>CM057719.1:2935000-3296234 GCA_030064385.1 Melaleuca quinquenervia | reverse complement strand
TCTTTATTTTACTCGGCTTCTTTTTCCTTGTTGGATCTGCGCCGACCAAGCCCATCTTCTTTTCCTCTCACGCACGCGCCCACAGCCGTGGGAAAGGCCTAGTTCTTCTCAGCCCAGCGAGTGCCTTTCTCCTTCTTCGCCACTGTTCATCGTCTTCTCCACGTCGCGAGGTAAGGGCAGGCCGAAACCCTAGCTGCACTTGCACTAAACTCGCGAGAAATTCGCGATTTGGCCAACGGCCAGCCACGCGGCGACCCCGACGTGCGCCAGCTGGCCATCTTTTTCGTTGATTTCGTTTCCTTCGCGCAATCTTCCCTAGATAATAGACGAAACCCTAGCTGCAAAATTGGGGGCGATTACTCAACAAATAGTCTAGACAATTGCACGAAAGCTTACGGTGAAACTCGCTTAGCTCGCTCTCGGCCGTTTAAGTTGCTGTCTTCGTCGTTCATCGTCGTCGACGGAGCTCGGTCGCGACATCTACTCAGGAAACGACGCTGTTGTTCGTTGACCCCGCGAGCCACCTCCTCGGACCCAGCAGCAATTGGTGGGTGGGAAACCCTCCCAAGACCCCCTCGAACGTTTCTAGGTAAGTCATTAGCTTCAATTTGGCTTGGGGTGGCTACGGATTTCTCTTTAATCGCGGGTTTACCGACGAACAGCTGCTGGACCGCGGGTTGAGCTCGCCACCGCCGCACCTCCGGCCACCGCCGCGCCTCGACGCCGCCTCAGCAGCCTCCCAGCGCCGACCCACGCTCTCCCATCGCCACCGACGCCACCCAGCAGCTCCACACCTCGTCCACCGCGCACGAGCGTGCTGCAGGTGGATTAATCGCCCATGAACAGCCACTGTTCTTCCATGAACAGCCACCGTTCTTAACGAATTTGACACTTTATTAGTTGATTTTTCAGTAGAAGTTGGTGATTAACTCGCCGGCGTTGAAATCGGCTCACCGGAGCGTCGTCGGAAGCTCGTCGGAGCATCGCCGGAGCTTCGCCGGCGAACGGTCGGAAATTTCGTCGGCGACCGGACGACGAACTCGATTCAAGGGTGAGTTCGCCCTAAATCCTAATTAGGCGTTTATTTACTTTAGTAGCTAAATTGCATGATTTATGGGTAATTTGTGAAGTTTAGATGATTTAGGGGTGAAATTGAGAGTTTCCTAGAAGTTAGGGGCGAATTTGGAAATTTTGGATAGATCAAGGGCAAAACTGGAAATTCGGAAAGATTAGGGGCAGAATTGGAACTTTCGGATAAAGCGGGGGCAAAACTGGAATTTCGGATAGATCAAGGGTAGAACGGGAATTTTGGACAGATCAGGGGCAGGATTGTAAATTTCGTTAGACGAGGGTAGAAAAAGTAATTTCTGGATTTAAGTGGAGGTCGAAATGGTAATCTCGAGTAGTTGAGGATTAAAATATTAAAATTCGTAAATATATTTATATGCTTATATTGTATGAGTTGTCAGTGTTTTTGAAGTTAAAAATAAAGAAAAATAAAAAAAAAATAATAAAAATGAAATAAAAATAAAAAGAATTATATTTAGTGCGGCAAACCAATCCTGGAATTTTTTGTATATTTAATTGTGGGTGGAGTAAATTGTGGAAGTGGTGTGTTTGGCCAAATGACAACTAATTATGGTGACAAAAACCCGTAGATTGTCGAATAATTTTGGATTCGACTAGGGACCCGGGCAAGTCCCTAATTGGTGGGCTCAGGTGGTCGATTATGGCAATTTAGGGAATAATCCCGACATTGTACGTGTATGCCTTTGAATGTCTACTAATTTTATGACTCATTTATGGATATTCTGGTGGTGAATGTCATGTTGGTTCCTTTGTGTTAAGAGTTTGATTGATCTAAATGGGTTAATTATTTTGGTATCGATTTGGTTGACGGAGTGGAATTAGAGGAGAGAGTTAAGTGATGTTTTAATGAGATATTAGCCTTAGGCGTAGAGTTAGATTATTTGACAAGATAAATAAATAAAATGTAGAATAAGAAGAACAATAGGGACCCTAGGGTGGTATCCTCCTAATTAGGAATTAGGGTGTAGACTCACTGAGAAATCTCATTGTTGTTGTCTAACCATTTTTACAGGTCCAGACCATAGAGCGCCTCCTCGAGGGCCGGATGAGGCTGGAGGCTCTCGATGATTTAGTCTGTCATTTGTTTATTTTATGATTTATGTTGAAGTAATAAGATGAGCTTGACTCTTGTTAGTTTTGGATTTTATTGTATTTGAATTTGATGTTACGGGAGACTTTAGTTGATATTATTTTATTTTAAGAGTTCGATGTTATTTTCTTGATAATTCCCAGTTTTAGTCAGGGGTTTAGTTATTATGATTTCGCTGCACTTCCGTGTTAGTTGATCATGTAGTTTCAAGTGTAATTCATTAATAAAATCGGCGATATTACCTGGGAGAACTTGAGGCGTTACACCTCAACCCTCCATTTCTACCAAACCTCCCCTCTATATAAGGGGGGATCCGGATTCTCTACTATGCAGAGTACTCTATCCAAGGCAACTGCTACGATCGGACGGTTGCCATTTAAAAAAAAAAAAAGGTAAAAAGGGGGCGGGCCCCACTTTAATAGTGGGGCCCACCCCTCCTCTCTCTAAAATTCCCTGCTCTACTGACACAGTAGAGCAGGAAATCCAAGTCTTATAAAGGGGCCTCACTTCATCATGAGATCTTCCTTATATGAGATTAGGGAACCCCAATCCTGATTGATGACTCGCCCTCGCCACTCTCCCTTTTCTGTCTCGTCTCTTCACTGACCATGCATAAGCTCTCTTCCTATATTCCAGCCACCCTCTCTACGTCCCTCACGTCTCACCTCACCAAGAGGAGCGCTTTCTCCCGCTCCTTCCTCTTCCTCTCCATAAAAAAAAAATACACATGTAAACACAACCAAATGTTTGGGTTACATTTCTATAGTATTGCAAGTTGGGTGCATATTTATGATGTTTCCAATTGGATATCATAGAATTTGACCCAACCCAATCCATCGACACCCCTTATCCCTGTATAGCTTGAAGACTGCTCTAATTGACGTGCTAGATGTTAGTGAAGGAGAACAGGTTCATGGGTTTGGCTTGAAGATGGGTTTGTCGTTTGGACGTTCGTTGCACCTAAGCAATTTACTATGAATATTCAATTAACTATTCACAGTGTGGAAGCCAAGCAGATCTGTCAAGGCATTCGATGAAAATCCTGAGCCGGATGTTCTTAGTGGTTGTACATGATGGAAGTAACAATATCGCCGATGATGGTGAAGGTCAATAGGAGGGTCTGTAATGCATTGCCTTAAGATGACAGCATTGTTATTACATGAATGCAAGTTTCGAATCAATGTTCTCCCATTGGAAGTGGCACATGAAGGTTGAGGCCATGCGCTGTCGTTTCAGTCAAGTAGTAACGATAGTTTTATTAACTGTATGCATTCATGCAACCATCTATCAGTTTTGTTTAATGATAAGTTTAATATGCATCATTTCAATGTAGTCCATGTGTTTTAACTACTCAACTTTCATTTCGGTGAATCTAATAGAGGGTGTCGGGAGTCAATAAATGGATGAAAATAACACGAACCTTACCATAGAGAAACTTACTAATTAGCGTTATACAAAATATGGCAAGTTGTTGCCAATGTTGACAAGCAGGAAATAATTATAACTTGTTTATTGAACCATTCGGTTACAATAGCATAACATATTTTAGAAAAAGAATTGTCCAACCACAATTATTAGCAACATTCTTATTTTGGCAGGATAACCTTTAAATCAAACGAACTCCAAAGATGGCACAAGAATTTTGGACATGAACACATTTGACACATCACAACTCATCAAGCCTTCATTATTTGATTCATCGGGGGCATCATAGTAGCCTGCGGCTGCTGCTGCATCTGTTGTTGTTTTTGAAGATTACCCAACCATCCTGGCCAAAAGTGAAACAGTTGAATGAATCACATGATTCCCAATTGAAAATACCAAAAAAAGTTATCAGGTTAAACCTACTCTTCGCCTATTAATCATATAAATAATTATATGTAGTGGAAATTATAAAACTTGTCTCGAAATACAATTGAGTCCTAAAATTTTCAAAAAGTACATATAATCTTAAAACATGTCCAATTGTGCAATTCTCCGAGCAACTGTTTCATTTATGCATAATCACTGTAACTATGAAAACAACTAATTATGCGAGCCACATGTATTGGCACAAAGAATTGCTGCACTATCAAGCCAAACACGAACCGGGAAAGCTCAGATGACGAACACATGAGATATGTCTTAATCCAATTCTTTTAAGTTTGAATCTTTGTTTAACTGGTTCGTTCTCATATACCTTATTGATAAAGAATCCTTTGCATCACCATTATATTTTATAAATCGACTCTAGAAACGAGTGATCAATTTACCAATGGAGGGGTCCAAGCCTCGGCGGTTAAGTTCTCTGTACTCCTGGCAAAGAGCGCAGGGCTCGCACAGGAAGTGGACGATCCAATCCGGCGCTGGCGACTCCACCAGCCCAAACTTGTTCCTGAGCTTGGATCGATATGTGCATGAGTAGATGAATGGTATCCCGATGACTGCGCTGATCAGCGCATACATCAGTCCGCCCGTCACACAAGCTGGGACCATTATAACACAAAAAAAAAAGACATATATTAGGCAAATGATATTGATCCAGAACTGATGAGTTATTTCTTTCAGGTCTTTTTTCACTCACTAGTCGAGCCATCGTCGATGATCTCTGCGACCTGGCCGAACGTCAAGCATGGGAAGAGGAACGTTATAACAGCTGAAACATGAGAGGCATAGTACATATTAGATATTTGATTTTGATAATATGTATTGTCATTGCCGCGTAAAACTCAATTAGTCATAAGCCAAAAAGAAAAATCTAAAGAGTAAGGGAACCCATGTGCGATATCATTAACATCAGGATTAAACTAATTAACCTTACTTATCAACCTACCTGTTACACTCTTTGATTGAATAAATGATTCGACTTTGGATAATCGGTGTCACTGTGACAAGCATACATATGTAGGATAACCACGCACGTCCGACAAAATAGCCCGATTTGGATATTAAAAGCTATGAAAAACAGTTCTGTTATTTCTTTGGTACAGTTCATATAATAATCTTACCGTTCGTGGGGTCGTCCATGCAATCAAACAGCCCCGTCCTCCATCCTTCGGTGTTGACGGCGCCCATCATGTTCGCCTGCATTGGATTGCCATGACCTGCACCACCGTAAACCTGGACTCCTGGCTTCATGGGCAAAGTTTGCACAGCGGCGTACTGCGCTTCACCTGCTGGCGGTGGGAAGGGCACAGGCTGAGCAGCAGGCTGTTGTTGATAAGCTGGTGGAGGAGGATAAGGCTTTGGCAGTGGCAAGTTTGGAGGGTGAGCCTGGGGTGCACTCTGTTGCTGTTGAGGAGGGTATTCTTGCGGTGCCGCTGCCATTGGAGGGTTGGATGGCTGCTGCGGCGGTGGATAAGCCCCCATTTTTGCATAGGCTGGGTTCATTTGAGGGATTTGAGATGGGAACTGCGCCACAGACTGAGGGGGCGGTGCTGCGGAGTAAGGCTGGTTGAACTGTGGAGACAGCGACTGTGCGTTCTGCGCGCTGCCAAACTGCTGTTGCTGCTCAGGCGGTTGGAAGTGTTGCTGCTGCTGTTGCTGATGAGGCGGTTGGAAATGTTGCTGTTGCTGCTGCGGCGGGGGTGGTTGGAACTGTTGCTGTTGCTGCTGAGGCGTTTGAAAATGTTGCTGTTGCTGCAGCGGCGGAGGCGATCGGAACTGCTGCAGCTGCTGGTTATTTACAGCGTCGTTTTGCTGGTATTGTGGATTTGGGTCGTTGTTGTCTCCTGACTGGAGGGGCTGATGCGACTGGTCGCTTTGTGGGTTCGGATCATAGTAAGCTGGGTCATTGCTGTTGTCATTGTATGATACCTGGACATTATACTGAATCTGGACATTGTAATCTGCTTGGTCTTTTTGGAAATTAGAAGAGTCTGCTTCTGGGTTTCCCATAGGAGCAAACTCAAGGTCGATCGAGAGAGAGAGAGGGGGGGGGGGGGGTGGGGGGGTGGGGGGGTGGGGGGGGGTGGGGGGGGGGGGTGGGGGGGGGTGGGGGGTGGGGGAGGGAGGGAGACTAGTGCAGAATACACAAATGCATGAGGGTGGAGAGAGAGCTCTTATATAGCGAGAGTTGTTCACGCTGAAATTGAGAATCATTCCCACTTTCTTAAAAAAAGAAGAAGATAATATCACGAAAAATGCCAAACTATACTCCATGTATCTAAATATTTTTTTTTTGTGATACCAACAATTCCAAACTATACTTTCTGTGACATATTTATCCTAAACTTTTTTTTATGACACCAATAATGCCGAACTATATTATATGCGATACATTTATCATATATTTTTTTCTTCTTTTTCTCATCTTTTGATTCCTTAAAAAACCTACAGCTCTCCGGTGGCTGGTCAAGGCTCGCTGCCCGCTGGGCGGCCTCCCCCAGAACATGACTTACTTTAGCCGGTGAGCTGGTTGCCGGAGCTCACCGACGGGTAGCCCCGCCTAGATTTCAACGAGGCCCGGGAAAAGAAAAAGGAAGGAGAGGGAGTTGAAGTGAAAGAAAGCAGTGGGGTCAGCGGCAATTAGGGGAAAAAAAAGGGGGAAGAGAGAGAGAGACATTGTGTCGACACGGTATCTCTTTATTAACCAAACGAGTGGCTGGAAAAACGGTCAAGAGCATCATTCGCTGTTCATCCAATCACTAATTTTCATTGTCGTTCATCCAATCATTACTCAATTCCAAATAGCTCACCACGTGAAACGGGTTTCCATTCAGCTCGCGGGGTGCGGGTGTGAACGCGGGCTGAGGAGACGCGGTGTTTTGTCTCGGAGCACGGGAACCGATGGTGGTTTGTCGTCCGGGACAACCCCCACGACCCTCCCCCTCGGTGTAAACGGGATCCCGTGGAGAAGATATTATGTGAGCCGGGCGTACTGATCCACCTATCGGCCGAGCCCTGCCTGATCTTTCACAGCGAGTGGGATACACCCACCGATCCACCTATCGGGTGAGCCCCGCTTGATCTCTCACAGCAAGTGGGATACACCCTGCCTGGTGCAGCGCATCTCAAATTTTTTTTAGGGATCAGTCTGCTCCCGACTCTTACTGCTTTCTTTGACTTTCTCCCATTCACTCTCCTCCCTCTGTCTCTCTTGGCGTGCAAGCCGTACGGAGGGGGCCAACAGTGCAGGGCCCTGGCTACGACTTCTCCTTTGCGTTGCTTCTAAGCATCTTCAGGTGCATTTCGTTGAGCTTTCTCAAGGACTTTTGAGCATCCAAAATTTTTTGAAAAAAATATGAAACGTTTGACAGTAATTTTAGAAGGATTTTGAGGTGAAAATTTGATCTTGAGAATGCTGAAAGTAAGTTCAACTAGCTTTCAGTATTTTCTCAAAAACCCATTTTTATTCCTCTGTTTTGATTGCTGCGTTTAGCTTCTACTTCACTTTGGCCTCTGAGTTCTACTTGTGCACCAGCTTCTGTCTTCTGCTGCCGCCTCGAGCTTCGCCTCGCCCAGCCGCCCTCGCACTGTGCAACGCGGTCCCTGCCACCACCTTATGCCTCCACCGGGCATCAACGCCTCTGCTTGCTACCCGTGCTCACTACTCTTCCCTTGTCGCACGATGCCTCACAAAGCTCCCCGCTGCTCCCGCCATCGTGTTGTCCCTTACCCTTATGCCATGTTTTCCCGTTGCCAACCACTGACTAACTGCCTATTTCAAGTCTCTCCAACTGCCTCCGCCACACCACCCAAGCGACCGGCCACCTTGTCGCCACCGGAAACCCATTTTTTAGATACCAGCATGAGCCTTCCCAACTGTCCTACTAGGTTTCGTAACCAGTCGAGGTAACCTCCTCCTGCGTTTGAATTAGCTCTAGACTAGTGTAAGGGAGCTAAAATAGTCTTGTTAAATTGGTCCTTCTATACTTAATGGATTTTTAATTAAGAAATGAGAAACTACGTTGTATCCCGGATTTGTCAATGTATTGTTTAGTTCACTTTCGTTGTGCATTTAACTATCGTGGTTATTAGGTCGGCGACGAATCTTGAGATGTCGAGAATTATCAACCAATGAGGAAAATTTTGGGGGCTATCGAGTGCTCCGGTCAGAGACGTGACATTTTGAACATCGAACACTTAAATTAAGTGGATTGCATTCCTACAGTCTAAAAACAGACTATCCACGTCCTCTTGATTCTAATTAGATGGCCACTACTGTGCCTATTTGCACTTAATAACACTGATAATTAAGCAAAGGAGAATATGCTGTTTGTACTCGAGACGAGGCCATCGAAATAAGTTTGTATTTTTGTTTTTACTAGAAATGGGACGTTCATTTTATTTTGTTCTTAAGCTCGACAAGATCTCGGTCGTACTTGCTTTGGAACTGTGGACAAGAAAGAGAACGAAACTAAACTCAATTTGCTCGAATAATCGCTATGGCTGATTGAAGAAATCCTTGTACGAATAAAGGAGAGATTCCACGGTGCTTGTTCGTTGATTCTTTGTAAACTTATGTCTATACATTGCAAATTTACAACTCCATGACGGTTCATTATCCTTTTCTTCTTCTTGAGGGGCTTGCATCACCATATTGTACTAATAATGGGTCATTTGAAAATTGTCATATGGACCACCAAGAGTTCTAAGAAAAAAGGTCCTAGACAAATGGGTCTGCTATGAGACACGTTACGAAAAAAAGAGAAAAAACATGGCTTTTCTCTTTTTCTCTTCTGACCAATGATGATTGATGGGAAAAGGATCATCTGATATGCTGATCAGGTGATCTCTCTCCCTCAACCCGGATCTGGATTCCTTACTTTTAAAGCAGGGTGCTCTACAAAATCCCACTCTTAAGGGGGTGAGGTTTTTGTCCTTTTCTTGAGGGGGCAGTATATTTAAGGGTGGGATTTGGCAGAGCACTCTGCTCTAAAACCTCACCCTGCTCCATTTCTACCAAAACCTCCCCCCTATGTAAAGGGACCCCCCTTCACCGTGAGATCTCCCTGATATGAGATCAGGGAACCCCAATCCTGATTGATGACTCGCCCTCGCCACTCTTCCTTTTCTGTCTCATCTCTTCACTGACCAGGCATAAGCTCTCTTCCTATATTCCGACTGCCCTCTCCATGTCCCTCACGTCTCGCCTCGCCAACAGGAGTGCTTTCTCCCGCTCCTTCCTCTTCCTCTCCATAAAAAAAAAAAAAATACACATGTAAACACAATCTGACCCGGGCCAAATGTTTGGATTTCAAGTTGGATATCATAGAATCTGACCCAAGCCAATCCATTGACAACCCTTATCCCTGTATAGCTTGACGATTGCTCTCATTGCCGTGCTAGATGTTAGGGAAGGAGAACAGGTTCATGGGTTTGGCTTGAAGATGGGTTTGTCGTTTGGCCGTTCGCTTCACCTAAGCAATTTACTATGAATATTCAGTTAATTATTCACATGTGGAAGCCAAGCAGATCTGTCAAGGCGTTCGATGAAAATCCTGAGCCCGGATGTTCTTAGTGGTTGTACTGATGGAAGTAACAATATTGCCGATGATGGTGAAGGTCAATCGGAGGGCCTGTAATGCATTGCCCTAAGATGACAGCATTGTTATTACATGGATGCAAATTTCGAATCAATGTTCTCCCATTGGAAGTGGCACATGAAGGTTGAGGCCATGCGATGTCGTTTCAGTCAAGTAGTAACGACAGTTTTATTAACTGTCCGCATTCATGCAACCATCTGTCAGTTTTGTTTAATGATAAGTTTAATATGCGTCATTTCAATGTAGTCCATGTATTTTAACTACTCAACTTTCATTTCGGTGAATCTAATAGAGGGTGTCGGGAGTCAATAAATGGATGAAAATAACACGAACCTTACCATAGAGAAACTTACTAAGCGTTATACAAAATATGGCAAGTTGTTGCCAATGTTGACAAGCAAGAAATAATTATAACTTGTTTATTGAACCATTCGTTACAATGGCATAACATATTTTAGAAAAAGAATTGTCCAACCACAATTATTAGCAACATTTTTATTTTGGCAGGACAACCTTTAAATCAAACGAACTCCAAAGATGGCACAAGAATTTTGGACATGAACACATTTGACACATCACAACTCATCAAGCCATCATTGTTTGATTCACCGGGGGCATCATCGCAACCTGCGGCTGCTGCTGCATCTGTTGTTGGTTTTGAAGATTACCTAACCATCCTGTCCAAAAGTGAAACAATTGAATGAATCACACGAATGCTAACTGGAAATACCAAAAAAGTTATCAGGTTAAACCTACTCTTCGCCTAGAAATCATATAAAGGATTATATGTAATGGAAATTATAAAACTTGTCTCGAAAGACAACCGAATTCTAAAATTTTCAAAAGGTACAATATAATCTTAAATCATGTCCAATTGGTGCAATTTTCCGAGCAACCGTTTCATTTATGCATAATCACTATAACTATGAAAACAACTAATTATACAAAGAATTACTGCACTATCGTGCCAAACATGAACCGGGAAAGCTCAGATGACGAACACATGAGACATGTCTTAATCCAATTCTTTTTAGGTTTGAATCTTTATCCAACTGGTTCGTTCTCATATACCTTATTGATAAAGAATCCTCTGCATCACCATTATAATATATAAATTGACTCTAGCAACGAGTGATCAATTTACCAATGGAGGGGTCCCAGCCTCGGCGGTTAAGTTCTCTGTACTCTTGGCAAAGAGCACAGGGCTCGCACAGGAAGTGAACGATCCAATCCGGCGCTGGTGACTCCACCAGTCCAAACTTGCTCCTGAGCTTCGATCGATAAGTGCATGAGTAGATGCATGGCATCCCGATGAATGCGCTGATCAGCGCGTACATCAATCCACCCGTCACACAAGCTGCGATCATCAAAAAACACAAAAAACATATATTAGGCAAATGATTTTGATCCAGAAATGATGAGTTATTTCTTTCAGTTCTTTTTTCACTCACTAGTTGTGCCGCTGTCGATGATCTCTGCGACCTGGCCGAACGTCAAGCATGGGAAGAAGAACGTTATAATAGCTGAAACATGAGAGGCATAGTACATATTAGATATTTGATTTTGATAATATGTATTGTCATTGCCGCCTAAAACTCAATTAATCAGTAGCCAAAAAGAAGAATCTAAAGAGTAAGGGAAGCCTTATGCGATATCATTAACCTCAGTATCAAAATAATTAGCCAATCAACCTACCTGTAACACTCTTTGATTGATTAAATGATTCGACTTTGGATGATCGGTGTCATCGTGAGACACGTACATAAGTAGGAGAACCACGCATGTCCGACAAAATAGCCCGATTTGGATATCAGACGCTATGAAAAACAGTTCTGTGATTTCTTTGGTGAAATTCATATGATAATCTTACCATTCATGGGGTCGTCCATGCAATCAAACAGCCCCGTCCTCCACCCTTCGGTGTTGATGCTGCCCGTCATGTTCGCCTGCATTGGAATGCCCTGAGCCGCACCGTACCCCTGGACTCCTGGGTTGATCGGCGAAGGCTGCATAGTGGCATACTGCGCTTCGCCTGCTGGCGGTGGGAAGGGCACAGGCTGAGCAGCAGGCTGTTGTTGATAACCTGGCGGGCGAGGATACGGCATCGGCAGTGGCGAGTTTGGAGGGTAAGTCTGGGGTGCGCTCTGTTGAGAATATTGTGGTTGCTGTTGAGGAGGGTATCCTTGAGGTGCTGCCGCCATTGGAGGGTAGGATGGCTGCTGCTGGTGCGCCACAGACTGAGGGGGCGGTGCCGCAGAATAAGGCTGGTTCAACTGTGGTGGCAGCGACGGTGCGTTCTGCGCGCTGCCAAACTGCTGCTGCTGCTGCTGAGGCGGTTGGAAATGTTGCTGTTGCTGCTGCGGCGGAGGCGGTTGGAACTGTTGCTGTTGCTGCTGCGGCGGAGGCGGTTGATCTTTTTGGAAATTAGAAGAGTCTGCTTCTGGGTTTCCCATAGGAGCAAACTCAAGATCGAGAGAGAGAGAGAGAGAGAGAGAGAGAGAGAGAGAGAGAGAGAGAGAGAGGAGACTAGTGCAGAATTTACAAATGCATGAGGGTGGAGAGAGAGCTCTTATACAGCAAGAGTTGGTCATGCTGAGATTGAGAATCATTCTCACTTCCTATATAAGATATACAAGTTGTAGTAGGCATTGAGATTTGCAAGTTGTAGTGGGCAAGCTTTTATGAGAGAGAGAGAGAGAGAGAGAGAGAGAGAGAGAGAGAGGAGTTGACGTTGACTTTTGAGACAGAAAAATGACGCTGTTTTGGGAAGTAGCAAAGTCCAGTTTGATCACAGCGCATGACGCCACGTAGGGTGAGCAATGTGGAATTTTAATTAGCTATGGTAAGTCCGGCTATGTTCTATTTATTAGAGATTGCTCGCTTTGTGGAATTAATATCTTAATCTTTCTGAAACTCATTACCTATTTTCTTTGTTTCTCATGAGGAAATGGTTCCTCTACATATGAATCTGCATGTGCAATGGATTTCACGATGATATTGATGGCAATAGAATTTAGGGTTACAAGACGGATCGAACGTCGCTTGATGATATTAATACTTTGTCAATTGATAACAGAGATATGGAGCTCATGAATCCTAGAAAACTAAAATAGGAGAGAGAACTTTTGAACATTGAACACTTAAATCAAGTGAGTTGCATTCCTACGGTCTAAAAACAGACTGTCCACGTCCCCTCAATTCTAATTAGATGGCCACCATGTGCCTATTTGCACTTAATAACATTGCTAATTAAGTGAAGGAGAATATGTTGTTTGTATTCAAAACGTGGATCGAAATAAGTTTATATTTTTCTTGTTACTAGAAATGGGAAGTTTGTTTTGTTTTGTTCTAAAGCTTGACAAGATCTCGGTCGTACTTGTCTTGGAATTTCGGACAAGAAAGAAAACGAAACTAAACTCAATTTGCTCGAATAATCGCTATGGCTGCTTGTTCATTGATTCTTTGTAAATTTATGTCTATACATTGCTAATTTACAAGTCCACGACGCTTCATTGTCCTTTTCTTATTCTTGAGGGACTTACATCACCATAAGAGGAAGAAGTAGAACCGTAATACATGATCTATTCTAGGTTCATCAAATGAGCTCAAGCTAAGGCATCAATTGAGAAACACTAGTGAATAATGCATGAAATTGATGCTGCCGGGAAGAAAGTATTTGAGCAGTGCATTGTATGTATTAAACTGAATTTTTAACCGTATGATTTGGCGGGTCACACGTGAAATTTATATAAATTTTGATGATCTAAATTCATTTAAGTATAGCTATTATATTCTTGAATGCTTGCTAGTTGTCAAGAGACTTCCTCCATCAACTAAATCATTTGCACGACCGTGAAGCTCGAAGTCAAAGTCATCTCTCTCTCTCTCTCTCTCTCTCTCTCTCTCTCTCTCTCTCTCTCTCTCTCTCTCTCTCTCTCTCTCTCTCTCTCTCTCTCTCAATGTCTGAGCTAAGAGAAAAGAATAAACAGCTGTCATAAGAATCAAAACTGGAGCTGAATACGCATCTCAAAATGTTAATCTTTACTCAAACTAGTAATGAATGAGAAAGTACTTCCGCCATATGGTTGCCGTTGACCTAGGGTTTTATGCATATTCAGTATTTATTTCGACTTTCACACAGTGTGCTTTGCTTGATTGGAGGATGGTGAACAGTTTGGCAGTTGACTTTTACGTGCTCAACGACTGGTGCATCGTGCATCATGTCCTTTTTTTTCTATTGTCCTGAGGAGTATGTTCTTGGTAAGAGAGCCTGAAAAACAAAGACTAAGCTTCGACCTCAGCAAAGTGTTGACTTCTTCCTTTTTCACTGGATTTCATTCGTGGATTGGAGGATGGATAAACTAGCAAGTGGCTGCTCTATCCCAAAGGTAAAGAAGCGGGCACAATGAACTATAATTATGAAAAGGTGCGAAGCTTTGGCCAAAGAGGGCGATAGTCTTGTTGATTTGTTCCTATGGTTCGATGCTCCCAAGGTAAAACTCGACATATTGGAATTCTAATCACTTTTGTGCGGGAAAGGGTGACCACCCTCAGTTGCCAGATCTAGTTTTGAAGTTGAATAGGGTTATGGTCCATGTCGACAAGGGATTCAGGCTTTCAAGTAGAGCCTTCCTGTATTTCTTAGTAAAAGGTTATCCGGTTTTCTTTTTCAGTGTTTTCAATTGTGAAACCTAGTCTAGTTCAACCAGCTAGAGAACTGATGAAGGCAATGAGACAGAAGTAGAAGTACTCAGTTATATTCTCATGCTCTCCGTACCAAGGAACTTGTCCAATGCCAAAGAAGATTTCAAGAGGCACATCACAAAATTCTACTTGTTATCAAAAAAGATGTAATAGTCGAAGTTGGCCAATAGTTTCAAATTGGGTATCAGAGCTTTCGTTCAGTGGCTCCTTGTAATACAAAGGCCATCTGGGAAATCTCAGTTATGCTGAGAGATAAATGAGACGTTGAGATGGAGGAACCTGGAAATCAAGTGCAGTAGCTTCAAGAACGTTTGGAGCCCTATAAAGCTCTCGAGTGCAATCAATCGCATCTTGTCTCTGAAGATGAAGAATCAGTAAATACAGAGGACAGAAGACTGCCATTACTACTTGAACTATCAAGCCAATTAGAGCCAAAGGGTCGGTGGCTCTGGCTCCTTGTTGAAAGGTTCTTTACTATACACCAATCAGCCTACCGGAGGGAATGATTTCATATTAACGGACCCGAAGCAAGCACCCAATATTTTGAACTGGATCGGACACCACATCCAATTGCAAGATAACAAAAAAGAGTAGCAAGAACCAGTCTCCTTACAGATAATAGTAAGCTAAATTCTTAAAGTTCATAAAGATCAATTTTCGGTTTGTTAAATATAGGTGTCTAATCTATTTGAAGGAGACTTATCGTTTTTTCGCTGTAAACAAATACGCAGTTCACCATACTCAAAACAATCTAAATAATGGAGATGGAAAAGGGAGTGGTGGGACAAATACCCTTAGTAGAAGAGGAAGAGATATGACATGATAGATTCAACCATTGAATCTGCTTCGTTAGCGTTTGTATCGGCCCTAGGA
The DNA here is from genome assembly GCA_030064385.1 of Melaleuca quinquenervia. Classification (NCBI taxonomy): domain Eukaryota; kingdom Viridiplantae; phylum Streptophyta; class Magnoliopsida; order Myrtales; family Myrtaceae; genus Melaleuca; species Melaleuca quinquenervia. The sequence continues at coordinate 3,281,012 of CM057719.1, read as the reverse complement.
ATGTGTTTAAGATTATACAAGGAATTCATTTTTGTGAATAGATGATTATGGATCAATTAAAATATATAATGTAGCGTCCTTTTGTGAAAGAAGAAACGTTATAAAGTGTACACTCACTTTTTAGAGTGACTGGCCGAAGCAATCTCAAAAGAGATCCTTTTTATTATCTGGTTGGCGATTACATACAAAGTGCTCCAACTAGAGAAGTTTGAGTTTTCTTCACACACAGTAGCTTGGTATAAGACTCGATATCAAACCTTTTCCTTAGGGCTGAAAGACAGATAGGCCATACTTTAGTGGTACTCTTTGTATCTTCTCCCTTAGCACTTGCTCTTTTAAGTTGGATGCGGGTCAATCGGTTGGCATGATACAAGGGATAAAATTCTCTAAGGCAATTTGATCGAATAAATTCGTATGACAGCACATCCCATGTGTAGGGACCCTTGATTTTGAATTTTTCTGAATTTCGCAACTTATGCACTTTGACTTGTATTTAATATAAAGTGCTTGACCTATAAAATGGGCTTATATCAACATGTAATTATATATGTTTATATTCATAAATTTTGAAAGTTGAATGTTATTTTGAAGTTTGGCAGGAACGTAAAAGAGTTTACTTTTGACTTTTCACGAGTCCACACCAACAAGCCCTAGAGCTTGCTATTCTTCTTTGCACTTTTTGGGATATAATTCCTTGCTAGCTTCTCCTTCAAAAACCTAAATGTCAATATGTACTGAAAGTTAGCGCTTGTTGTCATTGAGTACATCACAAGAAGACTCGAAGGACTCCATTAATGTGAGGACGAACTATGAGCGAATCCCCTACCCGGGGTACTTTCCCGGGCAAGGGTGATATGCGCATGGCAGACGTCCGATCAAAGATGGGATGGCTGCCTTTTTTTCAAAAAAAAAAAAAGAAAAAAGCCCCCAAAAGCCTTTTGCCCCTATTAAAAGGGGAGCCATCCGATCAAAAATCAGACAGCTCCCATGTAAAGGACCCCTTGACCGGAGTGGGACCCAATTAGGGGATCCAGATTTTGGTCCCATTATTCCCTCAGCACCTCAAGGGCTCTCCAGGTGGAGGCATCCTGTTTGCCTCACATGGACACCTTCATATAGTTTTACCCCACGACAGCGGAAGCAAATTCAGAGGTTGAACCCGTCTTGTCATATCTATTCCTCCTCGACTACTGGTATTTGCCCCCCTTATGCAACCAACATAGGGGGCTGCAACTCGGGTGCATCAAAGAATCTGACTGCAGGCCGATCATATCCACATTTAGGATAGAGCTGAGCCCAAATCCACCCTGCATAGCTGCACTTGAATCTCAGAGGCATTCTTATCATTTGGTAGATCCAAGTCCAAGGCCTATTTCGGGTTCACTCGGAGAATTCTGAAGCTTTCTTTCTATTAAGTAAATTACAGCTAGGGAGTGGTGCATTAACCTTAATTGTCCAGTAGTTTATATTAATCATTGTGATCATTATATGACTAACAAGGTTCGACATTATGAGCAGTGAACACAACTCAGTTCTGTATAGCTTCGACGGTTCCTTTGCAGTAAGTGGATCGTGGAGAGACCGATGGACGTATAAGGTATATGCACTGTTCAAGAACTTGTGCCATATCTTGGAATCACGACTAGCCTCTGCGGATCGAAATCACCCGCATGTTGCAATATTGTAGGTTTGTAAACTAGATCAAAAAATGAGTAAAGAAATACGAACTGCCGAGAACATGCCCTTAAGATGAGGCTTTCGTCTTTTACGTGACAACCATACATAGACCTAGTCAGATCTCTCTCTCTCTCTCTCTCTCTCTCTCTCTCTCTCTCTCTCTCTCTCTCTCTCTCTCAGCTGCTGATGAGATTGCAGCCACATCCAGCTGTTCTTGGAGACATTAAATGAGAAGGAATAGCTGATTTGTTTTATCGAAACTAGTGGTGAATAATGTACATATACGTTTCCAGCTTTATCGAGGTCTTCGCTTATATGATTAATTAACCTTTTCCTGCATCAATCATGCGGAACTCTGAGGGGCTAATCGAGGTCTTCGCTTATATAACGACTGAAGAAAGCCACAATGCTGTATGTAGGATTCTCTCTCCTGCTCTCTCGCTGCTCAAGTCGTCTTCTCCTTTTCAGGCAGAAACAGTTTTGAGACCCAAAGATGCACCCGAATAACCCGAGTGGCTATGACCAAAAGTCGCCTCCGCCACCAGGGATGCAAATGCCAATGCCGGGAGCCCAATATCCTCCAGTGGGGGCCGTATCAGGGCAGTGGACGACGGGTCTCTGCGGTTGCTTCGAAGATCCCTCCAACTGTGAGTGCTCTCCGCCTTAATATACGCTGTCTGCACTCGATATCATAACGAACCGAGTAGTAATATATCATCATTCTGATGAACTAATTAATTTCTATATTCATTTACGAAGGCGTCATCACTTGCTGCTGTCCCTGCATCACCTTCGGCCAGAATGCGGAAATCATAGACAGAGGATCCACTTGTAAGTGCAAATTTAAGTTTTAAACGCACCGTATTTATTAGTTCTTCTCTACAGAGTCATGATTAGTCGCACCTGCAAAGTTGATTAAACTGTTCATCAAGCCTAATGTATCTGCAGCTTGTATCGCCGGCGGGCTCATATACTACTTGCTCGCCCACGTGGGTGTCGCTTGCCTGTATACGTGCAGTTACCGGACAAAACTGAGGGGTCTCCACACGTTGAAAGAAGATCCATGCGCCGATTGCCTCGTGCACTGGTGTTGCATGTACTGCGCTCTTTGCCAAGAATACAGGGAGCTCAAAAACCGTGGATTTGACCCTTCCATAGGTAAAACTTCTTCGGAGATAAAGTCGCAATCGTCTGCATGTTTATAACGCACCATTTGCTCGACCAAGCTAATATTGGTGAAGAACATGCATCATATGTTATTGCTACACGTCTCACAATCGTGAACAGCATATTCAATATGAGTTGATCTCATTTTCCATCTTTTTAATAGCGGATCATTATAAGCAATCCTTTTGCACGAGATCTATTTTGGTTGAAGATGGTCAATTTCTTTCTCTTTTTCGCTTCTGACAACAAACTGAAGTTACGTTCAATCTTTTCTGTCTTAACTAATGTGGATGATTAATGTCTTAACCTAAGTTTTCCTGTTCGTGATTCATCATGTGATAAAAGGTTGGGTGGCCAATGCTCAGAAGATGAACCAAGGTGCGGCGACGGTGCCTCCAGTGATGCAGGGCATGGGTCGTTAACTTTGCTTTCGAGGTCCATCCAATCCACAAATTGTCCATGTGCACTTGGTGTAAATTTGAACTTCGTGAGAGCTTGTGATAGTCGATCATAAGTCGAAAGAGTCGCTTAAATTTGTTCGCTTTACTTTGCCCAAAACATGATTGAATGTCTCAGTTTGTTCGCTTTGTTTCATGGCCCACTTGTTCGCAACTTTTGTTGTATCATCCTCGTTGTTCTGATTTGTCAGATTGGATATTGGAATAATTGGCTGCGTTACTTTCAAGGGCGATGTTCGTACGAGGACAAATTATGCTTATGTTATGCATTCTTTATTCTTGCCAATCAATTGTAACCAGTACTTACTACTTTCACCATCACACTGCTCTTCTGTTCCAAAGTAAAGGATAATTTTTCGCTGAGTCAGAAGAATTCTGAAAAAGATGGTCAATGTTAAAAAGCCGCTGAAAAGAAAGAGTTATGAGTCACTTAATTTTCCCGTAATTTGAAAGTATTACATTGACATTTTTATAAAATTACTAAAAGAATTTGGAAGTTCAAAAGTTGTCAACTTCTTTTTTTCGGATAAATTGACCAAAAGTCCTAAAACTTATTACGAAAGTACAAATGAGTTCTAAAACTTACAAAAAGTACAATCGAGTTCTAAAACATGTTCAATTGATTCAATCAAGTCTTTTCATTAGTTTCGTCCAATTAGACTGACGGAAAACTCTAACATGACATATTTTAATTTATTTTTAAGACACTTAAGCATTATGTTAGAAAAAATTAAAAACATATAAACTAAATTACATTTTTAAAAAAGAAAAAAGGTTTAAAAAAAGAAGGAGAGACACCAGAAGAAGCTGCCACCATCGCCACCACCAAGGAGGGTGGTGAAGGTCGTCTAGCCCTTGGCGAGGCCCTATTAGCCCAGATTGGGGGGAGGGCGCAACTCTCGCGCAAATCCAAGCTAGGGTCACACGGTGCCTGCTTGGTGTCAGTGAGGGCCAAGCGACTTCCATTGACACTCCCTGGCGACGGCGAGTTTGCTTCTCCCGACTAGGGCTTTCTCCATCTTTTTTTAAATTACTTTTACCTTTTTATTTTTCTAAATGTAATTTAGTTTATATCTTTGTTACTTTTTGTCTCTTTTCTAACGTGGCACTTAGGCGTCTTAACAAATAGATTAAAAAAATAACATATCAACATTTTCCATTAGTCTAATTGGACAAACCTAACGAATGGATTTGATTGAATCAACTTAACAAATTTTAGGAATCAATTACACTTTTTACAAGTTTTAAGACTCACATGCACTTAACAAGTTTTAGGATTTCTTGTGCATTTATCCCTTTTTTTAATCTTTCATTAGTTTTTATTTGTCCTTCTTACGAATATCTTTAACAACTTTCATGTAAATTTATCAATTTTTATTTTGAATGACTTGCTAACTCTTTTTCTATTAAATCAATAACTAGTTCTTTAGTAACCAACTCACATCAAAGTTACTTACGAACCTTTTTTAAGTTTTTTAGTTTGTCAAATTCTTTTATCGTTTACCGATTTTAATATGTTTCTTTTATGAACTCTTTAAATTTATCAGCTCTTATAAAAGCATACCGACATTTATTTGTGTGACTTACCCCTTTTTTTCCCTTTAGGCTACTAACTGGTTTTGCTTCATTAAATCTCATTTTATTTGCTTATTGCATTTATTTATTTTTTCTTTAACTTACCAAGTTTCTATTGAGTTACCAAATTTGCCTTTTTACCAGCCATCAAATTTATCAATTTTCTTTGTTGTAAGTTACCATATTAAATTGGAGTGACTAATTAACTATTATACGAAATTGTTTAATTGTGTGGCTTACAACTTTCCTCAAATTAAATAACCAAAGTTTTGGGTTAACTTTTGGAAATTTTATGGACTTTTTTTGTAAAATTACCAATCTCAATTGAAGTGATCACGAGTTTTTTTTTCTAGTCACGTTACCAATTAGCTTTTCATTAATGCATCTCATTTGAGTTAGTTACCAACATTTATTCGGTTTTGAATTTCCGATTTGCCAACTTTTTTTAAAATTTCTAACGAGAAAAAAAATATCTTTTAAGAATATTGATATACCTTTTTCAGTAACGCCTCAAATTCTATTAAAGGCCCGCACTTCACATTTTTCCCACCCATTTTTTCACTATAAACACCCCTATCACCGTGAATGTACTACCCAATCCCTAGCAAGTCCCACTTTAAAATATTTGTTGGAATTTACAAATTTTCAATTACAATCCCATCCACACAATAACTAAGGTCACTATGTGACTCGCTCTTGATTTAACATGAATTCAAATAAATTCAAATGATGTAACAATATAAATTCTAATCTAACATGCATTGATGAACCAACATGTACGACTACGCTAATTTAATTGCAATGCAATCTATATGCAATTCTAATGACATGAAATACGATCAATTATGAACTAACCCTATTAATTAAACTATGTGAAATTATTATTGTGTTTTTCAATGATAATTAAACTACATGCTACACATGAAATTGATCTACATGATGTAAAGACAATCAGATTTCAATTCATCAATCGATCATGACTCGCACATAAGACTATTTGAGGGTTCCCACCGTTAGTCCCAAAGGCCCCAACTTTACCACGTCTTAATCAATACAAGGAATAGTCAACGCACATCTAATGAATCAATAACATGCTGTTAAAATAACATTGCCATTTTCAACCAAAAACAAAATACTAACATTGACATTGCCGCCATATCCGGCTATGCTTGGAGTACTTCTCATTGAGGAGAAACCAATGGACTTCATTACTTGGATTTTCCTTCATTGGCCATGCAGAATTCCAAGGAGATAAGCCAGCTCTTTGCTTATAAAACGACTGAAAAAACCACACTGGTGTACGTAGGATTGTCTCTCCTGTTCTCTCTCTTCTCGACCTTCTTCTCTTTTTCAGGCAGAAACGTTTTCGAGACCCGTCCGCTACCGATAATGCAAACGCCAATGCTCATCTCCCAAGGCCCTCCGGAGGGGGCGGTCCCCAAGAAGTGGACGACGGGTCTCTATGGTTGCTGCGAAGATCCCTCCAACTGTGAGTACTTTCGGTCTAATTCGACGGACATTTCGCAAACTAATCGGGATGTCTGCATAAAGAGAAAGCCTCTGACATAGGTTGTCTGCTGTCAAAATTACCATAAACCAACGAGTAACGTATCATCTTTCTGATAAAGTTTTCTAGTTTTATTAAGTTCTGCATTGGTTTTTGAAGGCATCGTCACTTGCTGCTGTCCTTGCATAACCTTCGGCCGGAATGCGGAGATCATAGACAGAGGAGCCACTTGTAAGCTTTAAGTTTTGAGCACTCCATATATGTCAGTTCTTTCTCTATATAATCATGCTAACTGTACCAACATAGTTAATTCAACTCTTCCTCAAGCCCAATGAGAACGAATGTGTGTACAAAATATGTTCTTGCAGCTTGTTTCACGGGCGGGCTCACACAATACTTGCTCTCCTACATGGGCTTCGCGTGCCTGTATACGTGCGGCTACCGGAAAAAACTGAGGGGTCTACACTCGTTGCAAGAAGATCCGTGCGCCGATTGCCTCGTGCACTGCTGTTGTATCTACTGTGCTCTTTGCCAAGAACATAGGGAGCTCAAAAACCGAGGATTTGACCCTTCCATTGGTGAAATTCTTTCCCAATATAATTGCGATAACCTGTTTTTCTTTTATTTACCATTTTTGCTAATAAAGCTAAGGTTGGTGACAAACGTGTCTTGTTTGACATTACGACACATCTCGCAATGCCTAAGAATATAGTCTGTATGAGTTGACTGCATTTGCCATCATTTTAGCAACGAAACATTATAAGCGGTCTCTGCACCTGAAAATCGACGTCGCGTGAGATTCATTATGGTTGAAGATTGGTCAGTTTCTTTCTCTTCTCAGCATCCGGCAATAAACTGAAGCAATGTCCAAGCTTTTTGGTCTTAGTTCAGGTACTTGATCAATGAACTGACTCAAGTTTTTCCTTTTCGTGATTCCTTATGTGATAAAGGTTGGGCGGCCAATGCCGAGAAGATGAACCAAGGTGCTGCGACAACGGCACCGATGATGGAGGACAGGGGTCGCTAACTTCGCTGCTAGCGGTCCATCCGACCCATGCACAGATTGTTCTCATGCATTTGGCGCAAATGTGAAACTCTCGCGAGAGCTTATGACAGACGTACGGCTTATAAGTTGACAGACAGAGTCGCCTAGTTTATTTGCTTTTCCATCTTTTGCTCAAAACTATGATCGAACGTCTCTGGTGATTTGTTTCATGGCCCACTTCATCTCAATGTTTAGCTGTATCTCTCTTCTTGTTCTGATTTGCTGGATTGGATAATGGAATATGATTTGTGTTGAGTGTGAGAACAAACTAAGGTTAGGTTATGTATTCCTTCTTCTTGCCAATAATCCAAGTATAACGGTGCACCTCCGTCACCACTACGACACTTCAACTCTTCTACTTTGATGGGTGCGTTTGATTAGGCTTTGGGAAAGCCCTTTGGAGTCTCAAAACCCTTTAGAAAAATGTTAGGGTGTTTGCTAAGAATTTTTTTTAGCTTTGAAGGTGAAAGCTAGCATTTGGAAAGCCGATTTTAGAAAGTAACTTGGACTAAATTTCGGTAATAACATTTTCGGAATGCTATTGTGGGGGGTTTAATGAATTTTTTTCTATCTCAATATTGCCCTCACTAATAATTTGTTGTTCCACTTTTGCCCTCAAAAATCACTATTCATCTATCTCAACCTTCATCTTGGCCAGTACACAGCCCTTGGTCTTCTTCAACCTTCATCTTGCCCATGGAGTCACACAACCTCCGTGACCTCACTTGGGTCGAGTTAGCTAACAAGGGCTAGATCTAAGTTACTCGACCTTGGCGTTGCCTCACTTGAGGTCGTGCAATCTCCACGGCGTCGCTTGGGTCGCGACCTCGCCTGGGTTGTGTTGGCTGTCGAAGGGCTAGATTTAGATTGCTCTGAAGTTACATGACCTCAGCGCTGCCTCGCCTAAGGTGGCGCAACCTCCACGGCCTCGCCTAGGTCGCGTTGGTGTCGCTTGGTTCGCGGCCTCGCTTGGGTCACATTGCGGGTCTAGGTCGCGGCATCGCTTGGGTCGTTGGCCTCGCTTGGGTTGCATTTGTTGCTTTGAGGAAGGCAGACAAGTAACCAAACGAAAAAATGCAAGAAGATGAACTGACCTAAGCGAAGAAATGCTCCGGGTCACGTTTGTTGCTCTATTCATCTTCTATGCTTAGGTCGCATGAAGAAGATGGACAGTAACATTAATTTATTTTCATTTTCTATTTTTTTTAATTTCAAATTATTTTGCAAAAAGTCATATCAAAATTCCTCAACCAAATAGTCTTTGCATTTCGCCCAAAATCCATTTGCAAAAAGTTTTGCATTTTACTTAAAGTCTATTTGTAAAGTTGAACCAAACACACCCGAAAAAGATCTTTCTCCTAGCGTGGGTAAATTTTTATTAAAGTTGACATGCATTGAAATATTATTAGTATATAAAGTTATGGGTCACCTGACTTTCCGGTAAATTGCAATAACTCTCCCATGATACTCTATGAAATTACTAATTCCTTTTAGCAATTTACAAATTATCTTTTACTAATTTTTATTTGTCTTTCTTACCAACACTTTAAAATTACCAACTCCCATACGAAATTATGAATCCTCGAAACTTTATTGGCTATGCAAATAAAAGATGGTACAAAAATTACTAATTTGTGAACTGCGAAAAAATTAATAATAAGGTTGTAAAGTACGAATGAATTACATGAAGAAAAGGTTGTCGGTAACTTTTGTACCAACATCTTTGGACAGCTACCGATGCTAATTGAAACTTAGCCGCAAAAAAAAAAAGAGAATCGATGTTTTTTAGGGCGAAGCAATGATACTCTATGCCCGCGCTACAAATGTACAAATGAAGTATATACTCGTCCATCTGATAGAGGGCATCAACGGTTCGATTCAAGCCGGGTCTCATTGGCACCCGACTAGATCCGAACATGAAGAGTATAAGCTTCTTTGTGACCCGAACTGAATAGTATAAGCTTTTTTTTCCTTTTTCTTTTCTTCCTCTTGACTGCGAAGAAGCAATTGAAGTCTCTTTCATCTTCTTTTCAAGCTGATCTCACGTAATCACAGGCCAAAATCCAATCCCAAAAACTCTATATAATCTGACCTCGAAACCAACGATCCAGAAAACCCAAAGGCCTCCAAAGGTTCATCGAGGAGGCTCTCGAAAGGTGAAGTACTAATTGAAAAGTTGAATGATCACATCGATATGTCCCAATTGCTTTGCTGGGATTCCATAATGGAATTTTTATGATGGGTGGATGCTCCATGCCTCGAACAGGCTCTCAATTAAGATAGTTGGAGAGTTTCAGAGCGTACTTTAGCTGAATTCTACGAAATGGATGATTTTCAGTGAAACAATGTAGGTGAAATCTATGCTTTGTCCTGAAAATATTTGGTTTTTACTATGGTTCGACAACCGAACAGTCACATGCCCAAATTTTTTTCCTGCTATTGTCCAAATTGGAAGGCCGGCCAACTAACCAAAAAGACCCAAAAAAAATCCCCGAATTGATTGGTTCAATTCAGGTGTTTTGACACCTCATTGTCTCATCATAGTCATAGCAAGTCACACGATATGTCATGCCATTGAAAAAGCGGGGTGTGGATTTATCGCTCCTAAGAGATGCACATTCATGGTTCAAATGAAACTTGCCTGCTAATAAACCACTTGAAGAGTACGATATCTTTTGAGAAAAAGAAATGCTCAAGCTTTCTTCCATGGAGCATTATTAACAAATGCTGCCAAATTTAGTTCAGCTAATTCAAAAGGACAAAATAATTGTCGAGACACTTTGGAAAATTGAGGAAGTACACAATCTAAGAAGGCTATATTTAAAGTACATTTAACGAGCCTTAGTGTCTTAGACGGCTTTCCATATACTTTTTTTCAATTTAAATAGGCATGAGTGATAACATCTCCATGACAATGTCAGAGTGTAACTATGATTTACCCTTATTTAGTGAACTCGAAGATCTCACCTCAGGTATGGGCCACTAGCCATCAAGCCGGCCCAACTCATTTTCCGTTGGGCTTCTTCGAGCCCAACCATTCGATGCAGGCCTTCAAAATAAAAAAGAAGAAGAAGAAGGGGGAAAACATGAAAAATAAAAGGACGTAAAAACAAAAGAAAACTATAAAATTGAGAAATTTATCGAGCCGGTTTTAGTCTTTAGATCAATCGATGCTGGTTACACGCACGGTGTCGGGTCCTGCGCTGAATTGAAGCGGAAGCAACGAGAGATCTTCGCCGGACGCCGGAAGAGCTTCGCGGTTCAGATCCGGATTCGATCATGGAGGCTGCCTCTCAAGGCGGTGGCGAGAGGGACAAGTCGAGTCAGTCCTCGTCCCCGATCACCGTCGTTGCCAGCTTCTGGAAAGGTTCGACGATTCCAATGTCCCTCTTTTTCTCGCCCCTCGCGATTGAGTACGTTCGCGAACCTTTCGCACGTCGAGCGCATTTTGAAGTCCGGCGACGCGATACTTGTTACGTGCCGTGATGCGCGCGAGGAGCTTGTTGTGTGCTGATTGAGTGTCGCGAATTCAGTCAACCGTTCGTCGTATTGTATAGGTTATAGATTGACGTGGCTTTTGTTTTTATGTCTTTTCCTTCTTCTTTCGGCTTCGGATTTGAGCTTACAATGCTTGAGTAAGCAATCGGCAGTACTCTTACGTGTATCAGAGAAACTCGTGAAAAGCGGGTAACTCAGTTCTTCAATGGTCGAACTAATGCTTTTATAGTCGTCGGTGGTGTGATGTTGAACTGATTGAATTACCGAATTAGTGTGCCGGTTACTGGAACAATTCATGATCTAGTCTTCTTTATTGGTAACTTCCCGCTTCCACCTAATGACTTATGTGAAAATGTAATTACTGATTCTTGACGACACTGCTTTAAAGTTGCTTTTATACAGGGTAAGCATTATGTAGCAATGATTGCGTTTTGTTTTGTATTTTTCTGTTTTTGATTGAATCAAGCTACAGGAGTAATATTGGCTTCCCCCCTCTTTTCCTGTTTGTAGAGTTTGATCTAGAGAAGGAGAAGAGCTTATTGGATGAGCAAGGGCTGAGGATTGCTGAGAATCAAGAGAACAGTCAGAAGAATCGACGCAAGCTTGCAGAGAGCACTAGAGGTATATTACTTGTTGCTAGAGCGAATGTTCTTTAGTTCGTCTAATTTATTTGGTTGTAAGGAAGAGAAGCAAATTGTTTTAATCTTGCAAGTTTTGTGCTGACAAATATAGGAATCTCTTCTTTGTTTTTCTTGAGGGTGGGGTGTTGGAAGGTCTAAATTTCACTTCAGAGAGAAGCTGTTCTTATGTATCTGTTTTTTTACCTGCTTCAGACTTCAAGAAAGCTTCTCCAGAGGAAAAGCTGAACTTGTTCAATTCCTTACTCAAGGGATATCAAGAAGAAGTAGATAATCTTACCAAAAGAGCCAAATTTGGAGAAAATGCTTTTCTTAACATTTACCAAAAATTATATGAGGCTCCAGATCCTTATCCTTCTCTTGCTTCAGTTACTGTAAGTTTCAGCTCTATTTTGTCATCTGCTACCTTTTGATTTGGTGTCTACCTTCATATTTATCTTTCACTCTGATTATAATGAATGAGTGGTATCTGTTCTCATTTAGCTGACGTATCTGTATAGGCATAACTGTCTCATCTAGGATCTAACAGTCACAGTTGCATTCATTTATTCTAAATCTGTCCTCCTTTTGAAATTGGGAAAAGCATCTTTGTTGTCCGATGTATGTACATACCTCGAGATATATTAATACATTGCTTGAATGGCATTGAGACATATTCTGTGTTGTTTTTTCCGATTCTACACATTTGTCTTCTGAGGAGATTTATGTCTGCATGCAGGAACAAGACTTGAAATTCGCGGAATTAGAAGCCGAGAATCGGAAGATGAAAGTTGAGCTTGAGGAGTACCGGACGGAAGCTGCTCATTTAAAGAATCAACAGGCGACAATTAGAAGACTTGAAGAGCGTAATCGCCAGTTAGAGCTGCAGGTTTCAACATTGTTAGTTGTATTGTTATTTTTTGTTCTATGTGCTGTGGCGTGCCTATTTAACTGCTTTGGATGTTGAGGTCTGCATCCTTTTAAGTTTTAGTTACCTTTAGGCTTGGGAGCAGTTAAGTGTAAAACTTGCTTTTTTACGGATTAGTTATAGACTCAGACAAGCAAGCCTTATCTGTTGTTGCCGTTTGATGGCTAATGTGTATCCAGATGGAGGAAAAAGTGAAGGAAATTGTGGAAATTAACAAACGCAACTTGGCTGAGGAGAATCAAAAAACCCTTGAAGTCTTAAAAGAAAGGTATTATCTTCTCCTCGACATGACAAATATATCATTTAAACTAATTACTGATTAGAAGAGCGTCAAGCGACTGAAGTTAAGTGCCTTTTTCAGCTTCAGAGTCTTCTTATATCAGAATATTGTTCCTCTCTTCCAAATGCCTGCAGCATACCTCAGTGTCTGATTTTTCTGCAGGGAACAATTACTGCAAGATCAACTGAGACAAGCCAGAGAAAGTGCTTCCAATATACAAAAGTTGCACGATCTTGCACAGAACCAGTTGTTTGAACTTCGTGCTCAATCAGGTAATCTGCTTGGCTAGAGATATTTGGCATTCCTTCTCATATGATGAGATTATTTTATGCATAGTGATAGTAAGTTAAGACTGTAAAAACATCCAGTTATCCTGTTCTTATTGTTACTCTTCTTCCCATTTTATTTAGTAACACATACAATTTTTTCAGATGAAGATCAAGCAGCAAAGCAGTCAGAGGTCACTCTTTTGATGGATGAAGTCGAAAGGGCCCAAACACGGCTTGTTAGTCTTGAAAGGGAAAAGGTGCTCTTCCATGCCTGTAGCACAATCAACTTCCTTACTTATGGGCGATGTCCTTGGATATTTCTCTGTGTTTTTGGCTAGTAGGATTTGATGAAATGAGGTCTTCTTGCCTAGTTAAATTATACATCGACTCTTATGTTTCTCCACAAATGCTTATCTGCCTCTTGTTCTCCTAGATAACTTTCTATATATTTTTACTAGATAGCCCGCATGTCAATACTATCATAATTATCTTTTTCTGTCTTGTATATTAAATTTATGAATTCTCAATAGGATGTTTGATCTCTATGCGCTCTTTTGGAAAGGAGGGGAGGGGGAAATGAAAGTGAATGTTCAAAACGGGGGGAGGTTCATAACTCTTTAATGGGGGGAATTCAAAGTTGAAATTCTGTATATTCCTCCATTGTCTACACACTTCCACCCCTCTGCCCCCCTCGTCCTTTACAAAACAGAAACTCATCTGATAAGGCATTGAAGACTGGAACCTAGCTTTCATATATAGTTGTCTGACAGTTAAGATCATACATCTAGATGTTTATTTTCTTGCTTATCTAATTGCAATACGCGCACACGTGTTAGTTAGAATAGGAGCAAAATGAGGTTTATGATTTAAAGTTTCCGTAATGGGTTTAACATGGCATGTTCTCTTGTACAGTGGAAATTTTGGTGTAAGATTTTGCAAGGCGATGTATGGTTTCTGCTTATGCTATATTCTTGTCACCCGTGATGAAGTCTTCAGTTGTTTGTGTGTTTCCTGTGAGAATATGCAATACAAACTCTAGAGCAAATTAGATTAAACTGCATATTGATTTCTTGCATATATCTTTGGTCATTGCAGGAACTTTTAAGATCTCAAGTTCAATCAGCACATGATGAGCCTGGAGCTAATAAAAGGTTAGCTACAGAGGATGGAAGTGAGAATAAAAAAATTCATCTGTGTGTTACAACCAACCTAATGATAAATAAGTCTCTTTTCAAAAAGGATTTGTTGGATGTGTGATTAATTTTTGGAAATCCAACGTCCTTTATTAAGTAACTGCAATTTGGGTACTCTTAAACATGAATCTGGTGAAAAAGCTTATAGAATTGTATATAAGAATGCTGTCCTTTGGTGATGCCTGTTGATATTTAAGGTCTTGAAGCATAGTTATTAATATTGTGTACATTTGGTAGTTGTAAAATCTAGACCTGTGTTCTCTCTCTCTCTCTCTCTCTCGCGCGCGCGTTATCTGTAAAACATAACATGATCAGGGAATTCTTTGCTAGTGTTTAACTTGTCTACTAGTGTTTAACTTGTCTAGTGGAAGGACTTCACAGTTGAATTTCAACACTGCTTGGCAAGAATTTGGAATAAACTTGTAGTTGTGAATTTTCACCTTCAGAGTCTGTTGTTGATTCTCTTAAACTCAAACGCGTTAGATGATCTATGTTTTCCCTTCAATTGTCATTAGTTCATAAATAAGAACGATTTCCTTGTGTGTGGCGTCTTTCAAGTTTCAACATGTAATGGCCTGTCAAATATTTTGCAGTGACAGTTTGGACTCAACCAGTATCCTTGAGAATTCTTTGAGTGCCAAAGAGAAGATTATTTCTGAGCTGAATATGGAACTTCACAATATCGAGACCACTTTGTCTGCTGAGCGTGAACAGTACATGAATGAGATTAAGAAATTGAATGCAGCTTTAATTGAAAAGGTATATCTGTCTGCTATTTTTTCCCCCTTGCATTTTATGATTCTGCAGATAATCTTTAAGGGCCTGCATAGAAGTGTTCTTGTATACCATCTTTCAGGTTTAGAAATTTAACTGTCATATCTTGTGCTTCAGGACAATTGTCCTGTTACATGAGGATTCGAGCACTTTTTACCCCCCTTGCATTTTCTACACCCTTACAGTGACATGAGAATGAATGAGAGAGAAAGAGAGAGAGAGAGAGAGAGATTAGCATTCTTGATGATTTTGTTGACCTTTTTTTTTTTTTTTGACAGAGGCTCATCCATTGTTGACTAATTGCTAGTTTAAAATAAATATATTGTGTTAACAATAAGTATGTCTCCAAATGTTTTTACCCATTTGTGGTACTGACTGATCTGCCTCTAACTGCAATTAGGATCAAGCTGTTGAGGAGATGAAGAAAGAGCTGAAAGCCAGGCCAACAGCAAAGTTGGTTGATGATTTGCGCAAAAAAGTGAAGATTTTACAGGTATTTGCATGCACATGATCTGATGACTGTTCATGTTGAAAGATAGCTTCGTCTTATTGTAAGAATGAGGAGATGATGATAATTTTATGGAGCATCTTACATGAAAGTTGTTGCACCTCCTAGGAGCATCTGCTGTTGCTTAACAGTCATACTAAAAATGCGTAATTTAGTTTTACAATAACCCCATGAGTTTTTCATGTGGATATTCGGGTCATGTATGGAATAAGCGTCTGAGTAGTCTTTGTTCCCCCAAAAATTAATAGGATCCATCGAAACCCATTCCCAGGAATATTTCAGCCAAAACAGAGAGGACAATCCTTGTGTCTTGCCTGGCCAAAAAGGAAGACAAAATTTTTCCATTTTGAGGTCATGCATCTTTGAGAAGACCTTGTGTCGTGCTCCATTTTATCATCATGTCTTAAACATAAATGTTTTGTATATGTGCCTTGAGAGCAACCTATTGTGGTTTCATACATCCTTCAGCTAAATGTGGTTATATGGCAAGCCTTTTTCCATCTTGAGGACTACTGTGTTAGCAATTTGGTTACTTTGCATTGCTGACGCTGTCTTGTTTCCACACCCCTTATTGCAATTTAGGCAGTGGATTATAATTCAATTGAGGCTGAGGATTGGGAAGTGGCTACTAGCGGGGAAGAGATGAGCAAAATGGAGTCTCTTCTTCTTGACAAGAACAAGAAGATGGAACATGAAGTTACCCAGTTGAAGGTAATTTTACTCCTTGTCTCTGGTTTCCCCTTTCGCATGGAAGGTGATAGAACTTATTTGTCGGGACATTGTTCTACACTTGTTTTCTTATTTCTATTTTATTTTATTTTATTTTTTGGGGAAAAGTATGCTAACTTTTTGTTCTTCCTTCTAGTATAATGCGGAATATTAGAAGGTTACCCAATCTGTCTTTTTTTTGGGGGGTAAAAGGTTACCCAATCTGTCAAAATTTGTTTTGTCCTATAACAAATAACTTGCTCATGACACTTTGATTAGGTCAAACTTTCGGAGAGAACGTCTTCGCTAGAAGCTGCTGAAGCCAAGGGCGCCGACCTTGCAGCAAAGGTTAATGAGCAACAGAAATTAATCCAGAAGTTGGAGGATGACATTTTGAAGGTTGCATCAACAAACTTGTGAAACTTGCAAACTGCTATGTGCCTTTCATCATCATTAATGAAGATTTTCTCCCCATGCAGGGTTATAGTTCCAAAGATCGTAAGGGCTCTTTATTTGACGAGTGGGACCTTTCAGAGGCGGGAGCAAGTCAGCAATCTGAGGTAACTCTCCTATTTTCCCCATTGAAGTTTTTCAATAAATTTCCAAATGTCGTCAAATCTCAGGTTGTAGCCCAAATTTGACATCTGCAGTGTTATTCATGTTTCTCCGCCTCTGCTGCATATCGAATTATGACACTGCTCTTGTGCATTTTATACTGAATATATGATTCAGGAAGGTTTCCAAGTTTGACCTTAGTAGTTGATATGCGTTATTAAGACTCTCCCTGACCTCTTCTTGCTAACACATACATGACTTGATCCAATAGGCCAGCTGGGCCAACTCTGGCTACTTAGAAATGTAGACTTGTGCCTGGGTTAGCCTGATCACGCTGTCAAGTGTCTATTTCCTGTAAAGCACAACCTTGAAGATATCTATGGAATGATGACTATGGAGCCTGAAGTCAATCACTCCTAGTCTTTTGCCACATCTGCTGCATGTTGAGTGCAATATCTTGGTGCAGATTCAAGCCCTAGTTTACACAAACCTTAGGTGCAGATTCTAACCACAGTTCGAAACTGACCTGTTCCAGCATCTTTATCTGCAGAAATGCAGAGTCAACCCAAATGTTCTCCCTGATAGTACTTATCAGATTGTGGGGTTCTATGGTTCATAACATTTTCTTGAAATCCTTTTTTTTTCTGCAGCAGGGTGCTGAACGCATTTCCCCAGATCAGGAGCAAAGCTCAATGCTAAAGGTGATCATCAATCAGAGAGACCGATTTAGAGCGCGACTGCGAGAGACAGAAGAGGTAATTTCACCTACATAGTGATATAATTTCCACCACCAGTCAGAGAGACCTGTTCCGCCACTTCTGTGTGATATAATTTGCGTCATTTTTAGACCATTAATACGGGGGTTGAGACTTAGTGGAATGTCAAACTGTATCAGGAAATAAGGCAGTTGAAGGAGAAGATAAGCGTGCTAACGGTGGAACTTGAAAAAACAAAAGCAGATAACGTCAAACTTTACGGGAAGATCCGATATGTCCAAGACTATAATCTTGAGAAAGTGGTTTCTAGAGGATCCAAGAAGGTGGGACCCTGAAACTCTGTAGAGTTACCTTCATCATGCAGTTAATCGTTCTTTTGTAATTGAGAATTTTGTCTCTAATAAAACCTGCAGCACTCTGAAGATCTTGAGAGTGGTTTCAGCTCAGATGTTGAATCCAAGTATAAGAAGATTTATGAGGATGACATCAACCCGTTTGCTGCATTTTCAAAAAAGGTTTTTCTCTAGCTGTTGCCATTAGTGTTGCTTGCATTCATTGGGCCTTCAGTAGGGCTCAATGTGATATGGTTACGTTAGTTTCCTTGAGCAACCAATGGTTGATTTATGGTTCTTTCAAAGTTGTTTGCTTGCAATTTCATCCATCATCATCTTATAGGAATGTTACTCCTGTTTCATGAGAAAAGCTTGAAACTAAAGAAAATTAAGGAACGAGTAAAGAAGCTGAAAATGGAGGCAGATGAACTATTTTTCTTGTGATCTTGATTGGATTGAGAGGTAATAGAAGGGGTGGAATGAGAGGAAGAATTCAAATTGAAAAAAAGAACTACAGTTTTGTCCTTCGACCTTTGAGTAAATGCAAAAATGCCAATATGGAGGTTAAAAGGAAAATGACTCACCTTCTTTCCCTCTTCTCTGCAATTCGAAGAGATCATGTTTTGTGGGCCCTAGTTAAGATTTCCTTTGCTTCTCTCACTTTTTTTTTTCTCTTCTTCTAGACAATGGAATATTCCATTTTATCTTTTTCATAGATCACCTTTCTGTTCTCCCAAACAAGGGATGAAGACCGTCTTGTAGAGAGCACTCCCCAAGTTAAAATATGTACAATAATAATTCTGCATTGCCAGTTTTCCTAGATGATGAATGAAGTCCATGCACATAATCCAATTTCAATGATCAATTTGGATGTAAATTGATTGAAAAATGTGAGAGAGAGAGAGAGAGAGAGAGAGAGAGAGAGAGAGAGAGAGAGAGAGAGCCAAAACAGAAGAATCAGGCCCTCATTCAGCTACATAAAATAACAATGAATGTTCTAGACCTAGGGAGCCAGCGAGCCAGCATCCTATCAGGAAATTCTTTTTCTGCATCAATGTGTGATTTAGCTACTGTCAGTTGTCTTATAAATGATACATGAAATGGAGACTATCTAATGCAACAAAGTTTTGGTGCGAGCAGGAAAGGGATCAGAGATACAAAGATTTGGGTTTCAGGGACAAAATTACCCTGAGCAGTGGACGGTTCCTTCTGGGAAACAAGTATGGTTCCAGGACTCTGTTTTCAGCATCCCTGGCATAGCTTTCCTCTTTTATCATTCCCTTTTCTGATCTTGGTGGGGCTGTACTAAAGAAAAAAATTTGGCATTGCAGGTATGCACGAACATTTGCGTTCTTCTACACTATCGGGTTGCATGCTCTGGTCTTCGTTTGCCTCTACCGAATGTCTGCTTTGAGCCATTTCGGGTAACCATCATCCCACTACTCTGTTCTGATAGTTTAATTCCATCTTCACCGACTCGAGATATTCCCTGTGCAGCAATGGCCCCGAAGAAACTCTAATTGGAGACAAGATTCAGGACCTTCCCCATGCACTTTAGTCCCCCTTTACGTTCACCTTGACTAGGTTTCTTCATATCTGCCGTGGGTCGCAAGTAAATAGGATAATTTTCCGCACCTGTTGTATATAACAGGAGCGACCTTTGAATTTTTTTCCCCTTTTATAGTTCCATTAATTTGCTTCCCTTGAGTCACCTGGAGATGTAATTGTATTCGAGTGATCGACACGAGGCATAGCAGATGTGGATAATTGCAGAGGAAAACGAATTGAAGGGAAAAAAAAGAGAAACGACTCTCTCTCTCTCTCTCTCTCTCTCCAGGTTGAAAATGACGACTAAAAATGGTTGTGTTTGTGAAAAATGCGATTTTTGAATTTTAAATCAATGTCTAATGTCTTCAGCTCTTGACTTGGTAATCTTCTCTAATTATTTTTTAATCATATCCATATTCTTGTTATTATGTAGAAAAGGTTTTCTTGTGCATTAACGGCGAACGATTGATGGGTTATAATATTTTTTTAAGTATAAATATACTCTAATATTGGCTAAACTTAATTTGCCACTAAATTGTAATGTGCCACTAAATGGTGGCTCCATTTTTTTATTACCTGAGTTTGACTCCGATTTCGTCGTTTGCTATATGATTTACAACTTTAAAATTGTCTTATTTGTTTCTGCCGTTCGCGTTCCACCAGACCTAGAATTCCTTGAAAAACATCAAACTTGACTCCAATTACAATTTTAACTTGAACTATTTTCTGCTTTACACGGAAAAAAAAAAGAAAAAGAATTTGAGCCTGGATTGCAATTCAACCGCAAACTTCTGTTTGTCTCATAAGAATATATCAATTTTTATCTATTGGCATCCATATGTCAAAACTAGTTTTTTTGAAAAGACCGATAAATTCGGACTATTTTTTAATTCGAAACAATTAAAACTTTCACAAAAAAATGGATTTGTATATAATCTTTTTAATCATATCAGGAACCGGGCAAATGAGAAAAAAAAATTACCTACGTTGTTCGTTAATTTGAAAGAAAAGAGGTGGGAGCAAAAATTAAGATATGTAATTTGTAATGACCGTAGATCTTTAATTTTTTTCCCTCTAATAAACAAATGCGAAAGCATTGCCAAGACACAGATCATTCGTTGGTAGGGCTTGTCCGTCTGCAAATCCTCCCGCAATAGCCCCTCCGGAGCTCCCGACACGCGACCGCAGTTATGAGAGTCGCGGCCGTCGCTTCGTCCGTCTCCGCGCTCCGTTTCCCGGGTCGCCACAGCTTCCTCCTCTCCTCAGACCGCTTTCGTCTCGCCGGTTCACCGTCTCTCCGTCGCGCAAGTTGCCGAACCGGTCGGAGAACGATGTCTGAGCAGTTCTCCTCCTCCTCCTCGTCTTCTTCTTCGGCACCGGTTGCTTCGTTGGACAGGCCCGTCGATGGCGCTGTCGAAGCCAAGAAGCATCCGTGGCTCATCGTCGGCCTCGGAAACCCCGGCAAGAAGTACAGCGGGACTCGGCACAATGTGCGTCCTCTCTCTCTCTCTCTCCCCCCCTCTTATGTGCGTGTGTGACGGAAAATCTCTGCCTATGTAATCCATGTGATGTGTAAGGGACGAACTTGATTTCAGGTGGGGTTTGAGTTTGTAGACACGGTAGCTGAAGCCGAAGGGATATCCATGAGCAGTGTGTCTTTCAAAGCCCTCTTTGGAAAAGGTCTCGTTTACAATACTCTCTTCTGTTTGGGGACCGTCCTGCTCCACGAGCGTGACTCCTCGTGGCGAAATTCTACTTGAATAATACAGTGAAAGATTGTGCTTTCTCGCGCCCATTTGAGAGCTTATCGCTCACACAGTACGTTGCATCCGATTGTGGCTACCACTTTCGGAGAAATTAGGGATGCAGGACGAAGTTATGGTTTTACCATAGATGACTCTTTATAGTTTGTTTAAATCATGGTAGGTTTAGACTAGTTGCCGATCAACTTGACTTAGCTCAGGGTTCATAGTGGGTAAGTAATCGGTACAATAGTGAACTTTGTTTGATTGAGAGTAGCGAAAAGTAAAGAGTTTTGCTGCCACAAAGAGGCACAGCTGTCACTTTGGATATAGGATTTGACAATACCACAGTAGACCCCGAGTTAAATAAATGGAGATTCCATTCATTTTATTGGATATTTGAAAGCGATTAAGGTTGTTTGGATTCTAATCCTGGCGCTCCAGTGGCTCAAGCATTATGTAATGCTGCTTCTAGTTATGAGTCTCTGTTCTTGTCTCTGTCAAATTATACGACAATTTGTACTTGTTTAGCTTTGGTGCATACATGGAAAAAAGCATCTTTCCCTGTGGATTTGTTTCGTCAATCATACTCCTGATGGAATTGATTTGTTTTGTAGGTTTCATAGGAAATGTCCCAGTCATGCTTGCCAAACCACAAACATTTATGAATGCTAGTGGCGAGTCTGTAAGCTATTCCTTGACGACTTGTATCTTGTTGATAGTGTCAGTATCTTTGTTTATCTGTATAACTTTGGCTGATACGTGGACCAATTTTTGTAGGTAGGACCTTTAGTTTCATATTATAAGATCCCATTGAAGCAAGTACTGGTGGTAAAATCTTGTCTCTTACCCAAACTTTGCAGTGCTTGAAATTTCTGATGCCACGATGTGTATTTTCAACGTTTGCTTCCACAGGTTTTTGACGACTTGGACTTGCCCTTTGCAAAACTTCGCATGTTGCCAAAGGGTGGACATGGCGGACATAATGGGTACCTGAATCTAGTCTTGCAATCCTTTTTCCTTTCATGTCCCCATGATTCATTGGACAAACATATTATCAATGCTTTGAGGAAGGCATCATTGACATTCAAGGCACCCGTGCCATTGTCGATTTCAGGAATATACACCCACGCCTTACTGCTTCCTATGCTATATCTGGCAGACCTGATCTTTGATAGAACTTTTTGTGCTAAGAGTTTTTCTTACAGAGGTTTACATAAGTTGTTCTGTTCTTCTCTAGATAGCAGAGAACTAAACAATTGAGTTATTTCCTTCTGTACATATTGCTGATTTTCAATTGGGTTCTATAGGATGAGAAGTGTGATTAATCATCTAAAAGGGAGCCGTGATTTTCCTCGATTAAGAATAGGTGAGTCTCCAAAGCACTATAAGATAAGTACATGCCTGTTTTGTATTTTTAACGACCATGTGTTCCAATAGGAATTGGGCGGCCACCTGGTAAGATGGACCCGGTGAACTTTGTTATGCGACCATTCAATAAACAGGAGCGGGAGGAGGTATGTAGAAACATTTTCTCGTGAAGCTACAGCGAAGGTTTACTGTGACATGGGTTCTGATTGTTTGCTTCCAAATCTTCCCAGTTGGATTTTACCTTTCAACAAGGTGTAGCGGCTATGCGGATCCTTCTGCTGGAAGGATTTGATAAGAGTGCAACATTTGTCAACAGCAACAAATCATTGGAACAACTTAGTTGAATAGACATTGGATTTCTTTTTCCAGACAGAAGAGTCGCTGCGGTAGCCACTGTCAAGAGACTTGGCTCCTTAACGCGATTTAGTTGGGCAGCCAGAAGAGGCTTCTCAGGCAATAGCTGGTTCAGATGAATCGATGCAACGAAGAACATCTTCTCGGTTTCTTAGTTGCCTTACTGATTATTTGTGTCTTATCAAAACATACTCTGATTTTTTTTTTCCTTTTCCAAATCAGAACTGAAATCAAAAAGTTCTTATAGGCGTTTGCGAGTTTGCTCGGCTTCCCGATCTTTCTCCCTTTTATTGTTCTTGTTTTGGGTCAACCGCAAAGGCCCGAATCGCCTGCAGGGGCATATATTGCAAGGGCAAATCTAAGACCTCCTTTGCCAGTAGTGTGTAGGTGAATTGATTCCTCTTCCATGTTTAATGGAGTTTTGTCTTCCCTCTATGATTGGGAAAGAGGTGAGAAAGGATGACCGGTCTCGGCGATCGGCGATCCCTCTCGAGCGCTACTAGCAGATGGAATGTTCGGTTCGTCCTACTGTATATGTTTTGAGAGAGCGAGCCTGTTGCGGCCGCAGCAGCTGCATCTCCGGAGGCAAGTTGAATAAAGCGACCGGAGGATTTTCACTTGGGAATCATGGGTGCTACAGATCATACAGGAGTAAGCCTTACTCAACTTGGCCAAACATTTGGATGGTGTTGAATAAGTCTTTCGGACATAACTTTGTTTCGTTAAGGATCTTGCCTTTTTCGCCCCTCTTTAGGCTTCTGACATTCTTATTATCTTGATTGATCTCGTTATTCACTGTTAAGTCCTACTCTTTATTTAAAATTATCTCTTATCTTTTTACTTCTTTTTGGGTTTGGTTTCAATTTGAGTAAAAGACAAAATTACCCATACATACCTCTCTCAAATTAACTTCGTCTCACCCTAGAAGCTTCTTATGCTCTCATTATATTTCAATGGCTCCTTCATATTCGTCTCCTTTTGCTCCTTCATATTTACATTTGTGCACTTGGGGACCCAACCTCAAATTCTGCTAAGAATCCTTAATTCACTATTATCGATCCATGTAATATGCAAGCTTCTAATTTCAATTTCAGAAGATTAGCCCTGATTTTTCAAAATTTTAGGTGTAAGCAGGCATGAAAGATAAATTAAGGAAATTAAAAATAGATTCACAGAATAAAATTAAAGTAGAGCAATTAAAATACACATACTATATTGTAATGACAAATATTAAACTTAGAAGTAAACCAAATGCATTCATTAAAATTAGTGGATGACTCTTTTTATTCTTATTTACGGAGAAGATTGTCCAAAAGATCTTAAATCTATTATATATGATGATTCTGCCTTGAACTTTTCAGTTTAGTCCTAAATAGTTGTATGATTGTTCAATATAGTACATGCAGCAAATTCAAGCCAAAAATCGTTGATGTAACTGTCAAATTAACTTCATCAATCATTTAAAATGGCATGGTTGACATTGACAATATATGAACATTTTCGTAAAAATGATTACTTATATATCTTAAAATAGTTAGTCGATAAAAAATCAAAACTATTAGTAATTTCGCTTATTCATTTATGTAAAATAATATAAGTAATAATTTTTAAGAATATATATTTCAGATTATCTATTTTTTGTGAAACAAATGCATCATAATTAGCAAGATAGGCATTATGTGAGGAAAAATTTTCCACAGAGAATAAAAAAATTCATAAAAAAAGGTAAATTTATGGAACCTGTGATACGTACTCATGAATAAAAAGGTTCACTTTGTTAGGAAAAATTATCACAAAAATCTTAAACTTATTGTACATATGTCAATTTAGTCAGAAACTTTTCAATTTAGCTAATTCAATAAATATTTTGACGATTTGTCAGTGTAATATTTACAATAAATTTTGACCGAAAATCACCGATATACGGTTGGCGCTGACGTGAATAATTTTTACAATTATCTAATAAAATGGTTGATTTTTTTTTCCTTGTTTCCCTTTTCTTTTCTTTTATTTCTTTTTTCTATTTCCCTCCCTAATCCCCACGCCTCGATGATGGACGGCAAAGGCTGTCGTCAATACCCTCACCAAATTTGGGCGAGGGGCCGCAATACCCTTGCGTAGTGTTGATAACCTTGCCATCTACAATTAATACCAAAAGGGAAAAATAAATAATGTAGGAAAAATAAGTAAAAATAACAATTTATTTAAATTTTATTTATGTCAATATCGGTTGTATCGTGGGGCATGATCAGTATCCATATCAACAATTTTCCACTAAAATCGTTAAAAGGATTATATTGAAGGATTGTCAAAAAGGTCTATAACTAAATTACATGGTAGGTACTCGTGTGTAATGGTAATGGAAGTAATGGAGTAGGGATGTCCAGTTTTATATATGGGTCCAATTATTTCATGGAAAATGAATTATTCTTTTGATAATTTTTTAAAAAGAACATCTATATCATTTTAAATATTCTGTCAATAAAAAATATTTACATTTTTGTAAATGATGATGAATATTTTTATTAAGTCGTCATCATCGTTTCATTCATTGTAAGCAATACAAAAAATGCTTTTCAAGTCATCAATTTTCTTCCAAACAAATAGTGCCTTAGTGTAAGACAAACAAAAAAATTGGTGGCATTGAAAGGCTTAAAATTGAATTTATGTTCATATAATAAGTTTGTGACTTTTCTTTTGATAATTTTTCTTGAGAAATATGCAATTTATACCATTTTTCTCGGTTTACTTGTATTATGAGAAATATACAATATAACTATTTCTTCTATAGATTTATTGAATAGTTTTATTTTTTTTGTTGGAGATTTATTAATTAGCTGTCGAAGTTACAAAATAAGGGTCTGCCTCTCTCTTTTTTAATTGTTTATGTTAATTTCTAGACATTGCTAAGTTGCTCCTAAAGATAACGGTCGAAGGTTCGAAACTCTTCGGGTGCGTTTGGTTCAACTTTGTAAATGAGCTTTAGGAGAAATGCAAAGTTTTTTGCAAATGGGCTTTGAGGGAAATGTAATGACCGTTTGGTAAATTCTACTTTGAAAAGCAATTTCGAGAGAAATGTTGTTTGGTTGAAAACACATTTGAAAAGCTCATTTGAATAATTAATTTATGCTTTTTGATTTTTATTTGTTGAAACATTAAAAAATTATGGTTGGAACTTTCTTAATTTTGGATTTTGGTAATAATATTAAAAGACATCATGTAATAATTTTATTTAAAAATAAAACTTATTTATAGCTAATAATTCAATCTAAAATTATGACTTTCATTATAACATAAATGTAGTAGCACATGTCCTGACAAAAAAAATTCATTATTATTTAAAAATTACAAATATTGTCAAATATTTCCTAAATTTGTAGCAATTTGATCACGTAAACGTAACATGTCAAATGTTACATAATCATTTGAAACACTAGACCCATCATTTACATTTCGAATCCATGGTGTATAAATTAGGATCTAATTCTACTATTGCAAAATGTGCATCATTCACGACATTTCTCCGTATGTAATTATGCAAAGTTATTGCCGCTACCACAATTTTCATTTGCTTTTCATATGGATAACTTGGCATACTCTTGAGAATCTTCCTTTTTTTTTTTCGAATGCAAATTTCATCCCTTTTGTCATAGGAAAAGAAAAGAAAAGAAAGTGATCACATTGAAAGATCTAATAGATTCGAACAAATGAGCACATTCATCCCTAGATTGTGAACATGAACCATCTAACCATATGAGGATGTGAAAACAGCCATTGATGGATCGAATACAAAAGTTCCTTAGCCCCATCTTGTTGACTCAACTGAAATAAAATAGACTCTTCATCATGTAGTTGGACGTGACAATAATAAAGCATGTTTGAGGACATTACAGCATGAACACAAAGTGATTAAATTACAAGAATAACAATTGATTCCATCACAAGTAATTTTTTTTACATATTGAAGATACCTAACAAGAGGCACATCAACCCAATATAAGGCCTTTCACATGTTGTGGTGCTCGAGTGACCTTTACACCAATATTAGCTCTCTACAGTTATGTTTTTTTATTGTTTTTCTAACTGTTCATCAAAAGCATCAAATATGTTGATGCTCGGCTGGTGGATGGTGCAAACAATAGTTCACCCTGAATCAACCGTGTTCTAACTGTTCTCATTACTATGGCAACTGCCCTGGCATCGTGGCCAAGGTAGGCTCATCCATGAATATGATCGACAGCTTGGTGACAAGCTCCACTGCAATCGTCAGCCTTTTCCTCTGCTCGGTAGAGAGGCCATTCACCCCTGGCAACCCAACTTCTCGTAATGGGTTAAGCTCTACAAGCTCCATCACTTCTTCAATGAACATATGATTCAAGAAGGCCAAATTCGAAAAGGAGAACAGAGAATTTTATTCATGTTAAAGCAAGAACCGCGGTTGTCAACTGCAGTTAGTACAAGATGGTTTATACTCTGATTCGGCGGGTCTTGGGGCTCTTGAGGGAGGAGGAGGTGTGGAGGAGGAGGAGGCGACGCGAGAGAGCTGAACGGAGACTGGAGCGGAGGGAGCAAAGAAAATCATTCGTCTTCTCCTTCCTTTGGTTTGAAAAGGGGCAAAATTGGATTTTTATTAAATTATTAAGGGCAAAAAAAGAAACAAAAAAATTTCATTAAACCTCCTATTAGCATTCCGAAAAAAGTTAAAAGCTGAAAGCTCATCCAAGTTGCCTTTTCAAAGTAGCTTTCCAAAAGCTAACTTTCACCTGAAAGTAAAAAAAAAAAGGCTTGACAAACCCCCCAACTTTTACCCAAGGGGCTTTGGAACCCAAAGAGCTTTTTCAAAGCTGAACCAAAACCCTCCCTCTCTCACTGCGACTGTGAGTTCCAAAACCCTAACGAGCTTTCCCCACCCCGCGAAGCTCGAGATCGTTTCCCGCTCTCTCTGCGCTCCACTTGCCGGTTCCGTTGAACCCGCTATCATGTACGGCGGCGGTGAGTCCCTCGATGCCTCGCCTCCCGGAAACGCGGCCCCCGCCGGTTCTCAGTTTGCCGCCCGCTCTGTGGTTTTCTCGTGTTGCGGGTCTTGCGGGGGCACCTGCCGGTCGGGATTAACGTTGTTGTAGTCGTTGAGATTTGTTTCCTTCTTGCAGATGAAGTGTCGGCGATCGTCATCGACCTGGGCTCGCACACCTGCAAGGCCGGGTACGCTGGTGAAGATGCTCCCAAGGCCGTTTTTCCTTCTGTGAGTTGCCTCTTTTGCTTAGGCGAATTGAATTTCACGGGTATAAGGTTCGATAATGCAGCTGCTGAGCTGCCGGTGGTTCTTGCTTGCGTTGGAAAATTGTCCATATTTCAGCTCATTTATGCGCCAATTGAGCTGTCGGCTGAAGTGGGTTAGAGCCTGTGCAGTCTGCTTGTTATTACTTAGAGGTTCTGTCCGAGAGGTTTATTCCATACTGTATTTTTACGGCTTGTGGTAAACACTGAGGGGTGTCATGGATCTCCACTTGTTGCAAGGCATTTAGGAGTTGTTTACATGGATTGGTGTACAATAATGATTCATTGCCTTTTTCTTTGGTGGGTCATGGTTGTGGTCGAGAGGATTTACATACATGTAATGCGCTTCATTAGGTTGTTGGGTCAATTGATCAAATGGAAGTTGACGATGCTGCAAATACTGATACAAACTCTGGAGCAGCCATGGAGGCTAAGAGCAATGTCAAAGCACCTGATTCTGATAAAAATAAGGGAAAGCGGAAATTGTACGTGGGATCTCATGCTCTAGGATACCGCAGGGATCACATGGAGGTCAGCTACTGAGCATCTAATCTTATTCTGAATGTGGACATGGGTGCCATTTTATCTCTTACCAAAGCAACAGCAGTGTTGGTGATATGTGGTATCTTAATGTAGTTTCATTGCCCATTCCATTTTTGGTCAGGTTGTATCGCCTTTCAAGGATGGAATTGTCGCGGATTGGGATATTGTTGACAATATATGGGACCATGCTTTCAGGTAGTTTAAATTCAGCAGGGGCACACTTCAGTAGGGTTTAGATGTGGCTTGCATCCTTGATCTAGATTTTGTGTTGAGTAAATGAGTTAATATTTTCCGGTAATTATAACCAGTTCCATTATCGCAGTTAAGACATTGCTTCCATAGGTTTCATTTTTTTTCTTTTGGTCCTCTTTCGGCGGGAGCTGGAATTCCCTATTCAAGCACTGAATACCTTTTAGTAATTGGTTGGTTTATGTGGGTATCGCGTGTACTGTCTAAGAATAATGGCTATGAGGAACATAGTATGTCATGGGCATAACATGATCGGCAACCGTAATATGTCATGAGCATAAAATGATCAGGGACCTTAAAATCATGCCACATATAGTCTATTGAGGTATTATTGAACTCGAACTGCTTACCTGTGGGATTATATCCACTGTATGGGCTCTAGATGAATGGAACTGGGCTATCTGATCACGTCCAAAAATTCAAAATTCATTGGCCAATGCTTTTAGTGGGTATGATAGGGTTATGTTACTGGCTTTCAGTAGTTTACATATGATGCTTTATTCTACTAAGAGTCTGCATCATCTTCAAACTCAGGTGGAGGTTAGTTTTGCACTCTGGGTCCTGTCAGTATTAGCTTTTGCTGCAAATTTTTTTAACCCCTTCCGCAAGAGAGTCTAAATGTTATGCAATACCATGATGATACTATGCCAGAACCCAATGGATTCGCTTTGGAGATTTTCACAGGGTTGTATAAGAGGTTGCAGCCACCGTGCTAGAATTAGGCATGAGGTGAAGGTTGTCTTTTGCTGATGATTTTGTGGTCGGATGATTGACCTCTGCATCAAAATGAAAGCACAATATCACAATTTATGAGCCAAGAATATAGCCTTATCATTCTGGAGAAGAGGGACCAATCAACTATGAAGGTTGCTTACATAATCCTGGAATAGCCAGAAATTAACTGTACTGTTGGATTATATATGTACATAGACCAGTGTTCATCGGATCCTTAGTGTGCCTTGATGCTTCTTTTGATATTCATGATTGTTTCTTTCAATCATAATTAATTTGTCGGCTTAAATGTCCCCTTCCTCAAGAAACAAACCCCGTCTTAAAAAAGGAAAAAAGAAAAAAGGAACATGCTGACCCAAGCGCTCGCAGAGAGGGAGAGGGAGAGAGAGAGAGAGAGAGAGAGAGAGAGAGAGAGAGAGAGAGAGAGAGAGAGAGAGAGAGCGGGAGGGAGGACTTAAAGTGTATAAATTATCTGCTTTCCTCTTCTAAGTTTGAAAATAGGTTGGAAAACTAGAGATAGAAATGAGGTAGCCTAAAAACTATCTAGATGGTCTCTTGTTCACGATGTACTTGGTAACTTTTTATTGCAATATTTCCTTGTTCCTGCTCCCCAGTCTCTGCTAAGAGAGCAGCCCCTAGTATGTGGATAGTCCTACATGTGAAGTTTATCCACAACAATGGAGGAGATTATGTTAGACCTCTGTTTCTTTTTCTTTTCAAGAAATTTATTGTATTTTTCATTTTAATGCGGTTGTATACTCTATTATTTTAGATTTTTGACGTTTATCGCCTGGTCCTTTTCTTTTGCAGGGAATGTCTTCTAATCGATCCGAAAGAGCATCCGATGCTTCTTGCGGAGCCATCATCTAATGCTCAGCAACAACGAGAAAAGTAAGTAAATTGGTAGAGAATGTGAGGCTGATGCTACATGCCAGACTGCATTAACCAATATCTTGGTGCTCTTCATGACTTACTAAGTTTTTATTAATGATTGAGCTCAATTTACATAATTGACAGGGCAGCTGAGCTTATGTTTGAAACGTATAAAGTTCCTGCCTTGTTCTTGGCCAAGAATGCTGTATGCCCTTGCTCCTTCCTTTTCCTTTCCTGAACTTGTTATGAACATATTCTGTCCTTTCAGTTGTATGTCATGTCACATTTGTGAGGTCCTCATTCAGTAAATGTTCATGCAGGTCCTCACTTCTTTTGCATCTGGGCGTGCCACTTCCTTGGTAGTCGATTGGTACAATTTTTGACCTTCAACTCTTGATCTTGTTCGGTTCTCTGTTGTTGCCTTATTCCTAATTGTTGGTTTCTTTTCTTTTTTTGGTAAATAATTGTTGGTTTCTTTCTTCTTCTTCTTTTCCTAAATTGTGCAATTTCGAACCTGTAGCCTATTGATTGCGCTATTTTCAAAGTTTTTTGCATTTCTCAATTTTATATGCAGAATTAGTAACATTTCTTTTTTGTAATTTTATCCTGGATGGTTTTACTTACGTCTTTTAGTGGCTTATTTGGTTTTAGAGAATATTTTTGGGGCTGTTTCTTTACAGAAAAATTTTCAAAGAAAATCCAAAGAAAAGTATAAAAAAAAAGGAAATAGGAACCTGATTAGAAATTTCTCTTTTTGCAAATACTTTTTTGAAATAAAAGAATAGCAAGAGTGGATTCATTATTATCTTTTATTTAATCGATCAAGAATATTTGCATGTACCATGACTTTTTCTATCATGAAAAGAACAATACCAAACACATTTTGAAGAAAACAGAAAGATGAAAATGACAACTGTTTTCCTTTTCATTTTCACTGAAAAGAAAACCGAATACGTTTTGGCTTAGCAAACGGGCCCTTCAGTTTTCATTTTCATTGGAAGTTCTCCTTGCTGTACATTTCGTACTTATTTTTTTGTCTTTCATCTCAAAGTATGGTCTAAAATCAGTGAAGCTTTTGTCATAGATTTTGGATTCTACTTTCAGCTTGAAAACAAATACAAAAACCATCTTGTTATTGTCTAATTTTTGCTAAACCTGTTTTCACCTTACAGAAGTACGGAAAGAAGGACAGGCTATTAATACTAGTTTTGACCAGTTTTTTGGCTTATAGGAACTGGAGCATTTTTTATAACCAAATGCACGCTACAAAAAACTGCTATTTTACTTTTTGTTCAAGTTCAATCCGTGGACTTGACTGAGTATTAAACAAACAAAGTTGCTTGGTCTTGAAAATTGTGCATGTCCTTTCTTTCCCATGTTATCATATGCTTCCAAGAAGTGTAAGCATTCCTGGATATCTCATTCAGTTTTCAACTCATCTGGTGATGATAGGAAGGACACACGTGGGGTAGCGTCAGTGCGAAATATATCACCAAATGACAGCTCATGTTTTCTTGGATAGAAAAGCATGAGAAGGAGAAAATATTCAGTGGTTGCTACGCGCCACGTTATCGGCTAACATGGCGCGCATTTTCCTACTTGGACCAATCACAAATTGACAGATGGTACCGCAAAAGCTGCCCTGCATTTATGGATAATAAGACATTTCAAAAAAATTTATTTTCTTTTATATTGCGGTACCACATGTCAATTTGTGATTAGTCCAAGTGAGAAAATGCATGTTACGTCAGCCAATGACATGGCGCTTAGCAACCATTGAATATTTTCTCCATGAAAAGGAAGTGTATACAATTGTACATGGATACTTGCAATTTATAAACGTGACATAAACAATTCGTTAATGGAGAAAAAGGGCTAATTTGAACTTTTGCTGGACTTCTAGATGATGTTAGTCCAACTTGTGTAATTGAGGGTTCGAGGTAAAAAAAAAATGTCATGGACAAATGCACGATTTCCCAATGGAACTAGACTATAAAAGAAATCGCGTGATATGCTCATATCTCGAGCCAAGCATGCGGAAATGATGGGTCACTCTATTGGGTGGTCGAACAACTAGGAGTCTAATCATAATACATGGTTTTTTGTGATAGAGAGATGCCTTTGGAGCGATTTCTAATACTTTGGATGTCTGCTATATAATGCATTGATCTATCTCTTCCTTACTAGATTTAATGTTCTTTCTACTGCTTGCACTGATTCGTGTCAATGTAAAACTGAAACTTTCAGTGGTGGAGGATCAACTACAGTAGCTCCAGTACATGATGGTTATGTTCTTCAAAAGGTGTTGTCCTTGTCCATCATTTTCAAATTGTAATCTGTCAAATGGCTCAACTCTTTCATACAGGAATGCTAAAGTTCCCTTTCTTCAGTTTTGGCTACTTAATCACTGTCATGATAAGATGATAGATGCTACGGAGGGTTTCGTCAATGCTCTTTGCTACTTTAAGTTGTTTACTTTATTTTTCTGGAAGCTCCTGCTAGGTTGTGTTTGGTACTTTTTGCTCTGACAGTGTTCATGCACTGGTAGGGTGTGGCTGCTTCACCTATTGGAGGAGAATTTCTAACTGATTGCTTGTTGAAGAGCTTGGAAAGCAAAGGTATCAAGGTAACTATTCTCTTCTGGAAGTTCATGTTGTGTTTGTCCTCCACATTTGAATTCTTAGTTCCTAGCAAGTTATAAGCATTTCAAATTGTGTTTTGCAGATAAAACCTAGATATTCATTCAAGAGAAAGGAAGTACGTCCAGGAGAGTTTCAGGTTGTTTCTTGCTCACTGGCATTTTTCTACCTTGGGGCTTAGTATTTTTGGTTGCATGTCTATTTCCTAATTTAACCCTGTCATAAAAATGTTTTTGTAACCCCTTGGGGTTGGTTTAGTGGTTAAGGAGCAAACATGTCTGAGTAGATTAGGCACACAGCATAGTTTGATTCCTCGAACCACCCAAGTGCTAACTTTCTCATGTTTGGCCTACATACCCAAGCTTCGGCTTGAGTCTTACCTCGTCTATGAGGTTCATGAGATTTTTCATTACAGTGGAACTCCAGATCTCCAAAAATATGAACAAAAAATCTCTTCATGCATTTACCTTTTCTTGCCCCCACAATTATGCGTTTTGAGCCTGTGAGATCAATCTCAAGGCTATTTATATATCAGACTAAAGATAGGTGGAGTTGCTCATGTTATCATTTCTCGTTTTGTTCATTCTGCAGACATTTGATCTCGATTTCCCAAACACAACAGAAAGCTACAGACTATATTCCCAGGTCTGTCATTTTCTTAATAAATAATTTCTAGTTCAGATGCCACATCCATATTGCAGCTAAATCTTCTCCTATGGCAGAGGGTAATTGCTAGTGATATCAAGGATTCTGTATGCCGGGCTCCAGATAGTCCCTATGATGGTACACAATCTTTGGCTTTGGTTTTAGTAGTGTTACAGAGTTGGCACACGTTTGTCTCTTTGTAGTAGTTCTGTACCCTAAAAATTGAATTATACTCGTCATGTCCTCTTTACTCATTTAACTGATAATTCTTGGCGGTCAATATGTACATATTCTGTTTCTATCTGATGCATGCATATGGCAGTTATTTCTCTGCATATATTTTAGTAAGCCCACTGTGATGACTGTCCATGCGCTGCTTTTTGTCCAGGCTGCATTCTCTCAGTTCTATTACAATTGTCTTGGTATAATCTACAGGTTTAGGAACCCTCAAAAGTTGACTCAGATATATCTGCTAGATATTTGATTATATATATATAATATTGGCAGAAAGTGTGCATGGGAATATCGTTTTCATATGAAATGTCAAATCATGACTGAGATACATCTGACAATTTGATATGTTTGATATAATTCGTTTTTCTTTTGGCAGAAAGTGCATATGCAAATATTCCAATGACCCCATATGAGCTACCAGATGGCCAGTGAGTCTCTTAAATCCTCTGCTCGACAATTTATTGTTTTAAGGTCCAAATTCGGGCCATCTCTTAGTATTTGTACTATCTAGCATATGTAAAATCTTCTCACCTTTTCAAGATTGATATATGCTAAATAGAGCATTATAGCTAAGAAGTTCCATGTAGCTGCAGCCGAATGGAAAAGGCTTTATTGTGATGCTTTATTTGTGGTTTTTTTTTGGTGATGTGGTGCTATAACTATTCAGAATTACTCATTTCACTTCAGCCTTGCACTGTTCTTCTGCATAATGCAGGACAATTGAAATTGGGGCCGACAGATTTAAGATTCCTGATGTTCTGTTCAATCCATCCCTAGCTCAGGTTGGTAGCAACTGGTCAGTTGACTTGGATGTAAATTTTACATGTTTACTCTTTGTCCCCTTCAAAATGCTTGCTTGAGTCTTGTTTGATAATCTATCGTGACTGTAATATAGGCAATTCCTTAACAACAACGGACTTGGTTGCATTTGATGGTTTTACCTTATAAGAAAGGTGCATTATGCTATGCTTGGCACCAAGGGAAAATTGTGAAAAAGAAAATGGGGAAAGAAAACATGTTGATTCTAGCATTTGGGAGGCGTAAGGGAAATTGAGGTAGAGATTTCCTTGGTCAAAAGAATTCTCCCAGGCCCATATTTCTTGGCTATTTGATTGGGTGGAGAATATACGTGCAATTGGCCATTTAGTTTACCCAAACAAAAGAATTGTCTTTCTCCTCATCTTCTGCACCTTCACTTTTTCTTCTTTCCAAACAAAAGTATTCTTTTTGCCTCCATCTTTAATATCTCCACTTTCTTCACCTCTTAGAAAATCTTGGGTTCTACACTGTTCCTGCTTTTGCCTATTGGAGAATTATGTGGTTTCAGTCTTTGTACTAATAATCTTTGTAAATACATTTATGTCCTCAATCATCTGCCCAGCTTTTTTCCTTAGCGAGTTCTGTAGGGAGTCAATTTCTTTGTTATGACATTTCTTTTTAACTGTTTATGAGGGTACCTCATCTCTAGATTTCTTTTGTGTATTTGCTTTATGACTGCCTCTCTAAACTATGGGTTTTCACAATGTCATTACTTCCAGAAAGTAGACAGCTTTTGGGGTTTAAATTTCCTAAAGAGTAAGTTCATTCAGCTTAGTTCTCTGTGTAAGATCTTAGTAGTTAGAACAATTGTGAAGCCTCAGCTATGTGATTATGCTTTTGTATTGAGGATCCCATGGTTGATCGAGTCTTTTAGTTTGTTTCTAGGTAG
Source organism: Melaleuca quinquenervia (assembly GCA_030064385.1). Lineage (NCBI taxonomy): Eukaryota > Viridiplantae > Streptophyta > Magnoliopsida > Myrtales > Myrtaceae > Melaleuca > Melaleuca quinquenervia. The sequence continues at coordinate 3,245,290 of CM057719.1, read as the reverse complement.
AATTAGGCATTATATACTCATGAATGTTCATGCCATATTACCTGATTTTGTAATCATGCAAATCTTTTAATTGTATCTTTATATCTGTGTTGCTGATTGTTGAATGTATGGGTAGAAAATGGGTTGGTATTCTTCTGCATCAGTTTTTTCAGAAATGCCATTTCTTTGGCATGCATTTACTTATATAGGATTCTAACTTTGCATGTGGAAAACAGACAATTCCCGGCATGGAAAGTTTCTCAGAGTTTGCTCCTTCTGTTCGTGGATTATCCCAGATGGTGATTTCCTTTTCCTTTGCCCTTTGTCTAGATTGCACTCTTCTCTGCTAAATCATCCTATTTTTGCAGGTTATTGAGAGTATTAACAAGTGTGACGTTGACATCCGAAGAGAACTTTTTAGTAGTATCCTGGTAATGTGTTAATCAACTCTTGTTTACCTGAGCTAGAATCCTCTAATCTTAATTTTGATATGCTAAGCACTCTTTATCGAATGCTTCACCTTGCTTAGGAGAGGTGCCAGTCTATACAATGGAAGTATTCTTTGTGGTTGTAGTTTTATAAAATGGGGATAGTTTGGGCAGCTCTCCTCTCTCTTATCCCTTTACGTGCACACTCATGTGCATGCAAAGTGTGCAATAGTAACAGCATGCAGAGCAATATGATGGCTATAATGTTATTCTTGAAATGAGGTTGATTTTTTTTGTTTGTCTCTTTAAAGCTTGCGGGTGGCACTGCATCGATGCAGCAGTTGAAGGAACGTCTCGAGAAAGACTTGCTAGAGGTACATTTAGCTTAAGTGGATGTATCCTAAAGTTCTTACTACGTGTTGAGGGAATGGTCTCTTGTAATTTATTGCTTATCTCTAGTACGAAATACAATTTTTGAGTTACCATGACTCTGTGTATCTGTTATTTATTTATTACATGTAATTCTATTCTTGTTCATTGTTTGTAGCAGTTGATAGATTTGTGAGCTCTCACTTCCCTAAATTATGCTGGACTTGTCCTGTTGAATAAGATTATTGAGCTTTGTAATTTGATAATATTCTCAATGTGCAGGAATCCCCTCAAGCTGCTAGAGTAAAAGTATTGGCCAGTGGGAATACAACTGAAAGAAGATTCAGGTAGTTTGAACTTTCCCTGAAATTCTTCTCTTGGACCTATTCCATGCATCCTTGCACATTGCTGTGGTAGAATGGATGTATTATCCAAGCGAGAGAATACTATCTGAAAGGGAAGGAATGATGTAATCCCTCGAAAGTGTTCTAGAAAGAGTGGCTTTGATTGCCAAGGATGAGGAAAGCTACAATCTCAGCGATCATCTTATATTACAAGCTGCAATTGACTCCCATCGTCTCCTTGCAGTTGCTCAGTGCCCTAGACAATTACTATATGGTTTTTTTTTGAGTGATTTATGCCTATTGCTCTCTTAATGCCATGTATGTGGTTTGCAGTGTTTGGATAGGAGGAAGTATATTGGCATCTCTTGGATCATTTCAGCAGATGTGGTTCTCAAAGACCGAGTAAGTTTTGGATTTAAGATTCCATATTTCACCTATGGCAGGGAAGCTGCTCTTTTTCGATATACAGTCTGGATAAAAAATCAGGGAAAATTTCGGGCTTTCGTTGCTCTTGTTAAAGTTTTGTCAAAGTTGGACTCTTTGGCATTTCGTATTCAGTTTGTTCTCTGCCGAGCACTAAATCTATATTGGGAATCCAATTCAGGTACGAGGAACATGGTGCTTCATATATTCAGAGAAAATGCCCCTGATTTGACGCCCCCTGATGCTTCTACAATGTCTAGTGTCAATTATTAGTATAATCTCTTGAATTCCTCTTGTTGGAGTGGAAGAAAGATGCTTGGGAAACTTGAATCCAATTAGGATTATGTCGGGGGTACTGAGATCGGAAGTCGCATTGCGGCCGATTCGGTAGGTTTGGAATTGGTCGGTCATACCATCTCGTCTAGCTCGGAATGGCTTGGTTGTGGGGACTAGTTTCATCTTTGCTCTTGATGGCTCAACTGAGGCTACACTTGTTTTTGAAATCCCAAGAGGTAGTAGCAATGTATTCTGTAGGAAAATTTGACAGGGACTCAGCTAATTCACTCTCTCATGTCTCGAATGCCGCTCATGACTTGAATTTTGCTGCTACTCCAGAATGGATGGTTTCATTCTCGATCCATCTTCCAATCTTGATGGTGTCTTGTTGTCTTCGCATTACTAGTGATCCGAAACATCGATGGGATGGTCTGAGCCACCATATGCAGGCGTCACACGGGAACCGACGGCTCGATCGCCAACGGACCAGTTGGCTGCAAGAACTTCGCGATCTCGGGATCGTTGTCTCGAAGGATTAGGATGCTCTTGTTCGGAAGACGAAGCTTCAATACAAGTGAAGAGTCTAGCGAGTCGACTCCTTGTCACGGCCATGAGTTGTCGGCAACGGCATGAAGTGGCTTTTCAGGATTACCCGAAAAAACCGCATGTTTAGAACGTGAGCATTCGAACGTCGTAACGCGGCACCGAGAACGCGCCAACTGATTGCAATCGTCACCGTCCGCGTGGCCCTTTCCTCGAATCCACGCCGTCCGCGTAATCGGGCCTCCCTTGGCCCACCCTGATTTGCCATCTTATCGAAAATCTTTTATGTCGACGGATGCACCGCGAGCAGACGGGCAATTCTGACGTTGATGCGCTCGTCGGTCGTTGTTGGTTTTGTTTTCTGAATCTCGTTCGGTTCGTGTAATATGTGTGTAGTCTCCAAATTTTTTATTAATCGGTTATACTAAAAATATAATTTTTTGTAATAAAAAAATTTGTTCATGGGGAAAATTCATGGTAGAATAATTACTTTTCATGGAAATTATATTGAAGGAAAATATTTGTGCCGTTCTTGTCTTAGGGAATTTATATTTGCTTATTTTAAGGGTGAGTATTTATTTAATCGTAATTGAATTCAAACCAAACGTATGAAAGTTTGGAAAGTCATTGGTATAAATCTCTTTTACTCAAATAAACACACCATTTATTCGCGAAAGATGGATGGTATGAATAATCTTTTTTTTAATTGATCATTTGTATCGTTTATAAAAATTAATGGATAAAGAATATTTTTCATTGTACATGAAGTATTTAAAATAATTGCTGTTGATAAAAAAAATTTCATTGACTCAATATATCATATTATCATTTTCAAAAAATTAATTTTTAAATTGTTTATTTTACGGGAAAGAGAAAGAGGGGTTCCCCGCAATTTTAAAATATATCAAAATTATCATTTTCATTTTTTAAAATTTATTTATTTTACGTAAAGGAGAAATAGGGGTTCCCCGAAATTTTTAAGAACCTGAAGTGCCTTTCTCATTTTCTTGACCAGAGTGGGTCAGAAACTCGGACACGACCCGGAGGTCGGTCCAATCACAAGCGTCCACGTGGCGGTTTCAGCCCCCTGTCGACTAGAAGCCACCGACTCGATTGTTCCCCGGCAGAAATCGACGTTGCCCAGTGCTAAAATATTCAGGAGAATCATTCCGTTCCCCCGGGAAGCCATTTCGGATTCATGCCGGAAACTTCTGTCGGAGACCCAGAACCGAATCCTGTCTGCGGCGTCCGTTTGATGCCTCGGGAGATCATCCCGCCTCGATTCCGGATCCATCGCTGAAGAGCTCGGTCGCTTTTGTACCTCTCGAGATGCAGCGCTTCGTCGACGGCGTCCTCGCCGTATCCAAAGAGTGAGTGCCCCCCCCCCCCCCCCCCCCCCCCCCTCCCGAGTCGGGACTCCCTCCGTAGGTTTCGTTTTTTGTGTGATTGGGAGGGGTGTTGATGTCTTTAGTGGGTGAACGTGCCGTCGCCGGAGAAGATCCCGCACTGTTGATCGGCAAAATTGATTACGGGTTCATATTCGTAGTGTTGAGTGACCTTATATTTAGCTGCCTACGTGTGGAGCGACGTTAGACATTCCGTTATATGGTGATGAATTCTTTAATGAATTTTCGTCTTTAGTAGTGGAGTGACTCTGATGATTCTGATTGTCTGCTGAAGCTAGCTATATGCGATTCCTTAAGTTAATTTAGAGCAGTACTGCAATCTGACGCGCATGTTCCTTCTTATTTTTTATTTGTCCGGGTGTTTATAGTGCTCTTGTCGTGGCAATTTGACAAGGATTTTGTTTGGAACTTCATGTTGAGTTCCCTGGATTTGATCTTGTGGTAATTTTATCAGGAAGAAATGTTAAAAAGCGAACCAATGATTGGTTTGTTTGAAAGATGGTCAGTCAGCCATGCTCATTTAAAAGCTAGTTAGGGAAAGGTTTGGTATTTCCTTGTCATTAAAATTTAAAACTAAAAAAAAAGAAACTTAGAAGAGAATGAATCATAATATTGCTTTGTTATTCTTTGCTTGAGTTTGGAGCTTTGTTGTTTATGACCTCGTGATCTGTCATTTCAAATTTTGGCATATATTAGCATCTTTAGAATTGGCCAACTCCTCTTAAGCAGGTGACAAAGACTTTGGTTAGAGACCACTTGCTGAATCAATTGATGGGCATGTTTGCTGGTTGCACTGCAGGTCGGTTAAGACTATCACCTATGAGTCCTTGAGCAACATTGTGAGGCTCGTGAATGGAGTGTCAGCACTTCTGTTGACCTTTTTACCAGGCAAAGCTACCATCCTAGAAGGTATGAATGGATGGGAGCTCCGGCCAACTTTCAGTGGACCTCGTTTGCCGCGGTGGATGGAACAGTGAGTTTTCTCCTTTGTGTACCATGAACTGATTCAGTAATTCTGATAAACTGAGAACTTTTCCCATAATAGATGGAAAATGGTAGTAGGAGATTTTGCTTGTATACACATCCTTGTGGATTATTTCCCTTAATTATATCTTGAAAAGCTGTGGAAAGTTTGAAACATACTTCTGACAGCAGCACATGGAAAGACGGCCAAATGAATTGTACGTAGAAATGAAGTGTTGTTATCATTTGTCCATTTTGAGAGTGTGAATCTTTGGCCATTGGGCATGTTCATCATCCAGTTGACAATGGCCAGGAACCTTTTATGGTCACAAAGGTCGAAACAGCACCATTCACTTTTCCTTTTTCTCTAGAAAAGGACATCATCTGTGATAATCGATTTAGTTCTTTAAATAAATGCATGAACGAATGAACAGCTCTTGATGCACTTTTATCTTTGATGATTTGTACATAAGATCCTTTTATTCTTTATTTGCAATTTTTATGAATGTATGTGGGTCTTTTTAACGGACGTCCTCAAGGCACTTGTCAGACAAACAAATAGAGAGACTTTCAATTTGGAAGCACTAATAATTCTTCTGATTATGCACGTAATCAATGCCTTAGAAATTGAACTTATCCTTGTATGAATGCCCATTCCTCAAGAAAACTGCATACATATGAATCTTGTGGCTTGTTTGCTTTACTCGATTTCTGTCCTCTCTCTAGCTGTCATTCCACATGATTGTCATGATGCTTTAAATTTTGTTCGCTGAGTATGTTACATGTTTTGTGGAAACGGTGCAGGACAGTGTTTTAATGGATTCAAGTTATAAATAGAGATGTTGAAAGCAAAACCATTCTTAATCAAACACCTATAAGTGTATGCCATCTTTTTATGTTTGTGCTTCAGAGTTAGTTGCTTGTATATGGTTTGAGTAAGTGAGTTGACAAACTGGGTAGAACTGTGGTAATTTTTCCTAGGAAATCTATATCCATGTTTTTTGTCTGAAATCAAAATGATTGAATTTGTCCAAGTGGGTTCACTCCTGTGAAAGGGATTTCTTTCACCCCCAATGGAGCAAGTTATATATATTATGACAAACTTACTTTCTGTTGACAAACTGGTTGCAATACATACACGCATACATGTGTACTCATATGTATATAGTAAAGATAAGGTCATGCAACTCCTGCAGCTTTGACATTTGGCATGATGGTTACTCCCAAGTGTTCTCGGTTTTCATTTGACCAACACATGTACCAACATAGGCATGTATTTCCATGTACATTGCATTTCTGTGATTTATATTTGGTGTTTGCTAAGCCCTCAAATATTTCATACATGGTCTGCAACTGAGATTTGTTATGACCACAAATTATCAAAACAAAAAAATTGTAACGAGAATAACTGTTGCTATATAGAGTTAAATACTATGATTTGTCCATGTTTAGAATAAAATGAATAATAGTCGGTATTTTGTCATGCAGATAGACTGGTTAGAATCAGCTTTTGTCCCAGAGAAATTACTTTGCCATTTCAAGTGTAATATCTAGGGTCCTGATCTTGAAAAAAAAATTCCAATAGGGTAGACCTCTGTGTTGATATCTATCTTACCCTTGAGCAAAATACTTTAGGGGTTTGACTTCTTCACTTTGTGTTGCAGTGGTGTCTCCTCTTTCAATCAGTTCGTCCACAATCTCTCGGTTGATCCGGATGCTTCTTCAAGCTCAGACTACTCTTCTGGGGAAGAAGATATTGATGAAAATTTGTGTGCTTCGCCGTTGTCTCAAAGCTCCCGAATCTCCAGGGCAAGCTCCTTCTCCAGACATGAAAAACATAGAATGGGTTGGATGAACAGCATATTTTCTCCGATTTTGTTCCCCGTTAAATTGTTTCTGGCAATACTGGCTCGTCTATTCTTCTTCCCATTCTATAGAAATGTGAGGGCATCCCCATCTGAAAGACAGAAGCCTTCAAGTTCAACTTCCTACAATAGGGTTCAAACTCTTAATAATCATATTTTTCAGCGTACTACTGATCGGAGACGTGGAGTGATTGAGGTAGGAATGACTAGTAATTACCATATGGTGGCAGATGATCTTGGCTTTGGGACTCATCCTTTTTCCCTTGTTTATTGGATTTATTGTTTTTATAGGATCTTCATCTGGCAATGGAGATCTTCATAGAAGCTATATTTGACATAGTTCATAAGGCCACACACTGGTTGCTTTCGCCAGCTGAAGTTGGTAAAATGCTATATGGATGGATTTTCTTGCGCAATAAGGTCAATCATGTAGTTTCAGAATCCTCGGTGACCGATGCAACACTGGAAGAAAGTGATACTGCTTTGTCAGAAAGTAAAACTTCCTTTCATCATTCTCTTAATACGGATGCTCGGACATGTCAGGATGTGATAACTGAGCTTGGGTAAGAGCTATGTACTCCATTCATCCCATATTAATTTTAGTTCCTAGGAGACCCTTAACTTTTCTATTCTTTATCTTTAAATCTATTCCAGATATCCATATGAAGCAATCAAGGTCATCACATCCGATGGCTATATTCTCCTTTTGGAGAGAATACCTCGGTATTTTTCCATCTTGTTCTATTTTCATTTTTAAAAACATATTCCTTTTCAATGTCAGCTCAGTGTCTAATTCTATCGCAGACGTGATGCAAAAAAGGCTGTATACTTACAGCATGGCATTCTGGATTCATCAATGGGGTGAGTTTATATTCTTTTATATTCTGTGCTGTCTCACAGTCTCCTTCCTTTTTCAAATAGTAAATGCAGTCATTTAATGAGTTTATTTGTCAAAATTCTATGCTTCCCTTGCGTTTTACCAATTCTCAATTTTTAGCATTTTGGCCATTAGTGTTGGTGATATGCAAGTATATTATACTATGAGAGTAAATAGAAAGATAGAACTCTTTATAGATATGCATGGAAATATCAGTTGAAAATAAGTTAAAAAAAGAAAAAGAAGAAAACATTTGGACAAGTATGAGTTGACATAACCATTCTTTGAAATGGTAGTATTTGAAAGTTAAACTATACTAGAGGTATGCATTGCAGTATTACCTGGAACAAGATGAACATAATACTTTATGGCAAAATAAAGCTTTGGATCATAAGATTCAAGTTTTTCAGCCTTAGAAGTTGCTGATGCTATATCTTAGTTGAGATGCATATGCACAAAATCTGAATTTAGTGTGTGTTTTTTGCCCAGTTGGGTTTCAAATGGAGTGGTGGGTTCTCCAGCTTTTGCGGCATATGATCAAGGTTTGTTAATCTACTGCAGAATGAGCTAGCGGCCATTCATGTTGTTCCTGAAGCTGACTGCTTTGATCTTATCATTGTCTTGCAGGGTTTGATGTTTTCCTTGGGAATTTGCGAGGACTGGTATCTAGGGAGCACGTGAACAAGAGCATCTCTTATCGACAGTGAGTTATATCTTCAAGTTGATTATACTTGTTATTCCTCTCTTCACATTTTGAGTACTGAAATTTGGGCATGTTTAGCATGGGATTTATGATTCTACTTTCTTCAATTAATGCAGGTATTGGCAGTACTCCATTAATGAGCATGGGACTCAGGATATTCCTGCAATGATAAACAAGATTCATGAGGTTAAAATATCGGAGTTGAAGCTTAGCCAACCTGATGGTGAGGAAGAAACAAACGAAGATCAGCCATATAAACTTTGTGCTATCTGTCATAGCTTGGGAGGAGCTGCTATGCTGATGTATGTTATTACCAATCGAATTCAAGAGAAGCCCCACAGGCTCTCGAGATTGATTTTGCTGTCCCCTGCTGGCTTTCATGGCGACTCTAACTTAGCATTTACTCTAGTGGAGCATTTATTGCTCGTATTCGCTCCTATATTGGCCCCTTTCATGCCTGCATTCTACATACCAACCAGATTCTTCCGATTGCTGCTGAATAAGTTGGCACGGGACTTTATTAACTACCCTGCTGTAGGAGGGCTTGTTCAAACACTAATGAGTTATGTCGTCGGTGGGGATAGCTCGAACTGGGTCGGGGTGTTGGGGTTACCACATTACAACATGAATGACATGCCCGGCGTGTCACTTCGTGTAGCTGTCCACCTGGCACAGATGAAGCGGGGCGGAAAGTTCAAGATGTATGATTGTGGCAGTGCATCTGCCAACAATGAGGCCTACGGATCTCCGGAGCCATTGGATTTGGGCGAACACTACGGGCTTATCGACATACCTGTTGATCTGGTCGCTGGAAGGAAGGACAAGGTAATTCGGCCATCCATGGTGAGGAAGCACTACAGGATAATGCGGGAAGCCGGCGTTGATGTCTCCTACAGCGAATTCGAGTATGCTCACTTGGACTTCACTTTCTCACACCATGAAGAGCTGTTGGCATACGTCATGTCGCGCTTGCTGCTCGTCGTGCCCGGGCAAAAGCATCAACTGAGCCAAAAGGCCATGAAGTTGAAGAGGAAAGGACACGTAGGTTCCTAATGGTGGAGAAATCCCAGAGCCGGCATCGTGGGACCGGGGACTCATACCGTGCCGATTTTTTGTCGCACGCAATTGTAGTATAGCTGTATGTCCCAGTTTGTAGAGCTAGTGTAAGCTATAGAGGGTATAGACACTACATGGTTTGGCAAGCTTCCCGTCAATTTTTTCTTTTTCTTTTGTCAAGGGAGGTTAGGATAAAGCTGTCAAAGGTTTTGTGCTCACGCCGGAGTCTGTCATTTATGGACGGTCTGTGGACTATATATGGTTTGCTGTTCCTAAAATTTCTTCATGGTATGTGATTGGGAGAGCTTCATCTGTAGGCTGTATACTGTATCAAAAGCTGCTTTCTCATGAAAGTCAGAATCTGGTGTGCGGACCCCGTGTAGATTCCGCGTTCTCTGTCACTCCAGTTTTCTCTTTCTGGGAACTCTGCTGCTCGTGTCAATGGCTCTATTTCTTTCTCTTTCAATATGAAATTGGTTCAATTAGGAAATTATTGATGTTGTTTCCTGTTCTGTTCTTTTCCATTTCATGCATCTAAAGTAAAATTTACTTTGGAAAACATAGTAAAGGGCACCTCTCATCTCCTTTTACTATAAGATTGTCGATAAAAAGGCGTATGGGTTATGTATTTCTTTAAAAAATGTTCCAAAAAATGTGAATGAAATAAATAAACCTTTGTTCTTGGGTTAACATGTCAAGCAACATAAACACATACCACTGAAGTGCAAGTCACTCGAGCCACTGGGTCTTACCAAGGCAAGCAATGACAGATTTAGATTTAGGGTGGGGAGATAAATGAAAACTGAAAATCTTAAGGGTAAATACCACCAAAAATCATAAATTTTGCTCAATATGACACATTTACCCTAAAATTTTTTTTTGTAACACGAAAAACCCCAAACTTTGCCACATGTGACACATTTATACCAATTTTTTTTGGTGACACAAATTGCATACCGTGATACATTTACTCTAAACTTCTTTTTCCTTTTTTTTTTTTGTAAAAACAAAAATTACTACCGGTGAGCTTCGCCGGCCGCTAAAGCTTACCGGAGGGCAGCGATGGCGGTAGGGGCTGGGGAGGCTGCTGCGGCCCTCCCCTGCGGCCAGTGAGGGTCGGGGGAGGGTTGTCATGCCCAGATCTGGGCAAGGCAACCCTCGCCCAGATTTGGGCTCCGCGGCCCTTGCTTGGCCACAAGCGATCGCCGCCTAGCCCCCGCGGCCCTTGCCCGCGGCCGATGAGGCCGAACATGGCCTACCCCACCCAAACTCCACCCAAAATCTGGTCGTAGTCGACAGTTTTCCCACGCGCACCACTTAATCAACGAAATGCATGAGTCTTCATCTTCATTTTCATCGTAGCTCACTTGTGCATTTCGTCGAACATGTGGCACACATGGAAAAATCGTCGACTGCCGCTGGATTTTAGGCAGAGTCTGGGCAGGGCAAACCACATCCGACCCTCGCCAGCTGCAGGCAAGGCCCGCAAGGGCTGGGCGAGACAGATCTAGGTGAGGGCTGCCCCGCCTAGATCTAGGAGAGGCAGCCCTCGCTTGGTCCTCGCCAGCTGCAGGCAAGGGTTTTCTAGCCCTCGTGGCCCTCACCTGCAGCCGGGGAGGGCCGCCTCGCCCAGATCTGGGCGGGGCAACCCTCGCCCATCTAGGAGAGGCCGCCCTCCCTGGCCGCGGGGAGGGCCGTGGCAGCCTCCCCAACCCCCGCCACCCTCACCCGCTGTCGGCGAGGGCTTCGTCGCCTTTCGACGAGCTCTGGCAACCGGCGGAGCTTGCCGGTAGTTTTTTTTTTTTTAAGAAAAAGAGTATAGGGTAAATGTGTCACGGTTGGTAATTTTTGAGGTTTTTCGTGTCACAAAAAAAAAGTTTAGGGTAAATGTGTCACAATGAACAAAGTTTAGAGTTTTTGGTGGTATTAACGCAAACCTTAATTAGGGACCAAAATGAATAATTCTCCCTGAGATTGATGACATTATCACTGATAATCCAATCCGATCTGTTAGTATTCGAATAGTCGAAACTCGATAATTTGATTAAAAAAGTCTAAATTTTCCAGGACCTGTTTTGAGCTGAAGACGGATGAGTGGGTGGGCAAAAGGTTCCATATAAGCTCAATAAAACTCATTTGTCGCAAAGCTAGCATAAACCATACTAAATAAATTATATCGTTTCAACAAAACTTTATACATATTAGAACTATTCCTTCAATAACTAATATCAAAGCAAATATCAACGATCAAATCCATTAATCAAACTCATGCTTGATATCAAACTATGGTCGCGCTTAATGTCCTGTGACAAAGGCAGTCAAGATTCACATCTTGGTCTTGTCTTTACCCATATTGTCGATGGCTTGGTAACTTTGTCTTGATATTAATATATATGCCCGCAAACTCCTCAATGGCTTCTGAACACATTGACATAAGTATCAAATGCAAATCCATCTTCCAATATAAAATCCATCTTTTACATATATTACATTTTAAAAATCAAAAGATTTTAGCTATTCAATTTAAAGGGGACTCATTTCATAAAGCAGGTATATAATCACTCTTTTGAAAAATTTTGAGCTGATTAATTATTAATGATTGAGTTAACTTTAGCCTTGTCATTAAAAAAATAATAAAACAACCCGATGGCTCGGGTTACATGTCATTTGGGTTTCGAGTCGGGTCGAGTCCAGCACATTTCCATATTGTTTTGCGTCGACTATCATGAAAAATGGACTTGGACTGAACCTTTGTCTCCTACCTTATTCAACAGATAATGCCAATGTCCACATCTACCTATTCTAGAGTCTGGTCCATTATCTAAATCCCATTGGCAATGGTGTTCTTTTTTTTTCCCTCTGTATGGATGTGTGTCACTACATTAATTTGTGCGCAAAATCTCCACTAGTTGACGTTATGGGGTCACCATGTGTTGGTGGTCCAATTTATTAGATCCATCCGACTTAGAAATTGGGATTTGGAGGTCTTCTACATGACACGACGAACGCAAGTTAAGAAATTCCCCCTTGACATAAGAACAAGGTGAATTCGACGTACAACATGTTGAGGTAGGCGCACAAAAGAGATGGGTGTGCTGATGCCATACTCCACTATGCACAACAAAGGTGTCCGTCTCTCGCTACTGACGCAACGAGAATTGAAGGTGACTTGGGAACTTCTTCTAGGTTCTCAACGACGCAACAGATGCTTTGTGTCCACAATTGCCCGCCAAGCAACCGCATTGCTTTATTTTAATACACCATGTTGGTCGAAATAGAGAACAAGAAGGATGATTTCTTCTTTAGTGAAACAATACTTGCCATAAATACGAGATTCCTCAGATATTACAATGACGTTCCACCTATATTTTGGGTGTTTGCCGTCTTGAATCCAACATTTAATTTGAAGTGACTCGAAACTCTCATTTCATACTATAAAATTTTTGGAACTAGATGAGGAGATCCAAGTGAAATAGATACCCGCGATGGTAATGATTTGACTCCAAAATATGTATGGATAAGTGTTGGCACCTAAATTTTAATTAAATATTTAGGATTATTTGCATAGAACACTAGGGTCTAATCTTTATCCCCTAAACAAAAACAATATAATTATATTTCATAGTAAGTAACTTTAGGAGCATTCATCATATAATTACATTACTGCATTTGCATTTAATTGGAGGTCGTGAATGAACTTGAATTAGTCGTGTGGATGTAGACTTGGCCCACGCCGATAAAATTCGACCATCATAGGGGAGGGGGCCAAAATTTCAAGCCCACAATAAAAGCAATATTAAGTTTTAGTTGAATTGGATTTAGTATGGATGATCAGTTCCCAGACGATTCTCGATCCGATTCCCTGTTATTTGGAACCGGGTTGGAACTGGGAACCGGACCATACTAGACTGGGCAATCTAGTATGATTCTCTTCCGGTTCCCAGGCGGGTAATTATTAATTATCGGCAAGTCAGCGACGCACAATTAGTTGATATTGCCGTCTGTGTAACCGAAATCGTTTTTAAAGTTCCAAAGAAAGAGGAAAAAGCCCTCGGTAGATAAGAAATAACAATGAAAAGTTAACAAATCAAGCGATTCTTCCAAACAACTGAAGTGTGGATCCCATCACATGTTCTTAATAATGCTCGTGACACTAACCATGATGGTCATGGTCCCGCTCGTGATGGTGATAAAAAGAAAGAGGTAAAAATTATGATATATGATTTTTTATATTTTATTTTTTTAAATAAATAGTATCAATTCGGTCCGGATGGTCCAAGTGGACAGTTCTACCCCTGGAACCGAGAATCAAACCAAAAATTTCCGGTTCCATTTATATGGAACTGGGAACCGGACCGTTACTTTTTAGAACCACCCGGAACCGATTGGTCTGGGCAATTTCGGACGGTTCCCAGGTGGGCAGTTTTTAATGCTCACTCCTAGGATTTAGCCCGTGAAGTTCATACAATTTGAATTTGATTAAAATAAGTCCTAAATGGGTTAAGCTTGTGATCAATTGAGCCAATGAGGAGCAAACATCGACCAGCCCCAAGGACACATAAGCTCTGGCAAAAATTAGAGAAAGATGGGCCAAATTGAGCCCAAGTTAGTCATGTTTCAGCCCTTTTAGGGAGAGGCCCTAGCTTAATTAAGCCCCTTATTTCGGAAAGGCCGAACATCATAGCCTGTCTAATTAACCTGAGCTAAACTCTATATAAATAGTTAAATACACTCATGCCTCAAAAATTAGGAGTTGGCAATTTCACTCTTAGAACGCACATCAAGAAACACTTGGAGATAAGAAGGAGACAAGTCTCTCTCAGCCGAGACACTCCTCATTGGCATATCCCCTTATTGATCAATGACTACTTCTCGCCCATGATCGCATGGAAAATCAACCAATCCAATCCATTGACCTCTATATATGATTGTTCATTTTATTTGTAACCAATTTTGGATCGCATGGGATATTTGATACAGGATTGTGAATGTTAGTGATTATTTTGCCTTGAATGTTTATCTCACGTCATATTGTTTTTTTTTTTTTTTGTAATCGAAGTATTCGGACCAGCTTGCGCGCACTTCGACTATTTCTCGGGGAAGACTAGTACAACAACCTACCGCCATGGCCCCTCACTTAAATCACAGGTGCTTCTCTGGAGAATCGAATCCAATATCTCAAAGAAGTCCAAGTTCGCCCTAACCAGTTGGGCTACCCATGAATAAGTCTCACGTCATATTGTTTCCTATTTCAAAAAAAAAACTAAAAAAGAATCATCTTTAGATTTAAATGCATAAGTTTGCATATAGTTTAGGTAGATTTTAGGCAATGTATCCTAATAGATTAGGATTGCATTGCATGCAAATCAGATTAGGATAATTCTAATAGATTAGGTTCACTTTCTAGATAGTTTGCATATTAGGGTAGAATCTATCTAGTTAAAATAATGCTTTGAATTAAATTAAGATTGACATAGTTAATCCCCAACTTAATTTGGATATTATCTTAGTCTAGGTTATTTATTTCAATTAATTCCTTATCAAACTTTTTATGAAAAGGGGATAAGGACACTACACTTATACATGAGTTGGGTCCACCTCCTATTTTAACTAATCGTTTGGACTCTTTTCGATGGAAATGGGATCCCTCGGGCACCTTCTCAGTAGCATCAGCATGGAGTATGGTTCATTTTTCGGGCCATAAAGTATCATGTGATGCATTCATTTAAAATAAAGTTATCATCCACAGGCACCAATTTCATCTCTGGATTATGACATGTAATAAGCTACCCACCTATGTATTCATGTTATCCCATGGTAGGATAATTAATGGTTCTTGTGTCTTTTGTGGCTCGAGACCCAACTCAATAGATCATCTTTATTTTGGATGTCATGTTACTTCGAGTCTTGCATCGTTTTGGGCTTGGAATTGTAAACTATTGTGGAGGCATGGACGCTTGATTAGGCTATTAGAATTATTGCTAGTAATCACTTCCATCAGTGCATTGCTAAATTTACTTTGGGTGCCTTTATTTGGAAGACACAGAACAATACTTTATTATGGACTCGGGATATCTTTATTCCCGCCATGAAGATGAAACTCATTATGATGGTCAAAGATAAAGCCAAATTGTTCCAGCATATTATGGATTCTCCTCGTAATAGGAGGATCCAACAGAATTGGTAGATTGACCATTCCATTTTCTCTTAATGTAGTTGCTCTTATTAGTGCATTTGTCCTTTTGTTAGGTCATTTCTTGTATGTTAGCCTTCATATAGGCTTTGCTGGCCATTGGTTGGGCATTTTCATCTTATTAAATGTATTTAGGCATCCTTCTTTGAATGTGCTTTTATTCCCTTGGTACCCTTACACTCACAATCTATTTTAGTAGTATTGAGTGTAAGTTTTGTGGTACTAAGTACATATGTATTGTTTAGTTTTGCATGTTTAATCCATTATACTACTTAAAACCTTTTATGAAAATACCAAAAATTAGCATCCTGCTTCATATCATAAAGTTTAGAATGCATTTATATCATGTCATCTAACATGTCATGCATTTTTTCTATGTCATCTTGCCATGTCATTGACATGTCGTTATCTGCATGTCATTTATATTACATGTTAAATTTATTTTCATGCCATGCTAGAATTTATTGCATTTTCACGTGTCATTAGAGTTATGTCGTTTATATAACGTCCCCCATGGCCATGATAGAATAGTTAGCATTTTCCATGTCATATATTAGTATAGTTGCATATGGAATAATTTTGCATTCATGCATTACATGTATAATTTTCACTTATATAAAAAAAAACCAAAAAGAATCAATTGAAGCTGTTGATTGGATTACAAGATTGGCGCTAGTCTAAATTTAGCAATTTAAATAGACGCTTTGTGAATGCTAAGGAATTAATTTGCTTGCTCGAGATTCAATTTCCTAATACTTTATTTATTACTTTGTTTATTGAGTACTCATTAATGGCCACGCACTCGCATGACTACTGAGCATGTTAGCGACTAGATTCAAATTAATCTAAGTTAATTGCAAAGATAATTTCATTAAAAAAGGTATTGAAAGAATATCCATAGTGATCTAGTTATAATCAACACATTGTAAACTGAGCAATAACAACTCCAAATTGAAAATCATTTGCATGTCAAGTACTTAAATCTAAAGCAGCGAATTTGTAAGGACTTGAAAGAGTGGAGCTAGGGGACAATAATGTTGCTTTATCATCCAAACATTGGATTGGTGGACACGACTATCAAAGATGTTGAGTTAATTAGACATTCTCTTGCGTGTAATTTGTTTGAAATATTTATTAGGACATTTATACATGTAATATATTTTTTTTTCAAATTCAAGGTGTATTTTTCTTACATATACTTAAAAATACAAGATAGTTAATGACTTATGGAAACACATTAACTATATAATAAATGCAACTAAACAACTTTCCTAAGCTTCGACCTCTATACAAAGAAGAATAAAATGAATTTGTCAACTTTGGGAACTCTTGTTAGACTTGCCCAAAATACAAAAATTGGTTGACTATTCTTGATCTAATCCACAGCAATTTATGGAATTGCTTGGTTGTAGACAGATATTTTCTCCAATGCATGTACTATGGTCTTTTTTATGCTAAAGTGTTATTATATCAGGAAAAAAAGTTACAAAAAATCTCAAACTATATCCACTTTAATACATTTTACTTTATTTTCTTTAAGGCGCCATAATCTCCATACTTATACAATGCAACATATTTATCGAAAGCTTCTTCTTCTTTTTTATGACACCAAATATACCAAATTTGTACATGAATGATACTTCACCTCCAACTTATATTTAGGGGGTGGGCAACTTGGAACGCTTGAGCCAAGAACCGCCGGACCTACCGAGAACCGGACTAGACCATACCGGAAGTATCAGGTGGGTCTCTAGTTACCAAAAGTGAAACCAGTGTCTGGGTAGTCTAATTCCCGATTCTTAGGAGGGTCGGACCGAACCAAACCAAACTGATAATTTTTTATATTTTAGTAAAAATGAAGATGTAAATAAAAAGAACTAAATTTAAATTTCTAAAGTTTAAATCTCTACCTAACTTTACCAAAATAATGTAAAAAAAGTAAATAAACTCAATTTTTTAAAGAATTTTCCCGATTCCCAACCGATCCCATTAGATTTTTAGGAATCGTTCAGTCCAATCCAATTCAGGACTAGGCAGTCCAATCTCTGGTCGTAGAGATCAAAAACCGGTCACATCGGTCTGGTTCCCAATTCCAAGGAGAAATCGGACCACCCTGGACTATTCAAACCCCTACTTATACTTGCATGATGTCTCCTACAGCGAATTCGAGTATGCTCACTTGGACTTCACTTTCTCACACCATGAAGAGCTGTTGGCATACGTCATGTCGCGCTTGCTGCTCGTCGTGCCCGGGCAAAAGCATCAACTGAGCCAAAAGGCCATGAAGTTGAAGAGGAAAGGACACGTAGGTTCCTAATGGTGGAGAAATCCCAGAGCCGGCATCGTGGGACCGGGGACTCATACCGTGCCGATTTTTTGTCGCACGCAATTGTAGTATAGCTGTATGTCCCAGTTTGTAGAGCTAGTGTAAGCTATAGAGGGTATAGACACTACATGGTTTGGCAAGCTTCCCGTCAATTTTTTCTTTTTCTTTTGTCAAGGGAGGTTAGGATAAAGCTGTCAAAGGTTTTGTGCTCACGCCGGAGTCTGTCATTTATGGACGGTCTCTGGACTATATATGGTTTGCTGTTCCTAAAATTTCTTCACGGTATGTGATTGAGAGAGCTTCATCTGTAGGCTGTATACTGTATCAAAAGCTGTTTTCTCATGAAAGTCAGAATCTGGGGTCCGCAAGCACCCCGTGTGGATTCCGCGTTCTCTGTCACTCCAGTTTTCTCTTTCTGGGAACTCTGCTGCTCGTGTCAATGGCTCTATTTCTTTCTCTTTCAATATGAATTTAGTTCAATTAGGAAATTGTTGATGTTGTTTCCTTCTCTGTTCTTTTCCCTCGCATGCATCTAAAGTAAAATTTACTTTGGAAAACATAGTAAAGGGCATCTCTCATCTCCTTTTACCATAAGATTGTCGATAAAAAGGCGTATGGGTTATGTATTTCTTTAAAAAATGTTCCAAAAAATGTGAATGAAAATAAATAAACCTTTGTTCTTGGGTTAACATGTCAAGCAACATAAACACATACCACTGAAGTGCAAGTCACTCGTGCCACTGGGTCTGTAACCAAGGCAAGCAATGGCAGATTTAGATTTAGGGTGGGGAGATAAATGAAAACTGAAAACCTTAAGGGTTAATACCACCAAAAATCATAAATTTTGCTCAATATGACACATTTACCCTAAACTTTTTTTGGAACACGAAAAACCCCAAACTTTGCCACATGTAATACATTTACCCCAATTTTTTTTGTGACACAAATTGCTTATTGTAACATATTTACTCCAAACTTTTTTTCTTTTTTTTGTAAAAAAAATTACTACCAGTGAGCTTCACCGGCCGCTGAAGCTTAACGGAGGGCGGCGAGGGCGGTAGGGTCTGGGGAGGCTGCTGCGACTGCCGCGGCACTCCCCCACGGCCAGCGAGGGTCAGGTGAGGGTTGTCATGCCCAGATCTAGGCGAGGCAACCCTCGCCCAGATTTGGGCTCCGCGGCCCTTGCTCGGCCGCAAGCGAGGGCCGCCTAGCCCCCACGGCCCTCCCCGCGGCCGATGAGGGCCGAACGTAGCCTACCCCACCCAAACTCCACCCAAAATCTGGTCACAGTCGACAGTTTTCCCACGCATGCCACTTGTTCAACGAAATGCATGAGTCTTCATCTTCATTTTTACCGTAGCTCACTTGTGCCTTTGGTCGAACATGTGGCGCACGTGGAAAAATCGTCAACTGCTGCTGGATTTTAGGCAGAGTTTGGGCAGGGCAGACCACATCCCACCCTCGCCAGCCTACAGGGGCTGGGCGGGATAGATCTAGGTGAGGGCTGCCTCGCCCAGATCTAGGAGAGGCAGCCCTCACTTGGTCCTCGCTGACTGCAGGCAAGGGCCGTCTAGCCCTCGTGGCCCTCACCTGCAACCGACAAGGGCCGCCTTGCCTAGATTTGGGCGGGGTAACCCTCGCCCATCTGGGAGAGGCCGCCCTCCCTGGCCGCGGGGGAGGGCCGTGGCGGCCTCCCCAGCCCCCGCCACCCTCACCCGCTGTCGGCGAGGGCTTCGTCGCCTTCTGACGAGCTCCGACAACCGGCAGAGCTTGCCGGTAGTTTTTTTTTTTTAGAAAAAAAGTTTAGGGTAAATGTATCACAATTGATAAATTTTGAGGTTTTTCGTGTTACAAAAAAAAGTTTGGGGTAAATGTGTCACAATGGACAAAGTTTGAGGTTTTTGGTGGTATTAACACAAACCTTAATTAGGGACCAAAATGAATAATTCTCCATGAGATTGATGACATTATCACTGATAATCCAATCCGATCTGTTAGTACTCGAATAGTCGAAACTCGATAATTTGAATCAAAAAGTCTAAATTTTCCAGGACCTGTTTTGAGCTGAAGACGGATGAGTGGGTAGGCAAAAGGTTCCATATAAGCTCAATAAAACTCATTTATCGCAAAGCTAGCATAAACCATACTAAATAAATTATATCATTTCAACAAAACTTTATAAACATTAGAACTATTCCTTCAATAAATAATATCAAAGCAAATATCAACGATCAAATCCATTAATCAAACTCATGCTTGATATCAAACTATGGTCGCGTTTAATTTCCTGTGACAAAGGCAGTCAAGATTCACATCTTGGTCTCGTCTTTACCCATATTGTCGATGGCTTGGTAACCTTGTCTTGATATTAATATATATGCCCGCAAACTCCTCAATGGCTTCTGAACACATTGACATAAGTATCAAATGCAAATCCATCTTCCAATATAAAATCCATCTTTTACATATATTACATTTTAAAAATCAAAAGATTTTAGCTTTTCAATTTAAAGGGGACTCATTTCATAAAGCAGGTATATAATCACTCTTTTGAAAATTTTTGAGCTGATTAGTTATTAATAATTGAGTTAAATTTAGCCTTGTAATTAAATAATGATAAAACAACCCAATGGCTCGGGTTACATGTCATTTGGGTTTCGGGTCGGGTCGAGTCCAGCACATATCCATATTGTTTTGCGTCGACTATCATGAAAAATGGACTTGGACTGAACCTTTGTCTCCTACCTTATTCAACAGATAATGCCAATGTCCACATCTACCTATTCTAGAGTCTGGTCCATTATCTAAATCCCATTGGCAATGGTGTTCTTTTTTTTTCCCTCTGTATGGATGTGTGTCACTACATTAATTTGTGCGCAAAATCTCCACTAGTTGACGTTATGGGGTCACCATGTGTTGGTGGTCCAATTTATTAGATCCATCCGACTTAGAAATTGGGATTTGGAGGTCTTCTACATGACACGACGAACGCAAGTTAAGAAATTCCCCCTTGACATAAGAACAAGGTGAATTCGACGTACAACATGTTGAGGTAGGCGCACAAAAGAGATGGGTGTGCTGATGCCATACTCCACTATGCACAACAAAGGTGTCCGTCTCTCGCTACTGACGCAACGAGAATTGAAGGTGACTTGGGAACTTCTTCTAGGTTCTCAACGACGCAACAGATGCTTTGTGTCCACAATTGCCCGCCAAGCAACCGCATTGCTTTATTTTAATACACCATGTTGGTCGAAATAGAGAACAAGAAGGATGATTTCTTCTTTAGTGAAACAATACTTGCCATAAATACGAGATTCCTCAGATATTACAATGACGTTCCACCTATATTTTGGGTGTTTGCCGTCTTGAATCCAACATTTAATTTGAAGTGACTCGAAACTCTCATTTCATACTATAAAATTTTTGGAACTAGATGAGGAGATCCAAGTGAAATAGATACCCGCGATGGTAATGATTTGACTCCAAAATATGTATGGATAAGTGTTGGCACCTAAATTTTAATTAAATATTTAGGATTATTTGCATAGAACACTAGGGTCTAATCTTTATCCCCTAAACAAAAACAATATAATTATATTTCATAGTAAGTAACTTTAGGAGCATTCATCATATAATTACATTACTGCATTTGCATTTAATTGGAGGTCGTGAATGA
The DNA here is from genome assembly GCA_030064385.1 of Melaleuca quinquenervia. Taxonomy (NCBI): domain Eukaryota; kingdom Viridiplantae; phylum Streptophyta; class Magnoliopsida; order Myrtales; family Myrtaceae; genus Melaleuca; species Melaleuca quinquenervia. The sequence continues at coordinate 3,223,860 of CM057719.1, read as the reverse complement.
ACTTGAATTAGTCGTGTGGATGTAGACTTGGCCCACGCCGATAAAATTCGACCATCATAGGGGAGGGGGCCAAAATTTCAAGCCCACAATAAAAGCAATATTAAGTTTTAGTTGAATTGGATTTAGTATGGATGATCAGTTCCCAGACGATTCTCGATCCGATTCCCTGTTATTTGGAACCGGGTTGGAACTGGGAACCGGACCATACTAGACTGGGCAATCTAGTATGATTCTCTTCCGGTTCCCGGGCGGGTAATTATTAATTATCGGCAAGTCAGCGACGCACAATTAGTTGATATTGCCGTCTGTGTAACCGAAATCGTTTTTAAAGTTCCAAAGAAAGAGGAAAAAGCCCTCGGTAGATAAGAAATAACAATGAAAAGTTAACAAATCAAGCGATTCTTCCAAACAACTGAAGTGTGGATCCCATCACATGTTCTTAATAATGCTCGTGACACTAACCATGATGGTCATGGTCCCGCTCGTGATGGTGATAAAAAGAAAGAGGTAAAAATTATGATATATGATTTTTTATATTTTATTTTTTTAAATAAATAGTATCAATTCGGTCCGGATGGTCCAAGTGGACAGTTCTACCCCTGGAACCGAGAATCAAACCAAAAATTTCCGGTTCCATTTATATGGAACTGGGAACCGGACCGTTACTTTTTAGAACCACCCGGAACCGATTGGTCTGGGCAATTTCGGACGGTTCCCAGGTGGGCAGTTTTTAATGCTCACTCCTAGGATTTAGCCCGTGAAGTTCATACAATTTGAATTTGATTAAAATAAGTCCTAAATGGGTTAAGCTTGTGATCAATTGAGCCAATGAGGAGCAAACATCGACCAGCCCCAAGGACACATAAGCTCTGGCAAAAATTAGAGAAAGATGGGCCAAATTGAGCCCAAGTTAGTCATGTTTCAGCCCTTTTAGGGAGAGGCCCTAGCTTAATTAAGCCCCTTATTTCGGAAAGGCCGAACATCATAGCCTGTCTAATTAACCTGAGCTAAACTCTATATAAATAGTTAAATACACTCATGCCTCAAAAATTAGGAGTTGGCAATTTCACTCTTAGAACGCACATCAAGAAACACTTGGAGATAAGAAGGAGACAAGTCTCTCTCAGCCGAGACACTCCTCATTGGCATATCCCCTTATTGATCAATGACTACTTCTCGCCCATGATCGCATGGAAAATCAACCAATCCAATCCATTGACCTCTATATATGATTGTTCATTTTATTTGTAACCAATTTTGGATCGCATGGGATATTTGATACAGGATTGTGAATGTTAGTGATTATTTTGCCTTGAATGTTTATCTCACGTCATATTGTTTTTTTTTTTTTTTGTAATCGAAGTATTCGGACCAGCTTGCGCGCACTTCGACTATTTCTCGGGGAAGACTAGTACAACAACCTACCGCCATGGCCCCTCACTTAAATCACAGGTGCTTCTCTGGAGAATCGAATCCAATATCTCAAAGAAGTCCAAGTTCGCCCTAACCAGTTGGGCTACCCATGAATAAGTCTCACGTCATATTGTTTCCTATTTCAAAAAAAAACTAAAAAAGAATCATCTTTAGATTTAAATGCATAAGTTTGCATATAGTTTAGGTAGATTTTAGGCAATGTATCCTAATAGATTAGGATTGCATTGCATGCAAATCAGATTAGGATAATTCTAATAGATTAGGTTCACTTTCTAGATAGTTTGCATATTAGGGTAGAATCTATCTAGTTAAAATAATGCTTTGAATTAAATTAAGATTGACATAGTTAATCCCCAACTTAATTTGGATATTATCTTAGTCTAGGTTATTTATTTCAATTAATTCCTTATCAAACTTTTTATGAAAAGGGGATAAGGACACTACACTTATACATGAGTTGGGTCCACCTCCTATTTTAACTAATCGTTTGGACTCTTTTCGATGGAAATGGGATCCCTCGGGCACCTTCTCAGTAGCATCAGCATGGAGTATGGTTCATTTTTCGGGCCATAAAGTATCATGTGATGCATTCATTTAAAATAAAGTTATCATCCACAGGCACCAATTTCATCTCTGGATTACGACATGTAATAAGCTACCCACCTATGTATTCATGTTATCCCATGGTAGGATAATTAATGGTTCTTGTGTCTTTTGTGGCTCGAGACCCAACTCAATAGATCATCTTTATTTTGGATGTCATGTTACTTCGAGTCTTGCATCGTTTTGGGCTTGGAATTGTAAACTATTGTGGAGGCATGGACGCTTGATTAGGCTATTAGAATTATTGCTAGTAATCACTTCCATCAGTGCATTGCTAAATTTACTTTGGGTGCCTTTATTTGGAAGACACAGAACAATACTTTATTATGGACTCGGGATATCTTTATTCCCGCCATGAAGATGAAACTCATTATGATGGTCAAAGATAAAGCCAAATTGTTCCAGCATATTATGGATTCTCCTCGTAATAGGAGGATCCAACAGAATTGGTAGATTGACCATTCCATTTTCTCTTAATGTAGTTGCTCTTATTAGTGCATTTGTCCTTTTGTTAGGTCATTTCTTGTATGTTAGCCTTCATATAGGCTTTGCTGGCCATTGGTTGGGCATTTTCATCTTATTAAATGTATTTAGGCATCCTTCTTTGAATGTGCTTTTATTCCCTTGGTACCCTTACACTCACAATCTATTTTAGTAGTATTGAGTGTAAGTTTTGTGGTACTAAGTACATATGTATTGTTTAGTTTTGCATGTTTAATCCATTATACTACTTAAAACCTTTTATGAAAATACCAAAAATTAGCATCCTGCTTCATATCATAAAGTTTAGAATGCATTTATATCATGTCATCTAACATGTCATGCATTTTTTCTATGTCATCTTGCCATGTCATTGACATGTCGTTATCTGCATGTCATTTATATTACATGTTAAATTTATTTTCATGCCATGCTAGAATTTATTGCATTTTCACGTGTCATTAGAGTTATGTCGTTTATATAACGTCCCCCATGGCCATGATAGAATAGTTAGCATTTTCCATGTCATATATTAGTATAGTTGCATATGGAATAATTTTGCATTCATGCATTACATGTATAATTTTCACTTATATAAAAAAAAACCAAAAAGAATCAATTGAAGCTGTTGATTGGATTACAAGATTGGCGCTAGTCTAAATTTAGCAATTTAAATAGACGCTTTGTGAATGCTAAGGAATTAATTTGCTTGCTCGAGATTCAATTTCCTAATACTTTATTTATTACTTTGTTTATTGAGTACTCATTAATGGCCACGCACTCGCATGACTACTGAGCATGTTAGCGACTAGATTCAAATTAATCTAAGTTAATTGCAAAGATAATTTCATTAAAAAAGGTATTGAAAGAATATCCATAGTGATCTAGTTATAATCAACACATTGTAAACTGAGCAATAACAACTCCAAATTGAAAATCATTTGCATGTCAAGTACTTAAATCTAAAGCAGCGAATTTGTAAGGACTTGAAAGAGTGGAGCTAGGGGACAATAATGTTGCTTTATCATCCAAACATTGGATTGGTGGACACGACTATCAAAGATGTTGAGTTAATTAGACATTCTCTTGCGTGTAATTTGTTTGAAATATTTATTAGGACATTTATACATGTAATATATTTTTTTTTCAAATTCAAGGTGTATTTTTCTTACATATACTTAAAAATACAAGATAGTTAATGACTTATGGAAACACATTAACTATATAATAAATGCAACTAAACAACTTTCCTAAGCTTCGACCTCTATACAAAGAAGAATAAAATGAATTTGTCAACTTTGGGAACTCTTGTTAGACTTGCCCAAAATACAAAAATTGGTTGACTATTCTTGATCTAATCCACAGCAATTTATGGAATTGCTTGGTTGTAGACAGATATTTTCTCCAATGCATGTACTATGGTCTTTTTTATGCTAAAGTGTTATTATATCAGGAAAAAAAGTTACAAAAAATCTCAAACTATATCCACTTTAATACATTTTACTTTATTTTCTTTAAGGCGCCATAATCTCCATACTTATACAATGCAACATATTTATCGAAAGCTTCTTCTTCTTTTTTATGACACCAAATATACCAAATTTGTACATGAATGATACTTCACCTCCAACTTATATTTAGGGGGTGGGCAACTTGGAACGCTTGAGCCAAGAACCGCCGGACCTACCGAGAACCGGACTAGACCATACCGGAAGTATCAGGTGGGTCTCTAGTTACCAAAAGTGAAACCAGTGTCTGGGTAGTCTAATTCCCGATTCTTAGGAGGGTCGGACCGAACCAAACCAAACTGATAATTTTTTATATTTTAGTAAAAATGAAGATGTAAATAAAAAGAACTAAATTTAAATTTCTAAAGTTTAAATCTCTACCTAACTTTACCAAAATAATGTAAAAAAAGTAAATAAACTCAATTTTTTAAAGAATTTTCCCGATTCCCAACCGATCCCATTAGATTTTTAGGAATCGTTCAGTCCAATCCAATTCAGGACTAGGCAGTCCAATCTCTGGTCGTAGAGATCAAAAACCGGTCACATCGGTCTGGTTCCCAATTCCAAGGAGAAATCGGACCACCCTGGACTATTCAAACCCCTACTTATACTTGCATGATGTCTCCTACAGCGAATTCGAGTATGCTCACTTGGACTTCACTTTCTCACACCATGAAGAGCTGTTGGCATACGTCATGTCGCGCTTGCTGCTCGTCGTGCCCGGGCAAAAGCATCAACTGAGCCAAAAGGCCATGAAGTTGAAGAGGAAAGGACACGTAGGTTCCTAATGGTGGAGAAATCCCAGAGCCGGCATCGTGGGACCGGGGACTCATACCGTGCCGATTTTTTGTCGCACGCAATTGTAGTATAGCTGTATGTCCCAGTTTGTAGAGCTAGTGTAAGCTATAGAGGGTATAGACACTACATGGTTTGGCAAGCTTCCCGTCAATTTTTTCTTTTTCTTTTGTCAAGGGAGGTTAGGATAAAGCTGTCAAAGGTTTTGTGCTCACGCCGGAGTCTGTCATTTATGGACGGTCTCTGGACTATATATGGTTTGCTGTTCCTAAAATTTCTTCACGGTATGTGATTGAGAGAGCTTCATCTGTAGGCTGTATACTGTATCAAAAGCTGTTTTCTCATGAAAGTCAGAATCTGGGGTCCGCAAGCACCCCGTGTGGATTCCGCGTTCTCTGTCACTCCAGTTTTCTCTTTCTGGGAACTCTGCTGCTCGTGTCAATGGCTCTATTTCTTTCTCTTTCAATATGAATTTAGTTCAATTAGGAAATTGTTGATGTTGTTTCCTTCTCTGTTCTTTTCCCTCGCATGCATCTAAAGTAAAATTTACTTTGGAAAACATAGTAAAGGGCATCTCTCATCTCCTTTTACCATAAGATTGTCGATAAAAAGGCGTATGGGTTATGTATTTCTTTAAAAAATGTTCCAAAAAATGTGAATGAAAATAAATAAACCTTTGTTCTTGGGTTAACATGTCAAGCAACATAAACACATACCACTGAAGTGCAAGTCACTCGTGCCACTGGGTCTGTAACCAAGGCAAGCAATGGCAGATTTAGATTTAGGGTGGGGAGATAAATGAAAACTGAAAACCTTAAGAGTTAATACCACCAAAAATCATAAATTTTGCTCAATATGACACATTTACCCTAAACTTTTTTTGGAACACGAAAAACCCCAAACTTTGCCACATGTAATACATTTACCCCAATTTTTTTTGTGACACAAATTGCTTATTGTAACATATTTACTCCAAACTTTTTTTCTTTTTTTTGTAAAAAAAATTACTACCAGTGAGCTTCACCGGCCGCTGAAGCTTAACGGAGGGCGGCGAGGGCGGTAGGGTCTGGGGAGGCTGCTGCGACTGCCGCGGCACTCCCCCACGGCCAGCGAGGGTCAGGTGAGGGTTGTCATGCCCAGATCTAGGCGAGGCAACCCTCGCCCAGATTTGGGCTCCGCGGCCCTTGCTCGACCGCAAGCGAGGGCCGCCTAGCCCCCACGGCCCTCCCCGCGGCCGATGAGGGCCGAACGTAGCCTACCCCACCCAAACTCCACCCAAAATCTGGTCACAGTCGACAGTTTTCCCACGCATGCCACTTGTTCAACGAAATGCATGAGTCTTCATCTTCATTTTTACCGTAGCTCACTTGTGCCTTTGGTCGAACATGTGGCGCACGTGGAAAAATCGTCAACTGCTGCTGGATTTTAGGCAGAGTTTGGGCAGGGCAGACCACATCCCACCCTCGCCAGCCTACAGGGGCTGGGCGGGACAGATCTAGGTGAGGGCTGCCTCGCCCAGATCTAGGAGAGGCAGCCCTCACTTGGTCCTCGCTGACTGCAGGCAAGGGCCGTCTAGCCCTCGTGGCCCTCACCTGCAACCGACAAGGGCCGCCTTGCCTAGATTTGGGCGGGGTAACCCTCGCCCATCTGGGAGAGGCCGCCCTCCCTGGCCGCGGGGGAGGGCCGTGGCGGCCTCCCCAGCCCCCGCCACCCTCACCCGCTGTCGGCGAGGGCTTCGTCGCCTTCTGACGAGCTCCGACAACCGGCAGAGCTTGCCGGTAGTTTTTTTTTTTTAGAAAAAAAGTTTAGGGTAAATGTATCACAATTGATAAATTTTGAGGTTTTTCGTGTTACAAAAAAAAGTTTGGGGTAAATGTGTCACAATGGACAAAGTTTGAGGTTTTTGGTGGTATTAACACAAACCTTAATTAGGGACCAAAATGAATAATTCTCCATGAGATTGATGACATTATCACTAATAATCCAATCCGATCTGTTAGTACTCGAATAGTCGAAACTCAATAATTTGAATCAAAAAGTCTAAATTTTCCAGGACCTGTTTTGAGCTGAAGACGGATGAGTGGGTAGGCAAAAGGTTCCATATAAGCTCAATAAAACTCATTTATCGCAAAGCTAGCATAAACCATACTAAATAAATTATATCATTTCAACAAAACTTTATAAACATTAGAACTATTCCTTCAATAAATAATATCAAAGCAAATATCAACGATCAAATCCATTAATCAAACTCATGCTTGATATCAAACTATGGTCGCGTTTAATTTCCTGTGACAAAGGCAGTCAAGATTCACATCTTGGTCTCGTCTTTACCCATATTGTCGATGGCTTGGTAACCTTGTCTTGATATTAATATATATGCCCGCAAACTCCTCAATGGCTTCTGAACACATTGACATAAGTATCAAATGCAAATCCATCTTCCAATATAAAATCCATCTTTTACATATATTACATTTTAAAAATCAAAAGATTTTAGCTTTTCAATTTAAAGGGGACTCATTTCATAAAGCAGGTATATAATCACTCTTTTGAAAATTTTTGAGCTGATTAGTTATTAATAATTGAGTTAAATTTAGCCTTGTAATTAAATAATGATAAAACAACCCAATGGCTCGGGTTACATGTCATTTGGGTTTCGGGTCGGGTCGAGTCCAGCACATATCCATATTGTTTTGCGTCGACTATCATGAAAAATGGACTTGGACTGAACCTTTGTCTCCTACCTTATTCAACAGATAATGCCAATGTCCACATCTACCTATTCTAGAGTCTGGTCCATTATCTAAATCCCATTGGCAATGGTGTTCTTTTTTTTTCCCTCTGTATGGATGTGTGTCACTACATTAATTTGTGCGCAAAATCTCCACTAGTTGACGTTATGGGGTCACCATGTGTTGGTGGTCCAATTTATTAGATCCATCCGACTTAGAAATTGGGATTTGGAGGTCTTCTACATGACACGACGAACGCAAGTTAAGAAATTCCCCCTTGACATAAGAACAAGGTGAATTCGACGTACAACATGTTGAGGTAGGCGCACAAAAGAGATGGGTGTGCTGATGCCATACTCCACTATGCACAACAAAGGTGTCCGTCTCTCGCTACTGACGCAACGAGAATTGAAGGTGACTTGGGAACTTCTTCTAGGTTCTCAACGACGCAACAGATGCTTTGTGTCCACAATTGCCCGCCAAGCAACCGCATTGCTTTATTTTAATACACCATGTTGGTCGAAATAGAGAACAAGAAGGATGATTTCTTCTTTAGTGAAACAATACTTGCCATAAATACGAGATTCCTCAGATATTACAATGACGTTCCACCTATATTTTGGGTGTTTGCCGTCTTGAATCCAACATTTAATTTGAAGTGACTCGAAACTCTCATTTCATACTATAAAATTTTTGGAACTAGATGAGGAGATCCAAGTGAAATAGATACCCGCGATGGTAATGATTTGACTCCAAAATATGTATGGATAAGTGTTGGCACCTAAATTTTAATTAAATATTTAGGATTATTTGCATAGAACACTAGGGTCTAATCTTTATCCCCTAAACAAAAACAATATAATTATATTTCATAGTAAGTAACTTTAGGAGCATTCATCATATAATTACATTACTGCATTTGCATTTAATTGGAGGTCGTGAATGAACTTGAATTAGTCGTGTGGATGTAGACTTGGCCCACGCCGATAAAATTCGACCATCATAGGGGAGGGGGCCAAAATTTCAAGCCCACAATAAAAGCAATATTAAGTTTTAGTTGAGTTTTAGTTGAGTTGGATTTAGTATGGGTGATCAATTCCCAGATGATTCTCGGCCCGGTTCCCTGTTATTTGGAACCGGGTTGGAACTGGGAACCAGACCATACTAGATTGGGCGATCTAGTCTGATTCTCTTCCGGTCCGGTCCGGTTCCCGGACAGGTAATTATTAATTATTGGCAAGTCAATGACGCACAATTAGTTGATATTGCCGTTTGTGTAACCGAAATCGTTTTTAAAGTTCCAAAGAAATAGGAAAAAGCCCTCAGTAGATAAGAAATAACAATGAAAAGTTAACAAATCAAGTGATTCTTCCAAACGACCGAAGTGTGGATCCCATCACATGTTCTTAAGAATGCTCGTGACGCTAACCATGATGGTGATGGTCCCGCTCGCAATGGTGAGAAAAAGAAAGAGGTAAAAATTATTATATATGATTTTTTATATATATATTTTAAATAAATAGTATCAATTCGGTCCGGATGGTCCAAGTGGACAGTTCTATCCCTGAAACCGAGAATCGGACCAAAAATTTCCAGTTCCATTTATATGGAACTGGGAACCGAACCGTTACTTTTTAGAACCGCCCGGAACCGACCGATCTAGGCAATTTTGGACAGTTCTCAGGTGGACGATTTTTAATGCTCACCCCTAGGATTTAGCCCGTGAAGTTCATAAAATTTGAATTTGATTAAAATAAGTCCTAAATGGGTTAAGCTTGTGATCAATTGAGCCAATGAGGAGCAAACATCGACCAGCCCCAAGGACACGTAAGCTCTGGCAAAAATTAGAGAAAGATGGGCCAAATTGAGCCCAAGTTAGTCATGTTTCAGCCCTTTTAGGGAGAGGCCCTAGCTTAATTAAGCCCCTTATTTCGGAAAGGCCGAACATCATAGCCTGTCTAATTAACCTGAGCTAAACTCTATATAAATAGTTAAATACACTCATGCCTCAAAAATTAGGAGTCGGCAATTTCACTCTTAGATCGCACATCAAGAAACACTTGGAGATAACGAGAAAAGTCTCTCTCAGCCGAGACACTCCTCATTGGCATATCCCCTTCTTGATCAATGACTACTTCTCGCCCATGATCGCATGGAAAATCGACCAATCCAATCCATTGACCTCTCTATATGATTGTTGATTTTATTTGTAACCAATTTTGGATCGCATGGGATATTTGATACAGGATTGTGAATGTTAGTGATTATTTTGCCTTGAATGTTTATCTCACGTCATATTGCTTTTTTTTAATCGAAGTATCCGGGCCAGCTTGCGCGCATCTCGACTATTCCTGGGCGAGACTAGCACAGCAACCTACCACCATAGCCCCTCACTTAAATCATAGGTGCTTCCTTGGGGAATCAAATCCAAAATTTCAAAGAAGTTCAAGTTCGCCCTAACTAGTTGGGCTACTCATGAGTAGGTCTCACATCATATTGTTTCCTATTTCAAAAAAAAAGTAAAAAAGAATCATCTTTAGATTTAAATGCATAAGTTTGCATATAGTTTAGGTAGATTTTAGGCAATGTATCCTAATAGATTAGGATTGCATTGCATGCAAATCATATTAGGATAATTCTAATAAATTAGGTTCACTTTCTAGATAGTTTGCATATTAGGGTAGAATCTTAGTTAAAATAATGCTTTGAATTATAATGCTTTGAATTATAATGCTTTGAATTAAATTAAGATTGGCATAGTTCAATCCCCAACTTAATTTGGACATCATCTTAGTCTAGGTTATTTATTTCGATTAATTCCTTATCAAACTTTTATGAAAAGGGGATCAGGACACTACACTTATACATAAGTTGGGTCCACCTCCTATTTTAACTAATCGTTTGGACTCTTTTTGATGGAAAGGGGATCCCTCGGGCACCTTCTTGGTAGCATCAGCATGGAGTATGGTTCGTCCTTCGGGCCGTAGAGTATCATGTCACGCATTCATTTGGAATAAGGTTATCATCCACAGACACCAATTCCATCTCTGGATTATGACATGTAATAAACTACCCACCTATGTATTCATGTTATCCCATGGTAGGATAATTAATGGTTCTTGTGTCTTTTGTGGCTCGAGACCCAACTCAATAGATCATCTTTATTTTGGATCTCATGTTACTTCGAGTCTTGCATCTTTTTGGGCTTGGAATTGTAATCTATTGTGGAGGCATGGATGCTTGATTAGGCTATTAGAATTATTGCTAGTAATCACTTCCATCAGTGCATTGTTAGATTTACTTTGAGTGCCTTTATTTGGAAGACACAGAACAATGCCTTGTTCTGGACTCGAAATATCTTTATTCTCGTCATGAAGATGAAACTCATTATGATGGTCAAAGATAAAGCCAGATTGTTCCAGCAGATTATGGATTCTCCTCGTAATAGGATGATCCAACAGAAGTGGCAGATTGACTATTCCATTTTCTCTTGATGTAGTTGCTCTTATTAGTGCATTTGTCCTTTTGTTAGGTCTTTTCTTGTATGTTAGCTTTCATATAGGCTTTGCTGGCCATTGGTTGAGCATTTTCATCTTATTAGATGTATTTAGGCATCCTTCTTTGAATTTGTTTTTATTCTCTTGGTACCCTTACACTCACTCTATTTTAGTAGTGTTGAGTGTAAGTTTTGTGGTACTAAGTACATATGCATTGTATAGTTTTGCATGTTTAATCCATTATACTACTTACATTTACAAAAAAAAAAAACCTTTTATGAAAATACCAAAAATTAGCATCCTGCTTCATATCATAAAGTTTAGAATGCATTTATATCATGTCATCTAACATGTCATGCATTTTTTCTATGTCATCTTGCATGTCATTCATCTTGCTATGTCATTGACATGTCGTTATCCGCATGTCATTTATATTACATGTTAAATTTATTTTCATGCCATGCTAGAATTGATTGCATTTTTCATGTGTCATTAGAGTTATGTAAACGTCCCCCATGGCCATGATAGAATAGTTAGCATTTTCCATGTCATATATTAGTATAGTTGCATATGGAATAATTTTGCATTCATGCATTACATGTATAATTTTCACTTATATAAAAAAAAAGCCAAAAAGAATCAATTGAAGCTGTTGATTGGATTACAAGATTGGCGCTAGTCTAAATTTAGCAATTTAAATAGACGCTTTGTGAATGCTAAGGAATTAATTTGCTTGCTCAAGATTCACTTTCCTAATACTTTATTTATTACTTTGTTTATTGAGTACTCATTAATGGCCACGCACTCGCATGACTACTGAGCATGTTAGCGACTAGATTCAAATTAATCTAAGTTAATTGCAAAGATAATTTCATTAAAAAAGGTATTGAAAGAATATCCATAGTGATCTAGTTATAATCAACACATTGTAAACTGAGCAATAACAACTCCAAATTGAAAATCATTTGCATGTCAAGTACTTAAATCTAAAGCAGCGAATTTGTAAGGACTTGAAAGAGTGGAGCTAGGGGACAATAATGTTGCTTTATCATCCAAACATTGGTGATTGGTGTACACGACTATCAAAGATGTTGAGTTAATTAGACATTCTCTTGCGTGTAATTTGTTTGAAATATTTATTAGGACATTTATACATGTAATATATTATTTTTTTCAAATTCAAAGATGTGTTTTTCTTACTTATACTTAAAAATACAAGATAGTTAATGACTTATGGAAACACATTAACTATATAATAAATGCAACTAAACAACTTTCCTAAGCTTCGACCTCTATACAAAGAAGAATAAAATGAATTTGTCAACTTTGGGAACTCTTGTTAGACTTGCCCAAAATACAAAAATTGGTTGACTATTCTTGATCTAATCCACAGCAATTTATGGAATTGCTTGGTTGTAGACAGATATTTTCTCCAATGCATGTACTACGGTCTTTTTTATGCTAAAGTGTTATTATATCAGGAAAAAAAGTTACAAAAAATCTCAAACTATATCCACTTTGATACATTTTACTTTATTTTCTTTAAGGCGCCATAATCTCCATATTTATATCAATGCAACATATTTATCGAAAGCTTCTTCTTTTTTTTATGACACCAAATATACCAAATTTGTACATGAATGATACTTCACCTCCAACTTATATTTAGGGGTGGGCAACTTGGAACGCTTGAGCCGAGAACCGCCGGACCTACCGAGAACCGGACTAGACTATACTGGAAGTATCGGTTGGGTCTCTAGTTACCAAAAGTGAAACCAGTGTCTAGGCAGTCTAATTCCCGATTTTTAGGAGGGCCGAACCGGACTAATAATTTTTTTTATATTTTAGTAAAAATGAAGATGTAAATAAAAAGAACTAAATTTAAATTTCTAAAGTTTAAATCTCTACCTAACTTTACCAAAATAATGTAAAAAAAAAGTAAATAAACTCAATTTTTTAAAGAATTTTCCCGATTCCCAACCGGTCCCATTAGATTTTTAGGAATCGTTCAGTCCAGTCCAATCCAGGACTAGGCAGTCCAATCTCCGGTCTTAGAGATCAAAAACCGGTCACATCGGTCTGGTTCCCAATTCCAAAGAGGAATCGGACCACCCTGGACTATTCATACCCCTACTTATACTTGCATGATATATTTACTGCAAATTCTTTTCCGTTATATCAAAAACTCTAAACTTATGCCCCATGTGAAACACATTCATATCAAATTTATACTCGTGTGATATATTTATTGCAAACATTTTTTAGTGATGAAAAATTATAAACTTATATCAATATGACACATTTCTCCTTTATCAAAATTTCGCTAATGAACCGCTGCTAAAAATCTTATGTGATTGTCTCCATGGACAATGAAAAGCAAACAGTATTGACGAAGGAAAAATATGCCAACTTTTTCTTAACTTCTTCATTTGTAGTTACTTGGTTTGGTGACGATGAGGACAGGGGCAATGGCGACAGTAAGAGTCACAGCGACGGCAACAATGAGGGCTGCAATAAAGAAGAAGGAGGAAAGGAAAAAAGGGAAAAAAAAATTATTGACATAGGATAAATATGCGGCATGAGTAAAAATTTATGATAAAATTGTCATAAAAATACAACTTTGAGAATTTCATATTACAAAAACTTTTATTGAGATAAATAGTGTTACTATGGCATAGTTTGGATATTTTTTTTTATGCTTTTACCATATTATATTTATATTTTCGCAATCTTTATCAAACATTATATTCTTAAACAAGCAAAAGCTATCATTAAACACACTACATGATTTTTTTTTTATCTTTATCATAATCAACATAAACAACGCAAGTTGCAGTATGAAAAACATTGGTGCTAAAGCTTAATTTATTTCGCAGAAAATATGGTATTTCTAAAAAATATTTTTTCGAAAGACATTTTCAAAAAAAGCAACAATATTCCTTTTGTATTTAATTGAAACCTGAAGATAAATTTAAATAAAAAAATTCCATCGTTTGGTATAGATACTGATTTTCCTGGGAAATCTATTTAAGAAATCAAAATTTTGTTATATTTACTTATTTCTTATTTTCTTTTTCTTCCTCCTCGATCAGTTGTGACCGTCCTCAATGGATTTCGACAAGGCTCCACCTCCTCGCTTGCTAGTTTCTAGTGAGGTGGAGCCTTTCCAAATTTGATGAGCTTTCCTTGCATGTTGCTAGATGTTAGCTATCATAGTGGTCAGCCGCCAGCTAAAGAAGAAGTAAAAAGATAAAAATAATAATTAGAAGTTCGACTTTAAAAAAAATACTTTTACACAGACAAACATTACATTAACCAAGACTTAACTCTGGGGACCCACGCAAGACCTTTGTGGACTTGAACCTAACCATCGAGGGCAAGGGCCAGAACAAGAGCATCGAGGACCCGAGCACTATTTTCATGGACCTAAGGCTCGAGTAAGCAAAGGTAGCAAGGTTCAGGCTTGACCTCAATGGATTCGGGCGCAAGTGTCGACAGCTAGGGTCTAAACTCAATGGACCCAAGCGCAAACACCGGAGATCTTATCATGAATATTGGAAATTGAGGAGCTAGTGTTGGAAATTTTCGCGTCCAATTGTAGGGTTTTTAGTTTATATGATACTGATATCTAGTCATATTTTAAAAAAAAAATTAATTTTCAAAAAGAGAAACAATTTTTTTGAATTCAAGCATAATTCTTTTTGTTAACTTTGATTTATTTTTTCTAGCAAACTAAATACAAAAAAAAAATGAGGGCAGTATATTCTCGTAAAATAAAAGGAGAATAACTAGATACTGAACCCCCGGCCACAACATCGTTAACCGCGTGTCCGTCGCGACAGCCTCGTCTGGTGGTTGCGCTAACTACCCCCCGACTGCTGTCGCGGTTTCGCTGGACGCGACAGTCTCTCTCTCTCTCTCTCTCTCTCTCTCTCTCTCTGTGTCGCGATTGACGGCGACGACGACGCTCACTGGCCGCTTCTTCTTCGGCGATCGCGGCATGTAAGGCTCTAACTCCCATCGTCTGTCGACATCGTCGATTGATTCTGTTAGGGTTTTCGTCCTCCTCCTCGTCCTCGTTCATTCCGTCTCTGTCTCTGTGTTTTTTTTTTTTTTTGGAGAATTCCCTCCTTCGGTCTAGATTGCTTTTTGTTCTGTCTGGACGTCATTTTCTAGTAGCAGATGATTTCGGCGGCGCTTTTTTTTTTTTTTTTTTTACTTTGCCCATCGTTTTTTTTTTTGTGCTAAATTTACTTTGCCCATCGTTTCCCGCCCGCGAGATCAAAGTCTCTCTCTCTCTCTCGGATACCATTTGCTTCGAATTTACTTTTTGTCGACAAGGGTCTTGGGATTGGGAATCTTTTTCGTCGTTCTTTCCTCGCGTCGTGCGGATTTCGCCTCATTTTCTTGTGCAGGGATGTGTCGGCCGCATTTCGTGAATTATCGGCCGAATAGCTTAGCTCGGCTGTGTATGGCGGATACGGGTTTTCTCGTTTGGCTTGTTGGGGCTTTTTGCTTGGGATCTCATACTTGACTCTGTTCTTGTTTTCTCCATTCATTTTATGATTAAGTGGCGGGTTCCCTCTTCTCAATATTGTTTTTAATATGTGCAAATTTGGGTGACATTGGAAATTACCTCATACATATGTCGAAAGCCAATTCGGTCAGTGTCCTTGTTCTGCATTCATATTCCTCATGATCCTCGCTCTTATTGTTCGGCTACTCAGTCGACCACAAATTAGCCATTCGTTCCCTTCTCCTCTCAAAGTCTCAATTTCTGAGCCTTTTTGCACAACTCATCACAATTTCTCCATTTAGTTTGATTGGATTCTGATGTTCCTAACATAGCTAGCCTTAGTCGTTAAACTAATTGAATAATGTTTGCTTGTATAAGAGTCTTCTGTGTTAACTTGTTCAGTGCCACTGGCTGGGTTCATTTCAGGATGTATTAAAGGAATGATCGTGGCTGAAGATGTCTTTGTAAACAACGGGTCTAAAATGGTTTCTCAGGCAACTCCAGAAAGTCGTCTGACAGGTGGAGAAGCTGATAACAGTCTGCAGAATCAAAGTAATGAGCTCCTCTGTCAGGAACTACCGGAAAGGCATGTGATATTAGACTTTGATGAAAACGGATCTAAGCCTTATTTCAGTGATCACCATGGGGGAGAAAATAGTGCATCAGGCGTGAGAGCTGCGGAAGATGATTTGATGCATGATGTGGTAAGTGAGTTCCCTTTGTTGCCTTCATTTGAGATATGCGTGCTTTTAAGAATGCTTTTATATTTGGTGGCTCTTACATATGGGTTGCTTTACTACAGGGGACAGGAAAAAGGCAGAAAGAAATGACTTTGGAAGATATGTACAATAACGATGGTGCTTTAGACGATGATGATGAGGATGACAGTGACTGGGAACCCTTGAAAAAGCAAGTGCAAATGGTGAGGTGGTTTTGCACCAATTGTACGATGGTCAACATCGAAGATGTCTTTCACTGTGATGTAAGTATATTCTTCCTGCTTAAATTGGGACTTGACGCTCATGTGAGAGACCTGCAAACTCTATAATTTCTCGATTCTCTTCTATCCAGATATGTGGGGAACATAGAGATTCAGGTATCTTGAGACATGGCTTTTATGCATCTCCATTTACGCAAGATATGGGTGCTCCTAGTGTTGAAGCAGAAGTACAGGAATTATGTGAAGGTGATTACATATTCTAGTAGAAAACATTGTTTACCTTATGGCAGAAAATTAATTTATTCTCTTTGTGATGGCAAATTTCATTTTCTTTTGTATAAGGGTCAAATGCTGTTTGTTTTCTACCTTTGGTAAATGAAATGTATTGCTGAGGATTGTTAAGAAAGTGATTATGTTGTAGCCATCAGTTCATGAAAATTTTCATTTGCTTATGATGTATAATATTGGTGGATAGGGCTAAGTGTCTATGCATATGGGAGAAAGAAGTAATCTGTGGGGAGCCTTTTTTGGAAGGCAGTACTAGAATTCTAGGGATTGACTCAATGGATATTGTCATGTTAACTCCATGGGATGTGGGGTGCAAAGTGCTATTTCTCCTTTTACTAGATGTCATTGTTTATACAGGGGATGTTTTTAAGTTTCCTTTGGAAGATTTATCCTGCATGGTGTTAACATTGCTGTATCTTGCTGTGCTGGTACGTTATGTGATGATATACCTTACCATCTTAGGTTCATGTTTGGCCTAATTATTTTCTGTTTGCATACGTAGATAATGCCAGAAGTTCTGCCCCGAGCAGTTCAACTGTTGTGGGTTTTGATGAGAGGATGTTGTTACACTCAGAGGTATGGTGCTATTCCAGTTATTGAGCTATTTGTTTTACAGATGCCGATACAGCTCTGTTAGATTGCCTACCGATGTCTCCACTTGAAGATTATTTAATTCTTTTGTTAGTATCTGAGTGGGTATAGGCAGTGAAGGTTTTGTCATAGTGGGTCCCGAAAGCCAGCTTCTCTGTGCGTGTGATCTTTTATGTTCTTTCTTGGAAGGGATGGAGGAAGCAATATCTTTTTGGGTGCACTGGGGAGTTGGGGATCTTAAGCAAGTCTACTAATCATATTTTATTGTGACAACAAGATTTGAAACAGTATGAGTAGTTCCTTGTAATTAAATTTATCTGCAACAACGTTGGGCTTGTGTTTCTCGATGTTATGCTAGCTGCACTGACTTCATTCTGACAAAGACATGATCGTAATTTCTGATACTAAAGTTTTTAAGCTTTGACCTCTTTTTCTTCTATCTCTTGATGATAATCGGTTCTTTTTTCTTTTTCTTTTTTCATTGCTATGCTAGAGTAGGTTGAGATGAAGTCACATCCTCACCCTGAAAGGCCAGACCGTCTTCGAGCTATTGCTGCTAGCCTGGCTACTGCTGGTACTTCTTTTTCGTTTTGGGTGAATAACTAAATAAGTTGGTCCCTTTAACTACTATGAGGTTGTTTTTTCACATAATCCTTGATGATTGTCTTCTCTGCTTGTGCCTTTCTCTCTGTTCTCTTGCTGTGGTTTCATTGGCACATGCACACCTTGCACACAAGTTTATCATTTTCTGCAGGTAGCTGAGCATTTTGCAATTTTAAATTCTCAGGCATATTTCCTGGAAGATGCCATTCGCTTCCCGTGAGAGAAATTACAAAGGAAGAGCTGCAGATGGTACACAAGACTATTCTGGAGTTGTGTAGCATCATGCTTCTTCTCACATTCATGCTCTGTGCACGCACATAGGCAGCAGAGATAGTATAAAATGAGTAACATGCATTATGATATTCCTGAAATCATTCAGTGCTCTACAGTTTGTTCTTCTCTTATAATAGAGTAACAAAGATCCTGCTGGTTTTTGTAATCTTAACATTGTTTTGATTGGTGATGCAATCGTGTTTTTGATATTTCAAATGTTCAGATCCACTCATCAGAGCATATTGATGCTGTTGAAATGACGAGCCACATGTTTTCTAGGTAAGTCTCTCTCTCTCTCTCTAAAATTTGAAGTTAGTGGAAGGTATTTCACTGGGGAGACTTGTTTCATTTTTCATTTTACATGAAAGGTGCTATATCGAGTTATATCTAATTTTATTAGAGTCATATCTATTTGTTTGACAGGAGAAATATTCATGTGGTGGGAGAAAGAATCAAAAGTTTTGAAGGATAGTCATTCACACAACTAATTATTTACTAGTTTTTATTTTCTCTTCACTGTTAGGAATTTTGGATAGACATGTTTGTGTAGTTTTAATGTTGAAGAGAGGAACTTGTATCATTCTGATGGAGTTTGAATTAGCCAGAGAACGAGTGGGAAAGAGGGACAAGCCTCTGCCTTTATTATTCTTGATGTTAAACATCTTTTGACTTGGTGGAGTTTGTAATATTCGGTTGTTATGATTGGCAGCTACTTTACTCCTGACACATATGCCAATGAACATTCAGCGCGTGCTGCTAGGATTGCAGCCGGTTTGTGTGCTGATCTCACCTCAACAATTATTTCTGGATGTTCGAAAAATGGTTTTGCTTTGGTATGTTGAATATCGATTTGTAGGCCACTGTCGAATCTATTTCTGTGAGAATTTTACTGATTGTCTCTTTTCAAATGCTTGTTATCTACGAGCCATTTAGGTTCGTCCTCCTGGTCACCATGCTGGCATCAAACATGCCATGGGGTTCTGCCTCCACAATAATGCAGCAATTGCTGCGCTAGCAGCACAAGGTGCCGGGGCAAAGAAAGTGCTTATAGTTGACTGGGTAATGCCACAATGTCTTTGTCCTTGATTTGCTGCCATCCCTTTTCGAGGATGTGCAAACATTTTGTGCTTGATTGGCATACATGAGGAGCTTCTTTCAAATGTTTCAGGATGTTCACCATGGAAATGGCACACAAGAGATTTTTGATGGAAATAAATCGGTGAGCTTTACATAAGCAAATCCTTTTTTCTCATGTCGATTATCACCTTTTTGATATCTTTTTCCAGTTATTTTGTTGGAGGAAGTGGTATGGGGTTGGTCATCACTTCTCTGATCTGCATGGACTTTAAGGCACTTTCAGTTTTCAACATATTATGTTTTTAAACTTCAGCATGAGTAGATGGAAGTCAGCTGGAGTTTTCATAAGTTTTCCGAATTTGGCATGGATAGTCATTGTTGCTGGATATCTTCTAGGGATCCTTAGAGTGATGATATGTGAATCAACATATTTCTACAGTTCTGGTGTTGAAATTTATTAGGTGCTGATGATTTGGGCCCATCAATAGGTCCTATACATATCTCTACATCGACATGAAGGAGGAAACTTTTATCCTGGTACAGGTTCTGCCTATGAGGTACATGATTGCTTTACATCTATCAATTTTTCTTAAATTTTTTTTTTGACGGATCGATCCTGTTGCTTCTGGCTGTCATTGTAAACAAGGTGATGTTGTAAAATTGCCAACAGTTCAACACTATGCTTTCTTTTTTTTCTGACAAATGGTCATGATAGTGAATTTTGTTTTATTAGGTTGGTAAAATGGGCGCTGAAGGATACTGTGTGAATATTCCATGGAGCTGTCGAGGAGTTGGTGATAATGATTATGTTTTTGCATTTCATCATATAGTGCTTCCTATAGGTAACTGTCAGCTTATGGTGAATTTTTGGCCTTTTAACACATGAATTGCACAGTTTTGTACCTTTTCTGTTAGTATTGGAAAACAGTCAGTGGTGAGCTTTTTTCACAGTTGTGACGGTTTTGCTGAAGTAGGGCTCTTGAATTTGTTTAATAACTTTGCTTAAAGTGCATATGGAAAGCATGTAAAAATACCTTCAAAGTAAATTGTTTAGTTTTTTGCTTAATCTATCGACAACGAGAAATAACTCTTTTGCAGATTAATGATCAACGATCAGAGAATCAAATTAAATAGCAATCCTCTTATGATAAAGTAAGAGGCATGTCAAAAATAAATTGCATGCAATTTTTTTCCTTAAAAGAGAGAGGATTATTGAAAATCATATTACCTTGAATTGACAAGAAACATGCAACTTTTTTTCCCCAATAAGGACAAGTTTCTGAGACCATTGAATATGTAAAAAGCCACTGCAGCGAAGCAAATTTAAGTTTTCGTAATGTGAAAATAAAATCTCGAGTAGAGATAACTAAGAGACTAGAAAGGTAACTACTTACTGTTGTATGGTTAGTAAATGATAGGGAAGACATTGGAGTGACTCTTTGGCTGTTTTTTTATCCAAATTTTTTTTCAAATATTTAGCAGAATATTATTCTACTTGGTCAACCTACCCTAGCGTGGGAAAGTGAGGCCTTGATATCGCCTATTTATTAAAATTAAAAGGAACTTATTAAAGATACATATGAGTCGAACATTTTACTCGAATAGATTGCTAATTGAGGAAGCTATTTGATATGTAGCGAAACACTTGGGTCTGGGTCCTTGAGTTTTTCGTGGACATGGCAAAATTTCTAATGGCAGGTGGCAGCAAATATTACTTAAATTACTGGTGGATTGCTGACTCTTGTTCATATAATAGTCGAGAGGTGGCAGCAAATATTTCTTAAACAGAGGTTGAATGTGGATTCTCGTTCTTAAAAGACTTTAAGAGATCCTCTAGGGAAATCAGTTAGAACTTCCTTTGCTTTCTAGAGACATGACTATGTTGTATAACTTTCTCAATCAAATAGCCAGACACAACTAAACTAAAATATTAGTTGAGGACTTTTTTGTGCATCTGCCTCAAATGGAGTGGAAAATGTGTACTATTTAGATGATATAATTTATTGTCGCTTAATTGCTTATGTTGGATATATAACGGTATAATTTTTATCTAGGGGCGGGGGAATGTATTCATGACTAAGATGATCACATTGATATTATTCCAATGTCATAAGCTGGGGTTTGTTGCGGTAGTTGGGTAAACAATAGAATGGGGTGAATCTGAATTATGAATAATGGAATTATGAGGATGCGTGTATGGTTGCAAAAGCATTATGTATGAAGCATTGCAAAGGTAACATGGCACTCCTTTTGTTTATTGTTTGATGAATGAAATCGGACATCTTTTGGCAAGCAAGATACTGTTGGATCTGTTTATGAATCCTCTGAAATTAGGGAATGGCTGAGGAGAAATCACATAAATTACCTTTGTATTTAATTCTCTTATCATATCCACACTCTTCCATTAAGTGTCTGCGGAGGTTTGTTAGTTTTTATGAAGGAAAAGGATCATCAACCAGGAAACTTTTTCTACTATTTTGTGTATTGTCTTGGGACAGAAAATGAGAGGCAGCCAGTTTAAATTTTTGAGATACGCTTGCACTTAGGGTGGAGAGAGGCTGAAGGCTTTGCACCCAAGGAATCTTGATGCATTTAATGCACTGTGATAGACTTATGATCTTTTGTGCAGTAATATCGCTAACTCGGTCTTCAGTAAAAATTTCCGTTTTTTTTTCTGACCATGACCACTTTTGTTGGTGTACATGCATTTTTTAGGATTTATGTCAACCTTAATTATTAATCGAGTGACTGACGGTTTTAAATTTAATGTACGTGGAATAGATGAGATTTGATTCCATTATAATGTACATTGTTACTTGTATAGCCATCAGACCAGATTTGTCATAAAATTGAGATTCTTTCCTTTCCTTCCTTATTGGAGTGGGGCCCCTTAGGGAGCGGGGCTCCTTTATTGAAAAAAGGGGAGTTGAGGGAGGAAGGAAGAATGGAAAGTGGGATGGGAAGGTCCGGAAAGCCCTCACTTTATTGATGGGACATTTTGAGCCCCTCCCTGAAATTAGGAGATTCAAGTTCATCAAGTCCAGCAAGCACCTATATCCTTCAACCTGGCATCTCTATCTGATGTTGGTTGATCGACCCCCCTCTGCTTTTGTTCACTCCTCCCTAACACCTGGGGACCGTCAAATTGAGTGCTCATAGATCTTATTTGCTGCTCTAGTAACCTTTCTAAATCTCCGTGTCTCCTTTCTTTTTACACAATGTGTGAGGGTAGCTAAGTAGCCATGGTAGTGATCGTTCACTTGCAAATGCTGAAAAGTGAATGGTTTTGAGCGAACTTATTATGAAAAATATTGTTAGTTTAATAGAGTAGCTTCTAGATGTAAAATTCTTGTTGAACAAGCCATTTGAAGGGAAGGATTGGATCAGACAAATCCTTTTGCAGGCTGTATCCGGTCTTGTCCACTGATTGTTTGATTCCTGGTTCTTGCGAAGCCTAATTCTATTGTTTAACTTCTCATACCCCACTTGGTTTAAGATCTTGTAAGTTTAGCAGTTATATATTCAGCTTGAATTGTGAATGTGTTCTCCACGTATTGCAGCTTCTGCATTTGCTCCTGATTTTACCATCATATCAGCTGGATTTGATGCAGCAAGAGGCGATCCCCTGGGGTGCTGTGATGTAAGTATTCATTTTTTTTCCTGGTTAGAGTATAGTTAACACTCTAAAATAGGTAAAGAAGCTACATGACTGCTCATACTGGCAAGTATGGAAATTGCTTGATTAGTTAATGTTCCTTCAAAAATGTAATAAATCCTATGAGAATATTTTTGCCTTCATTTTGTACTCTATAATTTTGATGATCCAGAATTCTGTTCTACGTATGATTGCATTTTAGAAGTTAAACTCGTCTCCTAGAGGGCTTTGATCCTTTGGCTTTTTCTCCCACTTTTATTGGATAAGGATCAATCTTGCCGTTTACTATTCATGTCACATGAATGAATGTTGTAGGTTACTCCAGCTGGCTATGCACAGATGACACAGATGTTGAGTGCTCTTTCTGGTGGGAAGTTGCTTGTCATTCTAGAGGGAGGGTATGTTATCAATTTTGTTCCTTAAATATGATCTCTTCATTTTGTATGGTTAATGTTCTGGTCCAGTAATCTCAGTCATACTTCCTAATGATTGGCAGTTACAACCTTCGTTCAATCTCCTCTTCTGCTGTGGCGGTTATCAAGGTGAATGTGTATTCCATCAGCCCTATGTGAACTTGCTTGTCAGTTTATGATGTGGATTGCATTTATAAAATCGTGCTTGTGTTTTACACTTCAATATCCAGAATTGCAGGATGTTAATCAGTTGATATTCTTGCATTATCAAGCTCACGGTTGCGTTACTCTAATATGTTATCTCCCGTCTAGCTGCTGGGAGCTTATGATTGCCGTAACATATGCTGTTGTGTCCTTGTGGAGTGAATCTATATTAATCTGAGTTCTCTGTTGGCAAAATAGGTGCTACTGGGTGAATCTCCTATATCTGAATTTGTAGATGTGGTTCCCTCAAAAGCTGGCTTGCATACTGTTTTGGAAGTCCTGAAGATACAAATGAGCTACTGGCCTATTCTCGAATCCCATTTTTCGGAATTGCACTCACAATGGGCAATGGTTCTTGTTGAAAACAGAAGTAATGAGCATCTCTCTCTCTCTCTCTCTCTCTCTCTCTCTCTCTCTCTCTCTCTCTCTCTCTCTCTCTCTCTCTTGCAGCTCATGCTTGAATTAAGTTGTATTTCACAATTCGATAGCTTCTTGGTGAGATAGTTATGATCTAGGCAACGGATCAAAATAAGTTTGAATTTCTATGTTCCACTGAAGTAAATGAGATCATACTTTGGACTTGTGGCAGTCTGCCAATCTGCACATATGCAGTAGGAGTCATGAAACCTTCATTTGGAGCATAATTTTAACATTTTGGAAGTAAACTTTTGTCTGTTGTCAAATTAAATTATCTTTCTCAGTGGGGTTCATTCTCAAAGCCCTAAACTGCTTTGGACACTTCCATTGTATGAAATGCAGGAAAACAGATCAGAAAGAGACAGCGGGCATTGGTGCCAATATGGTGGAAATGGGGTCGGAAAAGTGTGTTGTATCATCTACTGAGCGGTCATCTTCATGTGAAAAAGAAGCGGTGAATGTCTAGCCTCTGGTCCGTGTCCTCTTCCTTTGTGCAACTTTCGATACCATCAGCTGGCAGTCCTCTTTTATCCGTGAAAGAGACTCTCATGGTGATTTTGACAACCATTTTCACATTGTAAATCCAGGTTAACCATTGTTAGAGTAGTGCCCTTCTAGCATTTGATAGAGGAATAGTCAGCGGCCTTCATTTTATGTTTAAATGCTCAAATGTAGATGATTGCAAATTTTTAGGGAGCTTTCTTTTGCATTAAGCTCAGATTGGATCAAGAAGCATGCCAATTTTGTGGGGCCAGTTAGATGCTTGTGATTGGATGAGGATGAGTATCTAATGTGATTAGTATATCAGGTCGGAGATAGTGCTCTGGAGCTTTGTGGACACTTTCTTCCCCTGCTTCTGAGGGAAAATCCTCAGGGTCAGGATAAATGTCTAATGGTGTAGCTTTTGAGTTCATTTTCCTCCTTCAGCCCTGTCGGTTGAAGCTTTTGCTGGTCGAGAAAATGATTTGCTGCCAAATGCGATTGATCTGTTCATTTACCATATCTGATTGGATCAGGAGGAGTATTTTATGTGATTAGTCTATCAAATCAGAGAAAGTGCTCTTAGAGCTTGTTGTGGCACTTTCTTCCCTGCTTCACGGGGTAACTCCTCAGGGTCAGGTAAATGTTTGTGGTGTTTAGCTATGCGATTCTGTTTTAGATTTGTGCTGCTCTTCCGATCCCATTTGCTAATAGTGTATAGGTAAATAACGCACATGCATGAGGAAGATTTGGCTGAGGAGTCAAGCTTGTGGTTTCGATGCATAAGGGATTGCCCTTCAGCCTTGACGTCGACCGGTGTCGAAGCATGAGGTTAATGTAGAGCTTTAAGGAATGTGGTCGAAGTGTCGTCTTTGGTTTTTCCTCGTGCTCTGGAATGAAGTTGACGCAGTTTAAGTAGTCTGATAACCATAGATGACAGGCGACAGAGGAACTCGGGGAGACACGTGATCACCATTATGAGTGTCCAGTGCAAATGTTTACAGAAGGCCGAAGTGAAAACCTGACGCTTTGAAGGAAACCAAGTGGGCCGTAGATTTTGCCATTTTTCACATTGTTGTTGCTGGGGCCACAGCTAGGTCTGTAGAAAGGCCCAATTAGTTGCTTGAGTAAGTCAGTTCGGCCGTCCAGGCCCAATTGAGCCCACCAGGCAAAACGTGCAGACCTATTTGTTTCAAACGTCAAACAGTGGGACCTGTTGGCCTCCCATCGTCCTAGTAGGCCCAACATGGCCATCGCGCCCATCAGCCCGATGGGCCCGATACAGACCTAGCAATATGGCCATATTGGCCATGCTGGGTTTAGGCCCACTAGCTCCGGCGGCGATTGACCAGGCCCGTTCAGTCCTAAAAGGCCCAACATGGCCATTAGGCCCATTTAGTCTACAAACGGCCTTATCGGCCCAACATGGCCCATTTAAGCCATCTTGCCGACGTAGAAATCTGGCCCGTTTAGGCCCACCCCATGATTGATCCATGCCTGAAGGAATTTCCGAAACCCTGGCCCCTTTATCAAAGCCTTCTCAAGCCCGATCAATTGACAATTGATCTATTCTAATGATGGGCAGGTAGCTAACCCAGTCCGTCCGGACCCTCCCGTCAATCGGGTCTAATTGCTCCATTTCAGTCCTACCCATATGTAGCTGCAACCCGTCTCTTTCCTTAGAACATCCACTCTCAAGGCCACCATGCATCTCAACAAATTACAGCTGAGCATGACGTGGCCCTATGGATGCAAAACCTATCTAAGTCTATCCACATGATTATATTTACGTGGCAGCTAAAAACATCGGCCCGCATCCGATCTACATTGTTTAGAACATCGGCCAGGTCCATGATCTGATCTACTCGTTTACAATGCAATCCTTTTCCAAACTGCACAGTTCTGGCCTGATACCTAGCAACCATCTGCCTAACTCGCGAAACATCTCATTTGACAATTGGAGAGTGAGAAGCGTCCGCTGCTCTTAGCCCTAGTGAAGGAACAGTCACAATCTCATACTTCAAAACGTGCCCGAGCGTCCTCATGTTTATGACTAGACAGCATGTTGGTGATCTACACCAGCTCTACATGCACGTGCGGGGGATTGAATCTGCTATGTCAAGACTCGTCGCTGATACACCATCTTCGATGATTTCTCAGAGAATCAATCTTAGAGCAAAAGGCACACAATGCTGAGACAGTAGGTTGGCCCAAAAAGAGAGGCTAATGAGACATTATAACCAACAAGAGAAATTCCGAATTGATTCCATATGGACTCCGTTCCAGAGTCCGATTGACATGACCAACCATCTTGAAGGATTTTCCGTCCAAGAAGTTCTCAGTTTTCCTTCTAAAAGACACCAAGAAAGCTTTCATGAAAGGATGATGGGGCAAAGCTGTTCTGCAACTCCGCTGTACCACAGTGGAAGAGGAGTCATAATCTGAGTTAGTTTCACAAGCAATCAGAAAGAAAAGTTAACAGTGGCATTTAGTCTCACCTCAATACAGACTCATTAAGCCACCCCAAATTCATTGACATAACAGGTATGAGATAACAGTGGAACCATCCGTCCCTGGCATTATCAGAACCTTCCTACAACACCGAATAACTCTGACCTGTGCAAACAGGTGAGCAGGCATTGAATTGACCTGTCACTTCAATCAACCTAAGATAAGAGAAGATGGGCAGTTTGTGGATTCATAAGTAGAAGTTCCTGCATATCCTTGGGGAGCACATTGAAGATTGCCTGCAAATCTCCCTTCAGTTTCTCACAAGTAGCTTTGGAGTCTGCACTTCCCTCCTGCACATATGGTCAAGTCAAACAATTGTTACCCTCAGTTCACGCTATCCTCAAATTTAAAGACAATAGATTCCTCAACTTTACTCTCAGAAGAACTATCGGCAAAAAAGTTCTACATTTGGCATGTTTTTACTTGCGGAAAACAATCAAAGAAATCGCTATTCATTGACTAAGCTTATGATTAAAATAAGAGCATGATATATCCATCACACCTCAAAGTTCTGGCTGTCATTAGAACCTATATAGAGTGGCTTTTAGTTTGTGGCTGTTTTACTTGACAGTCAATATCTTTAAGATATGACCATAGCTTTTCAACAATGTTAGTAGCGTTTTAAACAATTTTAGAAATGGCTAAAAAGTTGTACTTTCTGGCTTCCCACAAAAAAGGAAAACAATATATTCTACAAGACCCTGAATGTGATTGTCCTATAAATTATCCTATGCTTTTAATCACAAGAACACAAAAGTAGATTTCCTAATATTTGGTTTTGAACATCAGACCAATGGTGGACCCAGGGGGCTGCCTCCCTCCCCAGCCAGCAGTTGCTAGATTTCCTGTCAATTATCCTTGTGAAAACTTTATGTGCACTTTTCCCGAAACGATATTAAGACTATTTTTCATCTCACCCCATCAACTTACCTCTGCACCTCCCCAGACCTAAACCCATGTTGATCTGTAATATCAACAGTTGCCTGATTAAAAATATCTCATGGGGATTGCAGATGAAAAAAGGAACTGTTCCCACCAATTCGAGTTGCATGTCCACTTTCAAATCCATCTGTAAACCTAAACCCACACATAGCACGGATCAATTTTATTTTTCCCAGACTTTGGCTTATTAATTGAAGAAATGAAGTTATGTTCTTTTTTCTACAAGAACATTAATCAAATTCCCAAATCAAATGTGGAGATCCTACATGTTTCAGTCTATCAAAAATCAGGACCATGGAAGGCATCAGCTTCAACTCCATGTTTAGGGAGTCCTAAATTCATCAGAATAGCGGTTGATGTTTCAGAAGCTTAAGTCACATATCATTTAATTGTTAAGTTCGCCATCTTCTTAAGTATTAATCCACATATATGTATTATATATTATAATTTAGTTTATCTAAAAACTCAAGTATATCAATACCCGACAAGTTACTTGTTTTAATTTATCTTCATTAGTTATCCCTTTTTCCCACCATTACTTATGCTGCACTCTATTTAAATTACTTCAACCCATATAGGCAGAATATATGGCTGGGTTTATTATGGAGCTACAGCTAGGATTATGGTTTTCTATCTACTACTATACCTACTGTTCTAGATGGTTTGCTATTTCATGAACCTGTTTCCTTTTCACTTGCTACAGATCTACTTTCTAGAGTTGCTATGAATGGGAATTAGAATTAGAATTGGATTCAGAATATATCAACATACAATATCTAAAAAAGGTAGCTACAGAACATGCGCTTCACCCAAAATATGGTCCATCAAGAGGAAAGTCACTTTTGACTTAGTATAATACAGAGAAGAGGACCAAATTTTTCCTGCTAACGTTTCATGATATTGATACATAATAAGCTACTTACACATTGAATTCATTCAGCATTCATTCTGCAAATATCTAAGATGACACACGTGTTTGTTTATAAGAATACGCTATTTTAACCATTTATCTATCAAGTTTAAGTAAACCGAGAGCTTAAAAATACCTTCTGGTAGTTTTTTAACAACTTTATGAAAAGCAACCAAGGGCTAGTTTTACTAAAAGGGAAAGCATTATGCTAAGAACTCAGTTCATAGACTCAAAGAAGGTTTTCAGTAACCTAGCAAACATTGAGTGTTCATAAATTGATTTCCAAGAGCCACCAGATGTCAAGATAATTCTACTTAGATAATCTACAGTATGCTGACACCATCCCATCCCATCTCTTGAAACCAAAGAATAATTCCCCTAGAAATTCAGAGACAATTTCCTGACCCCTAAATGCTCATTATCTCGGACCAAAAGTAACCTCGTTCATTATCTTTGAGTTGAATTTCACATCAAAATTTGTTTTATCAATCCACAATGGGTGGAAGGTTTGGTACTGCCAACATGCCATATATATCTCTATGATGGCTAAAAAAGCAGTTTGTGAGTTACATTACAAGTTACTTGGGCCTCCTGTTTTTGGCCGACAAGGTGCACAAGGAAGTACATCTGATGGAACCGACTCCTATCTCATAATATTTCATAGAATCTCTAGAGTAAACTTCCATAAAATGCCTTTCAGCACTTCTACCATTTTCTTTCTTTGTCAGCACCAAAAGGTATATACACAGTTTGTGAGTTACATTACAAGTTACTTGGGCCTCCTGTTTTTGGCCGACAAGGTGCACAAGGAAGTACATCTGATGGAACTGACTCCTATCTCATAATATTTCATAGAATCTCTAGAGTAAACTTCCATAAAATGCCTTTCAGCACTTCTACCATTTTCTTTCTTTGTCAGCACCAAAAGGTATATACACAGACACACTGAAGATCAAGGTATGTGTTTAAATCCAATAGCAGCCCTAATCCCAGCTTTCATATACAAGCATTGCTAGTGATCCACATTCACATGAGCCTATACCTAAGATCTTTTTAAACCTAAAGAAGTGCAACAAAAGATAGGAGAAAAAATAAAACCATGCCTCTGAAAGCAGGAGATACCATTGGTTTTGTGGACGATAGAGGATCATTTTCTCTATTCAGTAACTCATTCTTGAAACACCAATATATAGCATGAGAATTTAGCAGAAACCTCCACTTTCAACACAAGCAAAGGGAAGAAAGAAATCATTAATCATTGCAATTTTAAAAGCACATAAAGGCAAGACAACTCAACCTGAATTTCACCACGAAGATGCCTTTCGATAGCATTAAAAGAATCGACAATTTCAATTTCAGTCATCCTAGAGATAAAGGGTTGTATGTCAGTCTTCATTCTTGCCTGCCTCCACAGTCTCTGCTGTTCTTGCTCAGCCACAGCACGCCTTCGCTGAAACCATGGCAGAAAGTTGGGTCCTCTCAAAAAGCGCCTGCATCAAAAGAAATTAAAGTATGTTTCTCTCTCTTGTCCTTTTTAAAATTAAGTGAAATTTTGAGCATATATTTCTGCATAGTTAATATACAGACCAAAACCATGCTCATGGAAAGAAAGGCAGATTTGACTTACCTGTACAGGTCAAGCCAATTGGATTTCATCCTCTTCGTTAGGAACTTCCCTGGTCCTCGAGTTGATAAAATTCCTAAAAACTCATCATTGCTGAATGGGGGAAGAGGAGGAGGATCAACAAAGGGAGAAGTTCCTTCTGATGGTGTGGTAGCTCTGAAGTATGGGCCAAAAGGAGCTAAAAAGTTGGTAGTGAGCTCCAAGAAATGCCTGCGCAATATCTCATTGTTAACAACAGACATTGACTCCTCAACGCGAGGAGACAAGCCCGCATCAATTAATCTATTCAAAATAGAAGTGTCGGGCTTGGTTATTGCAGAGTAAGTGCTCCAAACAGCTTCCTTGTGCTCTGTCATCAGACAAAGAGGACCATCTCTTCTCAATTTTACAGCACTTAACAAACTAGAAGGAGAAAACTTCTTCAGAGAGAGTTGCTGTAGACCAAA
This sequence comes from Melaleuca quinquenervia, assembly GCA_030064385.1. Classification (NCBI taxonomy): domain Eukaryota; kingdom Viridiplantae; phylum Streptophyta; class Magnoliopsida; order Myrtales; family Myrtaceae; genus Melaleuca; species Melaleuca quinquenervia. The sequence continues at coordinate 3,192,918 of CM057719.1, read as the reverse complement.
TCCATCCGTTCTTCCAGGAATTCTGCCAGTAGACCTACTTGCTAAGGGAAGGCGATTTGAATTAGGAGCCGGACTTCCCACCGACACAATATGCGGAATGTTCCGTAAAGCTTTCAGGAAAAAAAGATTTGTCACACCCAATACCATTGGAGGAAAAGTGTCTGCTTCCTGAAGACTGTTCAAATGGGCAAACTCTGGGTCGTGGATGGTAAAATAAGGCCTAAAATCAACACTACAGAGGAGTGGCGCAACGAGACTGACAAGACCAGCAACAGCCTCACAACATTGAGGAGGAGTTGGTGCTATTATAAGAAGGGGTTCCCCAACCAGTAGCAACTCCCACAGTACCCAAAGCTGCAGGAGGATGCCCCTAAATATTCCAAAAACATCCGAATCGTGAAAAAGACCCTGTGGCACAGACTGGTTTGTTGGCAAAAGAGGTGCCACCGAAGATGCAGACTCTTCGAATGCAGGCCCGTTTTCTGAAGGTAAACAATGAGCAGGTGGTAAGTTAACTTTTAGCATGGCATTTCCTATGGGGAGCTCCATGAGTCTTCCTGGTGCTGGAGAAGGCCAAAGAGAAACAAAAGCAGCAATATGCTCAAGAGCTTTTTGCCCAACATCAAAATAAAGAGGACCCATAATTTGCAACAGAGGTCTAAATACACTGGAGAAGGGGTTCTGCGACAAAATCACAACAGATTTTTGTTCTCCACCTCTCTTTAGCCTTTCATCATGTCTCTGTCTATTAAATACATATCCATACATGTAGCTAAAATTCGTACTGTTTTTTTTCGACACCTTGGGTTGTCCTTCCTTCCTGAACTGTGCAGATGACTCCCTACCATCAGCTTCAGTAATCTGAGAGGAAGATACGTTACTTGATTTGTTCTTCTTTTGCCTCCTAAACCGGAAGAAGAACATGCAATCGTGAATGCTAGATCGCTTCTGTTGCTGAGATACGGAATCTGGGAATGACTTATAAGCGATTTCAAGCTCCTCATCTTGTGTAAGACAACCGGATGGGTAACACTCCTCAATGAGCTGACCTTGCTCAAGATCAAACCTGATAATGCAGAAGGCAACTAGCCATTGCCGCAAAGACTCCACATCAAGCTTCGGGCTGATTTCAGACTTTACAGAAAACGAAGGCGACCGACTCATTTCCAGGTTATCTTAATACTACTCACACGCAATAGCAGGCAAATCACCATCATCCTCACTCACCATTTCCACTACCCAGAAGAACCCACAGTTCCACGAAGCGGATTCATGAATAGGCTCGAAAATGAAACAACAGCACATGATCTGGGCAAGCAACCCTATGATGAACCGCTGCGAAGCACGCCCATAAAAGGAACAGCTCCAACTAACCACCACGCTCGACAAACTACGAGTACCCCACTTTGTAGAACGACATTGGATCCAAAATCTAGAAACTAATAATCAACCAGAACGAGCCACAGGGGCACGCGATTCCAATCCCCCGGAACGACATGGAGTTCAGGTTCCGGGACCTGAACCAGCGCGAGGCAGATCGCGGGGACGACGGCCGGAACGAGCCGGAAACGAAAATGGGTTTCGCGAGGGGAAGAAGCGCCGGTTCGCGCAAAATGGATTGGGGAGGGTCGTCGGAGATGGGAAGTGGCTCGGGACCAAATCAAAGCTACGAGGTGGTCGGATTCGGAATCCGGTCGGAGGGGAGATTCGCCGGCGCGGCGAGAGAGAATCGGCGTGCGATTGGTTTTTCGTTTTCCACTTCCGGATTTGTGATTTCAGGGGAGAAGAGAAGAGAAGGAAAGAGCAGAAAGGGAGATTTGAACTTTCGCTTCCCCGTCTCTCTTGTTCCATGTCCGCGCGGTAAGCGATACGGAGCCCGGTCGAATCATCCTCCCGGTCCACGATTTATTTTTTTATTTACTCCATTTTAATTTGGTCAGGGTAAATTTATTTCGCCAAAATCAATCGATTTGAATTGATTTTTTTTAAGAATAACGTTTGAAGTCCTTATAAAGATGAATCGACAAGGAAATATTTCCATCTTTCACAAGTATGTTTAAATATATATTATTATTAGTATAAATTTTTTAATTAATTGACTATTTCAAGCGATATATACAATCATTTTTTAGAAAAATATCTTTTTATTATTCATTTTTCATGAAAATGAAGGAGCTTGAATGTTAAGAGAAATGTATTGAAAGTTCCAAAACTTGTTACGAGAATGCAAACAGAATTAGAAAACTTTTTGATTGTACAATTGAGTCCTAAAAGCCATCAAATTTGTGCAATTAAATTCATTTAGTGGCTCTATTTGTTTAGTGAAAAATGCTAACAGTGATTTCTTTTTCTTTTTCGTGCTAATGGCATTAACGTGGCTTCTAATTGAAAAGGAGAACCTAAAAAGTTTAAACCAAAAGAAGAAAAAGCGAAACATATTATGAGCTCAATAGGGGCTTGAGCAATTGAGGCCACTCCACTACTGCCGCGAGCAAGCGAGGGCTTGCCAGCCCTCGCACACAACTTTAACATTGGCGAGGCCACTTGACATCAAGAGAGCTAGTCTGCGCATGATGGCGGCGCGGCGCCGCACCGCCACCGTGCATGAAGGCCAACAAGCCTTACGCACGGTGGTGCTGCTTGAGCATCGGCCGCCCCACCTGACATCGTCGCTCAAGCGAGCCAGTCCTCACATGGTGATAGCACCTCACCACCACCGTGCAGGAAGGCCAATGAGTCCCAACTTAAATCTGGTCGAGGGCCTGGGCGACAAACTAGGGGTGATCGGTTCCCGGGCGGTTCCGGTCCGGTTCTCATTCGGTCTGGTCCGGTTCCCGGGCGGTTCTGGTTCCAATTAACGCGAAAAATATATATTCTAAAATAGAAAAAAAACTATACATTTAAACATCGCATTTTCTGGACGTCCAGTACAATTTCTGGACGTCCAGCACGCGCTGGGCACACGTCCAGCACTGCTGGACGTCCAGCGCTGGAACGTCCAGCTGCTGGACGTTCCAGCAGCTCTGGAATGTCCAGCAGTGCTGGACTTCCAGTGCTGGGCTCACACGTCCAGCACTGCTGGACGTGAGCTCAGTGACCACATAATACTGTGGACTGTGCGAGTGTGGGCCGAGTGAGAGACTGAGAGTGAGAGAGTGAGGAATTTTTTTTTTTGATGAACATTACCGGTTCCGGTTCCGGGCAGACGGTTCCACCCCCGGAACCGGGAACCGAACCGAAATTCCCGGTTCCAATTTTTTTGGAACCGGGAACCGGACCGCCCGTCCGGGTTCCGGGCGGTTCCGCTTGCTCACCCCTACGACAAACCTCGCCTGCCCTCGCCGGCAATGGTAGGCCGCCCCCATCTGAACCCTTCGTGGCCCTAGGCAGTTTTGTGTTGTTTTCTATATTTTGCTCTTTTTTCCGTTCTCTCTTTCATTGTGAAACATCATGTCATGTGATAAGGTGCATGCATACACAATGAAAAGAACCCAATGGATGGAGGGGACAACTGCCAATGGCAGCAGCTAATTCGAACCCTTTATAATGTACCTGTCAAACATTACCTGCCGTAAGACATCCTCAGCATTATTAAGTATGACGACAGTTGACAGTTCACATGAATTTGTATTAGTGGGCCTGCAATGAAACCACATGGTCAACGTAATGTTTTAAGGAAACGACGGTGAACATCGAGTCCCATTTTAACACAGCAATCCTGCATGCAATCAAAGTCAAAGGAACAGCGAAAAGAGAACCAACAAGCACTTGGCCTCTAATAAATGTTCCATAAAACAAATTTCAATAGAAGAAGAAAAAAACCCAAATTAGGAAGGAGAACGCTGCTTCAAGGGAAAGAGAAAAACTGTAGACCCGAGGTTGCTAGTGATCTCACCTTAGTGTTCATATCTCGTGACCACATGATCAGTAGAAATAAAGGGGGCTCGCCCATAGTTTTACATTCAATCTCTCTGTTGATTACTTACATTAGAGACACAACAGAGAGATGACTACATACAGCAAAGAGGAAGTACCATGTGCCTATAAACACCCAGGAGAGGCCCGTGGAAGTACCACAGCCACCCAAAATGGTAGGGCATTGCCTAAACTCGAGATTTACGTAGCATCTATTATCTTCAGGCAGAAGCAATATAACCCAGTACCTATTTCTCACTCTGAGCCGGCTTATTGCACATCATTCAAAAAACGAGCTTTGCCAAAGTCGATCAACAAGCTGTGACCCACAAAACACTCCGGAATGCTGCCTAAAAGAATTGCTGAAGCCAGTGACAGCCTTTTGCATCTTTCTCCAATTCATCCCTCAATTTGGCTACTTGTAGCAGAGCCTGCTTCAAGTCCATTGTATCTACTGGAAGATCAGAGAATTCCTTCAAGAACCGATGAGCTCGAGCGGCACCTTTAGACATGTCGTCAAGATCAGAATCTCTCTTTCGTTTCAGTCCCTCCTGTTTATCATAGTAAGCTCGAGGATTAACAACATTTAACATAACGCTGTTCCTTCCCCACTAGTACTCAAGTACCATAAACATTTGCAGGAGAATTCTTTTAACACAGTGTCAACTGCTAGGGAGCTACAGATACCTGCTATTTACCAATTAATGAAAGCAATGAAAGAGATAGCTACATCGTTTTCTATAAGCAGATCTTAAGAGCAATGTATGGCATATCTCATAATTAGTAGTCTACTGATTCACACGTCCCGGTTTTCTCTTCACCGCTACTTTTATAATATATATCTGTACCCGAGGCTTTAAAGAACCTACACTCCACCCTTTTTGGGGTCTTAGGAACTATAGAACATGGAGGTTTGTAAGATAAGACTTTTTTTCTGAAACCTCAGCGAGCTAATTCAACTTTGAATATAAAGGGTGCAAAATATGAGTTTTAAAACTACATGATACAATTTACAAAGTGTAACAGGAGTGGAAAGTCTGATGATGGTTTCAGTAATTATCTTTGAAATATTAACAGGAGATAGTATTAGATTTTACATGAAAATGGATGAATCTAGACATTCTTTCCTGATAAAGACTACTACATCAGCAATAGAGGTCAGAGTTATCTTCTCAAAACTCCTGCAAGACTAGCAAACGAATACCTTTTCTCCTGGGTCATTTAAAATGACTGCAGCAGGTGAGAAATCCTCTAATTCTGCAGCCTTTTCTCTTGCCAGTTCAACAACACTTTCAGGAAAATTTGCAAACTCAGCAACATGAATACCGAAGCTTTGATCACAGGCCCCAGGCTCAACCTGGAATAAGTTATCAAATGAGGCATACGTGTGGAGATAATTCAGTTAAAAAAGTAAACAGAAGACTTTAAATCAACCATCCAAAGTGAAAATAGCCAGAAGCTCCGGAAATAGATAAAATGGACATGCCAACATATTCACAAATATACATAATTCTTTATTAGTTGACTAGTACAGAACACTGCCCTGAAGGAATAACAACTAATTCATTCATACAGCAAACAGCAAATTCACTAAAACAAGTCAACAGCATGACACAGACAACATGAACATGACAGAATGTCTGAAAAACCATAATAACAGCAGCAATTCATAGTTCATCTATCATCTGAAGTAACTCAATCTGTGGAGAAAGAAAAAGAAATCTATCCACAATGCCTTACCTTGTAAAGCATGGTCAGCTTGCGATTTAACGAGTCAATGTGTGCACTGACATGATAATTCGCTACCCCAACAATTTGTTTCATATTAGTTTCATGGACATTGTTTTCATTGGCTAAGGCAGTCAGTTCATGGAAGTGGGTTGCAAACAAAGTCGGCGCTTTGATAACCTCGACAAGGTACTCACATATGGCCCACGCCAAACCTGAATAGGAGAAAAGGAGATATAATAAGATTAACGCATCATACAGAGAGACGACATTGCAAGCAGATATAGAAGTCACAGGTATGTCTTCATCACTATGCACAGACGGGTATCACTCTAGACTACTATCCTCCAGACCTCCAAGGAGAAAAACTCACAATATGAAGCTACCTGATATCTAGAGCACATGTATCACCCACAACATGTGATGTATATGCAGATTATAATCTGTGATAGATATGCAGATTGTCAGTAGCTACTGTCTTTCGCTATTCAGATCATCCATCAGATGCAGGCACATTCATTTATATTGATTTCATAGCATTAATTTGCTTCTTCCATCAGGAATTTACTGTTACCAGAATGCAGACGAATGCTATGCATGTATCCAAATGTTCTTTCTGCCGTGGAATTTCCATGATCTACTAATGAATTAGATCTACCCTAATTTCATAGATCCTTCACACAATTGTGATATCTCACTCCAATCTTTTACAACTGAACATAAAGCAAACAATTAGATGTTCACTCATCATAACCCACATTATAATAAGCAGTTCTCAGCACATCACACATCTACATGATGGACTGCAGAAAAGTAATTTGTTGGTGCAATTAAACTTCTATGTGAAATTTCCAGAAAGTTCCCATAAAAATTACAAACTTTACAAGCAATATGATGCTTGCTCATTGTTTACAGAAAAGAAATAGAAGGAAGCTCTGACAAGTTTGACAGGACATCTTGTATAACGAATAGAAATTGAACATAAGCATCACCTCCTATTTCCTCTGTCTGGGGGCAGTAAATTTACCTAACAGTTATCCTAATAAAGAATCAAAATCCTTTTTATGCCACAGCCACTCTTGAGGGCAGGCACGAATTTTTTGTTCTAACCCATGCTCAATGCAGGCTAGATTTGTCGGTTCCAGAGAGATTGACTCTCTGACCAAAAGCAAAAAGACTTACAATCTTATGGATTTGCTGAATAGATTTGCTCTCTTGTTTTATCACTCTGTTTATGTGGCATGACGTTTGCTGTGCAGGCAGAGCAAAAGGCTGATATAAAGTCAAGGATTTGTATCTCATCATCCAAAATGAAAAGAGAAGAATCTCATATTTAACAAGTGATATCTTAGAGGTCCTAAGTCCTAACTGCAGCAATCTAGATCTTTACAGTTCACAATTGCAAAATACACAAGTGCAGACTTAAGTTGCATATACAAAGAAGCAGGAGAGAGAGAGAGAGAGAGAGAGAGAGAGAGAGAGAGGAAGGATTTATAAACAAAAACCAACCAAATCCATCGTAAGTTGATGTCCCACGACCCAACTCATCAATGATTATCAGCGATCTGTTGGTAGCTCCTTTCAGTATCGATGCTGTTTCAAGCATCTCTTGCATAAAGGTGGAAACTCCACGCAGCTACAGAGATGGAGAAGAGATAACTTTAACAGTTGCAAGACAAAGTCAACCAAGGTAATTTATTTGAAACAGATCAAAAGTTTCAATCAAGTTTTTATAACAGAAAGAACATTGAAGCTGCAGAAACTACGTAGTCAAGGAGCAAAGACAGACTTCAGTCAGAAAGCCTCGGATACTTGAAAGACAAACTGGACTGATTGTTTCTTTCAGGTATAGGAGACTAGTTACACCTTGAGGCTGAAGTTACTCACATGCGACTTACTTTTCTATGTTTGACTAAACAAAGATAGAACCGCTAACTCAATTAAAAGTATCTTCAACACCGTGACTCACAATTTCATCCTAAGTACTCATCTAACTCAAGCGAGCCATCCTTAAAATTCTAACTCTTTCATTGATTTCTACACAAGTATACATGAAAAAGAACACTAAGTAGACATATACATAATTTATATCATGTATGAGCAAGAAAATGAGAGACCTCTTTCTGTGAAGGATTTCAATTTAGTTCAGGCAGGAGGACAAATTGATTTGACAGTACCAGCATCTGTATGCAATTAATAATACAAAAAAATTTGCGCACTGAACATAATATACGACGCTGTTGATTAATAAGGCAATTTCACCAATCTCAATTTTTAGTTGCAAAACATGACCATTATCTGTATGGCAAAACATTTTACTAAAAACTTATGCATTCAGCATTAAGTGGTGCACATACAAAGTTAGAGAAAATATTCCTAACTCACTTGGCAGTCACCAGCACCCACACGAGCAAAAATGCAGTCTCGAACGGATATGCTAGCCTTGTTACAGGGAACAAAACAACCGACTTGAGCCATCAGAATGTTCACACCAACCTGCAATTAAACAAAATATATGACTGAAAAAGCGATGGAGAATAAAAAGCAAAATGAATTTCCTACGATCATGAAACCTCAAGTTGATTATTAGGCTTTTCAAGCATTGTCGAATAAAATATCTAAAGGGACTAACTAAAATAGAAAATAAAAATTAACGGCCATAAAACTAAGAGCAAGATTAAATGTTATGAGGACCAATACTCCAAATAAAAAACAAAAGTAAACAGCTAAAAACAGGTGCGTATACACCACCTGTCTAATAAATGTGGATTTTCCCCCCATGTTAGGTCCAGTGATAATCTGGAACCAACTCTTTTCTCTGACCTGAGTACAGAGTAGCAACAGAACTCAATAAGCCGCTTCAGTCTTGAGATGACTAGAGAGAGCCAATTTTTCCATGTAATAAAACTACTTACTAGCTTACAATCATTGGGTATAAAGTTAACCCAGTCTTGAGCCTCCACACAAGGATGTCTACTTCCTATTAGGACAATATCTCCAACATCCTATAGGAGCAAATCATATAAAACTTTAGTTCAGGATGATACCAGGAATCGAAACATAATATGAGTTTGGAAGCAAGAGACAAAAGCAGCAAATGATAAGTAACATTACAGATGGAGTGATATCTGGTCTTGTGTATGGAGTTGGACAACTAGAAGCCAGATCAGCAAAGCTAAGAAGGACGTCCATTTCAGAAAACAATGCTGCCAAAGATTCAAATACCTGCAGAATGATTCTTTAATCCATACATGAACCAGAAGGATGCATTTCATAATAGTGGTTTTTTCACGTACCTCCGAGAAGGTTGCGGTTGTGTTAACTACTTTGTCAACGATAAATTTCTGATGACTTTTGTACTCTTCAAGAATCTTCTGGAAGCGGTCTCCTAACTTTTTAAGCTTCGTGTTAGTAAACTTCACTCCATCCTTTCGTGTTTCTAGGACAATAAACTGGGCGGAGAGCTTTTTCCTTATCTTTGGCTCCTCCTTCTTGGTTATTCTAAATACATGCCCAAACTGTGTGCCTTTATCTAACTTCAACGCTTTGTCAATTGGAAGATCAAGATCATTGGCAGTTTGTTTATGCAAATTTTGAATCTGCTCTTCAAGTGCCGCTAGCTCATCCTTTAGTTCAGCTAATCCAGCATCATAACTAGGAGAGATCATGTACTCCCCATTTTCAAGTTGGTCAAGATCAACAGCAGTTTCAACAAGACTGATGAACTTATTCAAGTGGTCATCATTAGTCAAAATTTGAAGTTCTTCCACATACTTTTCCTTGATCAGTGAAGAAAATTGACCGTCATAGTTCTGCAGGGTACTTTTGATATAGGGAACTCTTGCACTGGACTGCAAGGAAAAATTTTATCTGAATTAAGCAAAGATCTCTATTCATAGTGTCAAAAATCAGGAACAAGAGCTTGGAAATGGAAAGTACATGCACAGTCCGTAACGAGAATGCTGACAACCAAACAACATTATTATTTATTAAGAATAATATCCGGACTACATGACAAAATACAGATGTCAAATTACCCAGTACAATATAAGCTAAAGCCATCAGATTGTAACGCATGATCCAGCATAGTCAGTAGAAGATTGTAGCAGAATCAGTTACCAGACAGGCATCTACAGATAGTTTAAGGGGTTGCAAATGAAGATAAATTACACTGCAACTGCAACTCACGAGAAAAAAATGGGGCCCACTGAAAGAGTTAAAACTTCTGAAATTTATGATATTCCTACCTGATAAAGCTTCACAATATGCTGCAAACCAGCTCTTCTCTTATTAAGATTGTGAACCAATCTCTCAATATCCGAGATCCTCTTAAGATGCTGCCTCAGATCTTGTCGAAGTGCTGTATCATCCACGAATGCTTGCACCAAATCTAGTCTGGTGTTTATCTCACCGACATCCAATAAAGGCTGTTTTAGCCACCTATGCAACAATCGTCTACCCATTCCGGCAGTGCATGTCCTATTCATGAGACCAAACAAACTAAAATTTTTATTTGCGTCGGTTTTGCTCTCCAATACATTCAGAGCCCTCATAGCAGCAGAATCTAGCCTCATATAGCAGTCAAGGCTATACTTTCCAATACTGTAATTTCCATAATTACTCCCATCTGCAAGTAATTCTGAATAGGACAATAATGCCCCTAAAGAACCAGTGGCATATTCAAAGTTGGCAATAAGATCTCGAACGGGTTGGACAGGACCTTTGACAAGCCTACCGAGATCTTCCACCAAATCCCTTGTCTTAAATTCTGTTTTCTTTCTTTCAGTTAACATCGCCCCACATCTAGTCAAAGCATCACGCAAAGCCTTATTTTCATTGCCTTTTTTACCCTCCACAGGCAGTAAGCATTCTTTGCAACCAAGAGCAACTAAAGCTGACTCCAAATTAGTAAAGTGGCTATCATCAATAAATTCAGCCAATCCAAGGATCCTGTTGGTCAAATCAACATAACCTAGTCCGACAGTATACCCGCTATCATGAAAGATCGGAACTATTGCCACAACAACTGGGGACTCTTGCATGTCACAGTTGGCAAACAAAACATCTTCAAAACTGCCAATGTTTCCAGGACTTCCGGTCTTTGCCAATCTCCAATTCGAGCCACTACCTTCATAGACCTCCAAAGTATGGTCTGTTCTCTCCAGAAGTAGATCACGAGCAATAGTTTCAAACATGTTCTTACTGACGCTTACACTGGAAAGGCCATTGGGTCCGTTGCCCAATTGCCGCAAGGCTGTGGTAGTATGGTAGTATGTCTTTGCAATGAAGACAGCATTTTCACCATGAGCAGTATAATAATCCTGCATAATTATTGTCACCATGAAATGATAACCAAGATTCAAATCAGTAAATACAATTTTCACACTACAAGATGAAAGCGGGTCTTTTCACTAAAAAATCATTTCAAAACTGGCATACAGCATATTAAAAGAGCTAGGTATTCAGAGAACAAGTTGGAAACCAACACAGATTCCTGTAATAATTCAGCAGTGGAGGATCAAGATAAGTCGATCTTCATAAAGCTAGATTTCTCTCTTTCCTTAAGTGAAGTTACATGCAACTTATTAGTGAACTATTCACTGCATGGATTAATAAGGCAACTTTTTCGGGTAAATTGGTCATATGGCGTGATATGCCGTCTTATTAATATCCACAGAAAGGGAACCACGGCTTCACGCCATCACCAAAAAAAGCTGTAGTCAACATCACCCTCTTGGTAAATAACTAAGATAATGGACCAACCCGGCGATCAAAGAACCGTACAGCCCTTGCATCCTGCAACAAAATGAAAAGAATGATTACGCAACAAAAAACAAAAATTTTCTACGCTTTGAATCGCATGAAATACAGAATGATCGCTACTTTGAATCACTAAGCTTCCCTCCTCAGCCTAAAGTGCTTGAAACTTCCCAAAACTCCCAATAAAAGGACCAAAAACTTCGAATGCCCTAAAAACGCAAGGCCTAGACCAACGTTGCCGCATCTTTCCCTCTAATGCTTTCCCTCGTTTTCTCTCATCCTCTCTCTAGATAAACGCAATGCGTTCCGTTCCCCTGAAAGACGGAAAAAGAACGCTTACGCTGGGCAGGGCTTTGAAGAAGGCGAGGAATCCTTGCGCTTGCTTGCCATCTATCAAAACAGACCAATCGAACGCCACAGTCAACATCTCCATCCCTCGCTCGCCGACAGAAATCAGCGAAAATCGAATTGCGGGAACTGCAGCTAGAGCTAAGGGTTTCGCTTTCCTTACCTAATTTGAACTCGGGAAGCTTGTTCTGCTCTTCAAATGGCTCCTCCATTTCGCGCTCCCCTTCCGCTCGTCAGCCACTTGCACAGAGACAGAGACAGAGAGAGAGGGGGATATATAGTGGCGTCGATGGCGGGAAAAGGAGTGGCGGGCTTTTTTGGCGGTGGCGCGTAGACGACACGCGCTCCATCAGCTTCCATGCTCCGCCCCGCCTATTTAGTTGCCGGGAGATGGGCCTTCCGGCCAAATGGGCCCTGCATCAATGGGCTTGCGATATTTCGGGCCATTGCATCTCACAGATGGTCGAGCGGGCTTTTGTGTGGAGCTTAGCCCGAACGTGTATGTCTGAAGAATTTAATTCAAAATTTGGCTACAAAAAACAAAAATAGTAATAATAATAGTAATAATCAGGAAAACATTAGCTGGTTGCTTTCGATTCTCACTTTTGAGCACCAACTCGAAGTGGGGGTCACTCAATGGAGAGATTCGATTCACTTGTAGTGGCGGATTTATGCCGTCTGAAGCATTTGGCACTTAAGCTTGATGCGGACTCTCGAGATTAGGACGTGTTATCATGAAACTAATTAAGTGTTTGAGATACATATCAAGTTGCTTTTGCAATCAAAAGTACGTTCTTGAAAAAAAAAAGTAAAGAAGTTCTATTGACATCTGTCAAAAGTTGTGTTGCCCGAAGAACCTACACAACAAAAAAAAATGTAGACAATTCCATATGCGATTGTGTGTATTTATTGAAATGTTTTAAGTATTCAGCATTTAATAGAAGGTAAACTTCACAAAACACCAACCCAGTATTCTTATTATCTTGCAATAGGATAGTAATACCAACTATATATTTTGCAATGTGCGACCATACTCTATTGATCATTTTGTTTTTTGAGTGCCAACCGTTCGCACATTTGAATATTCTTTGGGCTGCCAAATACAATTTGGCTTGGTGTAACAACACTTGGATTGCAAATCTTAATTGGGTAATTAAAACTATTTCTGGGAAGGACTTCCATAGTAGCTTGCCCCGGTTGGGTTTTGGAGTTTTATGCCACATAATATGGATAGAGCGAAATAATGCCATTTTTCACAACCATCAATTCTCTCTACTGAAGAAATGTCTCAAGAAGTTCATCAAGAATAGGACTATGGTGCTCACGCATGTCCCAAACACTCCAAGAAAGTGTATGCAACGCAGTTGGAACATCAACCCATCTATTTTCGACTAGGAGGCTTGGTATAGGCCAGCCTTGTTTTTTTCTTGATGTGTATTATTTTTCCCAATAACCTCGATACCCTTGCACTCATCTTGACATCCTGTCTTCATAAGTGCAAGTTGCTTGTGGTGTCGGGCCTCTCTTTTGTAAGTTGGCAAAATTTTAACACAATTCTTACATTTACCAAAAAAAAAAAAACTTCACAAAGCACATTGATCACCTAGAAATTTCCGATGCGTCAATTACAGATTTATCACAAGGGAATTAAATTAGAATTTAATGAGAACTTAAAAACGAATTAGGATTTTGGCATTCAGTATAAACTTTCTTGTGCTCAAATCACCGAAAAGCGATATATGAAGAAGACAATGGACTTATGCGCACCTGAGAATGGACACACGTTGGCTTGCCACTGGTCAGGTCAAACCCATTTTTGTCATGATTACATAGTTTCATACTGCATAATCCGGGCATCAATACAGAATATGTACATGAGAATGCATACCTAGGTTTGCTAGTTGAAGTTCTACGAAGTCCAAAGCAGAGGAAGATGAACTCCATAAACTTGAAATTCAATAAATTAGCAAGCAAATAAAGCCCGAGCATCTACTATTGCATATCCACATCTCTTTTCATTTCAATGTTGAATTTAGATTCATAGAACCTGTGAGGTGAACTCCATCAGCAATGATCGTTCCCCAATATGGATTTTAATGTTCATGGTTGATGCGCTTTGGCCAAAACCCAATCAATTCTTCGAAATGACATGCTGGGCACGAGCTAGTTTTTTGCACCCCACGTCCGCGTCATTGCGGCACGGCTATGACGTCGCCATTTTCCGACATCGAACCGATCAATTCGTCATCGAAGTGCATCGATCTTCTAAAGCTAAAACGGGAATACTGTTCAGCGTTTTCCGGCCGACGAGGGGCAATGGCATTTTTGTTTCGACGAGGTAAATATCGCTCATTTGTGGCCAAGAATGAAGTGAACATCCCCGCGATTGGCGTCAAAGCATTTTGGAATCATCGTCTCCCCATGCGAATAAATTGGCAGACGCTACACGGTACGTTCGTCAACAGATGTTGGACCGACGTTCAAGATGTCCATGCAGGAAGCCACGTATGTACGACCTTGTCCAAAGAAAAAGCGAGTCGGGAATCAGCACGATGTACTAGCCTGTAGAAGGAAGGGAAAAGAGCAGTTTACTGTTGCACAGGATGAAGCAAGGCGAACGTCTTTTGTCTTTCTCCTGTTCATATTCGGCTTTGAAATGAGGTGAATATCAGAAGATGAGCTAGATGCACTAGCCAAGGGGCCGGCAATTCATGCTGCAAGTTCCTGGCATTGTTCCTGCAATTCGATCGTACCGCATTTTTCCAAATTGATAGTGCTCGTGTCGAGCAATATTGACATACTTTTCTTAATGATTTCCTCGCATTGTATCAATGTCGTGCTTACATTGATCAGATTTGAGAAAACGCACATACCTATGACTTATGTTCCGTCTACTTGACTAGTTCTTTCAAATGACGATGTCATAGCTTCAATTCGGCTTTAGCATTCACGATTGGAATGTGAACGATCGGCTGTTATGTGTTCTGGTTTCAAAAGCAAAGAAAGAATTCCAGGATTTTGCGAATGGGTCAACAGAGACACTTTGGTAAAATCTCCACATATTTGTAGATCATCAGGATAGATCACCCGGCCAGTGCATCCTTTGTTCAGTCAACCTACTGGGGCAATGTACGTAGCACTGTAGTACAAACAATTTCTCGAATCTCTAAACTTTGGAATCATTCACACCGTATGCCATAACTAAGAACACTTTGCTAGACCCTAGACTCTTTCGCAATTGATGAATGAAAATCGTTCGAGATGCAGTATAACAGGAAATCGAACGTTCATATGAATTACAACAGTGCACAGTGCAGGTATTTCTCCTTTTAGGCATGACTCAGCCCGGAATGAGATGATGCAGTTGTTAAATTTCGAGTCTTTGACTTCGACCCTTAGAAGCATTCGCTTCGTGCGAAAAACATCACAGTAAAAGATGTGCCATGTAGTGGTCCACATACTATCACTGGATGTTGATTAAAGACCATGAGTCTTGCCGCAATTTCTTTTCTTTTCGAGAGAAAAAGGAAAAGAATACGTCAATCTTGACTTAACAGGTCTCTTCTTACATTTACTTTTAGCTGTACCCATCTTAGAAGTTGTCCTCTTCTTGGCACCAGGCTACACCCACAAGAGAACAAAGGAAAGGACAAGGTAAGGTCGTGGATTGTTGCGTTCTTGAGGAAATCATAAATGATTAAATGGCTCTTGGCAGGCAACAGTACCGTTTGATGTTCTGTTCTTCAGCAAAGTTTAGTGCGAGACCATCATGTGCCCTATCCGTTTGGGCTCTCCTGTCTATCCTCTTGCAGGAAAGAGACCTGCAATTATGCTGCGGTCGCTAATAACTGTTCCTGTACCTTGACTCGAGCAGCTGCACCAGGATGCATGTGCGCTAAGATCATCACCGCTGCCCCTAGGAACAAATGGGCACGCTTGTGAGGTCCACTGAATGGCAGGATTTACATGAACCGGATGCCCGCGATCGCCTGGTTTACAATGAAGGACTTCAAAGAAACGACGATCGCAATTGTCTTGGGCATGATATTCCTCTTTACTAGTCCCCATATAGAAAATGGTCCAACCACGTCAAGCATGTAGATAAAGACAGTTTTCCTGGTCGAGTTTCTATGATGTATAGGTCGAGCAAGGAGTACCTTCTAGTTCATCTGTCTCCAAAGCCAAAAACCAATCGCTGTCTTGGCTCCAGCAAACCATCCTTTAGAGACTTAAATTACAAGCAAGCGAGGAGCAATACGGAGGAATATGATTCATAAATATTGCAGTTTCCGATGCTTTGCTCCTTTCAACACTATAGTTCTGCCTTTTTGAAATTTCGTCCATAAATGTTTACCCTGTCAAATACAGGGTTTGTGCTATTATAGTGGCTAGGAGGTAAACCTTCATAAATTGAGACGAGATGATGTGTCGGCACAAAATATATCTAGAGTTGGAATCACTGAACTCTAACATTTACCTCCTTAAAAGCCAACTTCTGCACTATCAGCGTGAGCCTAAGCATACTACTATGTCTACCATGAGTAAGGTATCAAAATACAGAGATTAGACTATGCTTTAACCTATAAAATTGTAATTTGAGATGATCTGATCACTTCTTTTTCTCAGTAAAATTGGTTCGGGCAGCCGAGGGAGACAAAAAAATTTCTATCGAAGATATAAAAAAATCAGGATACAGACATGGAGGCAAGGAAGCAACTTCCACCAACCCACAGTCCATCAGTGTCTTCCACCGCTTGAGCCCTCTCGACAAATTCCAAACTCATTTCCATGTGCTGGATAAGATAATGCTGGTTTGATTTTAAGGTCAGTAGAACCCAACAAAGGCAAATTCGTTTCGCTAATTGATTGGTTTGTGAGTTATCCTCGTGGAAGCATCCACTTTTTGCAAATATCATTTGGCTTTGAATCATCAAATCACGGGGTCCCTTCTAAAATCATAGTCAACAGAGGGAAAATGGTGATATAATGGAAAAACTTTTTGAGCAATCTCATCAAATTGAAAACATGGGCTTATGATGCGATGAAACCACTCACCTATGTTTTCTCTTTTCCTTTCTCTTTTTCTCCCATTGGGATAAGGGGACACACCATCTCTCTCTCTCTGCTCTCTCTCACAACACAGCCACGTTAGGCTTTTTCCGGTTCCACCAGGACAGCTTCAATAATAGCAAACAGCACGGAGAACGAATCATCGCTGCAAATGAACTGAACAAGGGTTACATGGCGGCATCCAGAGGGCGTAACCTAAGCAACCTCGGGTCAGATCATGCAGAGTGGAAAATGTGCATCTTTTTTTGTATTGAAATTGAAAAACGAGAAATAAGGATGAAAAGTTTCAGTTGCTGCTCAGCTTTTTAGGGCCATATCACACAAACTTAGCTCAGACCACTCATCTCCTATTTGGATGATGACAACCCACATGAATGCTTGGCTGAGATCACCATCCACGAGATATTTTCATCGACAGCATGAGAAGATAAAACTAACAATTAGACTTTTCTTTTCCATCCCAACTGTCAAAATTATACCTATACCATGGCTTAGAAGTACCAGCCAAGTTTTTTTTTTCCTTTTCAAGTTCCCTGCTTGTTTAGTTTTCTAGTTTTGGCCTTAAAGAAAAATCCCCAGAGACCAAATTCTGTGACAGATAGGTATTTGTCAGACCATGTTGCTAATACGAAGGAGAAAGTGACACAAATCAATCCCGGACGAGTCATTAAAATGTGTAATGACTGCAGAAATCAGTAGAAGGGAATGATAAGAGAAGCGTTCTGATGAGCTTAACCACCAATTTTTTTTTTTGGGGGGTTGGAGTACAGGGCAGCACCACATGGAAATGAAAGCACTTAAAGGCAAGACATCTTTTAGGGTTCATATGCATTCACCATCATCACTCCAATGAGGTACATTCAACCTATCTTTTTCATAGTTATCGTCTTCTCTTGATAGCAACCTGAGAACCACCCCAGTTTTCCCCCCCATTTCATGTGGTCCTGGGTTATTATGCCAGCCTAAAAAGTTCTGCCTCAGCTAGAGAGAGAGAGAGAGAGAGAGAGAGAGAGGAGTTTCTTTCTTTTTGCTTAGTGGCAAGGACGGCATGTATAAATGGCAAGAAAGGAACACCTAAGAAAGGGATGGTGGTAGTCTGCAAAAAGAGGGGCTTTGCTTCAATTGTGGGTAGGACTATTGCCATTTTCGAAGTGAGATGAGATGAGATGAGATGGGCAAACAGTAGTTAAGGCAAGTATTGATTGGCTAGGGTTTCGTAATGCCTCACCATAGCTACAAGGACCAGGCAAGAATATCCCCGTGTTGGAAACTTTACACACGAATACTGATATTTTTTTGTAAGGGTACTCCGGAGTACAAACACGATTAGAAAAGGAGCAAAAAACATCAAAGACCATGATTATGAAACTTGTACCTCCATGGTGCCAGTTAATTAAGTGCTCAAAAGTCGCAAATACCCTCTTCAGATCAAGTACAAACTAGAGAGAGAGAGAGAGAGAGAGAGAGAGAGTGACTAAAAGATAAGCACGCATGGAGATAACCCTACAGCATGCTCCATAAGAATTGATAGATGTGAGGGAGGAGGAGAGAGGAGAGAGAGAGAAGGAAGGAAAGTTTCTCTTTTTAGTGAAAGCGACTTGCGTAGACTATAGTCAAAGAAGAAATGCCTCCCTCGGCAGGTTCACCCCTTCAAATAATTGTCCTCGTCTCTGGCTAGATTTCGCCACGTGGAGGCTCAAGTTGTGGACAGAATTTTGAGCACGAAATTCTTTCCAGCATCAATGTGAAAGGCTTCAGCAATTGCTTAATAATCAATCATTAAGGAGTTCATTATCGAATGTCTCCACATGAAAAACTCAATAGACAAAGTTTGTCATTTCTAAGCAGTATCTTTCTCCTATGCATAGTGAGTGTACCGTGAGAATTTTTTTTTATTAAGTAGCAAGTGCACAGAGACACCTGATGACAATATTTATTACAATATTCTATAGGGTCATATTGCATGATGCACGAATTATAGCATAATCAACAAGATGGATTCTTTGAACATACTCTAGGACATGTGCTTAAGTAATTAACTAGAGGCATTATGCATATTTTTTGTGAATTGGCTTGTCCATAGCATGGGTAGTCAATATCTTTAGCGCTAAGTCGTTCATTACGAACGTGTGCTTAATAAGTGTTTTGAGAACACTTTAGATAGCACCCTATAACAAATTGTACAACATTGATTACAAATATTGTGAAGAAAGTTAGTGATTGAAAACTGTAAAATCTCCTTATTTGATTGCTCAGCAAGTATTCTAGAGAGGCTCTTTACTACTAAGATAGTTTTAGATAACATATGTAGTTTGTCGAAAGATGGGCATGTATTTTATGAGGGAAAATAATGTATTCTACCTTACAAAAGCAGTTAATGTTTTTGATGAATAATTGAATAGACATGAAGTGGAAATAATCAATAAAACCAGCTTAGAGGTCTGATTGATGGGGACGCAGAACTGTTCAAAGCCATGGGAACTCCAAAAGATGGCTGGACTTTTTATAAATCATGAAACCAGGTCAATGTACGACTCATTTGCACAAAGAATGTTACTTAAAATCGATTCACAAGAAAACATGGCGCACGTGATTTTATGAGGGAAACTTTGTCAAACTTCTCACATCACCAGTTAAACTATGATTATTCAGACATGAAACTAGATAGATTAACACTATCTGCTCTAAGTTGTATTGCAATAAATTAATCTTTCTATAAGGTCTTGATTAAAACAAGTACTTGTTACGAGGAAAAGCAACCCTAACGCACAAGAAGGATGTCAAGTACAAAGCAGGAGCCATCAACTCACAAAGGCCACAACCCCTCTCTCTCTCTCTCTCTCTCTCTCTCTCTCTCTCGATTGCGGATTCCATGCAACTCTCGTGTCGATTGAGGGACTTCAAAGTAGGAACTGAGGGAGTTCAATGTCAATCTCTCCCACCAGCCAACGCGTGAAGTGGCACAATACCGAGTCTTTCCTATCCACTCACTCCCCCCACAAAATGACCGCCTATTTTTTCCCAGCTTTCCTTTTCATGCTCCAAAGCTCAAGTGCCACCTTTTGCTCCAGCGAAAAGATTTTGAAAAAGATGACTCTTTGTCTCCAAATATATTCCTGGAGTCTCTGAGTTCTTCATCTACTCAGTCTTCCCATTTAAAGCGTGCCTCTCTCTCTCTCTCTCTCTCTCTCTCTCTCTCTCTCTCTCACACACACACACACACATGGATTCAATGGATATTGCCTCTTCTTCATCATCCGCTGTCTTTCTCTCAAGCTTTAGTCCTTTTGCCTTCAAAGCTAAAATAGGCAAACGCTCTCGATCCACGAAAATGTAGCTTCGAGCTCTATATCTACTGAGAAAATTCTTCCTAGAGCTCTACCTAAAAGCAAGCAAAGGCAAAAAAAAAAAAAAAAGGGAAAGAAGCGGTAGTTTTTGGGTGTCTCTCTCAATCCATTGTTGTTTCGTGCAGATATTTGAATTGGTGAAAAGGATGGAGCTGTTTCTATAGATAGTACATTCTTTTCTTCATGTCACTTTCCAACTGTAACCGAGAGCCAGCTGCCAAGTCTAGGGTTGTGTTTCGTGGAATCTCAGTTTAAGGCCTAAAAATGTTTCCCTCAAACAGCAATGGCATTGACCCCATCTCTATTTGGGATGGCCTAACCATTCTCCACAAGCCCCTTTCAAGTGATGCCATCCCAAACTCCAAACAAGAAGACCACCTAGTTTCTCTCTTCAACATTCCCTCTCCTTTCCTTCACTACTATGGGGATGATAGCCCCTTTTATGAGCATTACCCTGACCTCTTGCTCCCGCAGCCACAACAACCAGTAAGTAGTGATGATGCTGCCGTGGTAGCTAATACCCTCACGAACATGGTAGATCTGAACAACAACGTCAATTCAAACGAAGCATCAGCAGCAGCAGAAGGAGGAGAAGAAGGAGGAGGCCGTTTGAAGAAAAACCATTCCACGCCTGATCCAATTCCTAGAAAAAGAACATCAAAAAAGGATCGGCACAGCAAGATTTATACTGCTCGGGGTCCGAGAGATCGAAGAATGAGATTATCCCTGGAGGTTGCACGAGACTTTTTTGATCTTCAAGACATGCTGGGATACGATAAAGCGAGTAAAACTGTGGAGTGGCTGCTGTTACACTCCAAGTCTGCGATCAAGGAGCTTTCGAGAAGCATTGCAAAGAGGAACAACAGTTGCACTGCCGGTGGCGCGTCTTCTACATCAGAGTGCGACGTGGCGTCTGGAATTGATGAGGCAGCCTGTAATGGGGATTACTCGGCCAGTGTCACTCAAGAAAAGCCACCGATCAAGGAGAAAAGGACGAGGCAATCTCGTAGGAATTCGTTTTACCTGCTTGCAAGAGAATCAAGGAAAAAGGCGAGGGCGAGGGCGAGGGAGAGGACAGTAGAGAAGCTGTGGATGCGAAGACTCGATGGACCAAAATCATGTAGTGAAGCAATGAAGACCGACTTGAACAAGACAAGTAGTCTATATGAAACTTGTGAAGAATCGGGTATCCAAGGTAGCAACAACGTGAAAGCTGCCTCCGACTGTCTAGCTCAATCTGAAGAGCCAAAGGAGGAGGAGAACTTAGGAACAACCGGACAGATTATTGATGATTCTTTGGCAATTATGGGCAGATGGAGCCCAATTTTCAGTTACAACAATCTTGCAAGCACTGGAATCTCCCAAGCGGTAAGTTCTGAAGAACATTTATTTCACAGAATACCCACTGAATACCGAATTATGTATAGCTCTAGCTCTTTTGGTGTTGCAATAAGTGCACTTACGAGTGATTCCAAACTATTTCATCGAACTTACTGACAATTGATCTTATTTGCAGCATGAGTGCAGAGAGCATCATCTCTTTCTCAGAACGTGGGAGGCCTAAAACAGTCGGTATCAGGGCTAACGGAATTATGGGTATATTCTTGAAACTTTGAAGGCAGCTGAATAGATACATGCTGGTAGAGATTGATGAGGCTTCTTTCTTTGTGCTTGGAATGTATTATAGGCATGTGTATCGCAATTGTACAACTTATGTTGGACTGGTGTGTTCCTTCCGTTAATTGTCTGGAATAATATGTACTTCTATATGCACTTCTCCTTTGTCTGACCGGAAATAAAGAACTTACATGCACACAATTTGACCCAGAAAGGATAGAAACGGAAGGCTAATTCTCAGGTCAAGAAATATTTTCCGCGATTTATCAATGCCTTGCTTGTTGAAAACCCTTATTTTATCATTGTCTACTCCATAGAATTTTGAAATAAAATAATCCGTTGTATCCATTTCATGGAAGAACATAACTTTTAAGAAGTGATTGACTAGACAAAGGGCACTTAAGTTGTCCACT
Source organism: Melaleuca quinquenervia (assembly GCA_030064385.1). Lineage (NCBI taxonomy): Eukaryota > Viridiplantae > Streptophyta > Magnoliopsida > Myrtales > Myrtaceae > Melaleuca > Melaleuca quinquenervia. The sequence continues at coordinate 3,170,720 of CM057719.1, read as the reverse complement.
ATCCAATGAAGTTGTGTTTCACCGAAGTCCACATACGGAAAGAAATATCATGATTGTAATCACAGTTGCAGATGCAGACTGCCTAAACTTCTCAATAAAAATCAAAGCAGATACAATTGCAAACCAGGTAAAAGAGATGCAATGTAAAAACATAAAATGGAGATGAAATTATATACCTCTGTAAGTTACCTAGATGATTCTCCATGAAACTCATTTAACGGTCAATATAATTGGAGACGAATGCAGCTCAAATAGAAATCTTCATCTTCTTATTCTCAGAATTGTCGCTGGGACAATCAAAAGAAAGTTTCAGTATAGAAAAGCTTAATATAGTGAAAGGAATTCACATCATTCAACCTGTACATGCGATCTTCCGATGAAACAAAGGAGGATATAACAGCAAGTGAGAAAATTTGAGTGCTGAAGTGGCTGAGCCTGAGTTCCTTCGTTATCAGTTATTGCAAATATCTGATAGAAAGTCCTTCCAAAAACAAGATTTCATTACATCAAGTATGCGCTGTGTGTTACTTCATGTGATGGTATGTTAGCACAAGAAACACATGATTATTACACTGTATTGCAGACAATATAAGGCTAAGATAATCTAGTGATCACTTGAAGCATATTGTCACAGTTGAATGGAAAAGAATAGTTTCATTACTCGTTATTGATTCTGTTTTGAAAGAGATGAGCTCCGACTGATCCTTAGCATCTTTTGCACCTCAGCACTTAAGTGCTTAGGTTTGGATCTAGTAGTAAGTTTAATTGGCTAGGGTGTAAAAAATGACTAGATTTATAAGCTTGTATTACCCTAAGAACGTTTTTGAAGTGAAGAGTGCATGATCAACATGCTTTAGCCTCAATCCTGATTGTTTGGCAAGGAATCAAGGAGTAACTGTCAATCGTGCCGCAATTAGATAAGATAAATACAACAAATCGTGTGGTTTTCTTTTCCAAATATAACTGTACGCTCACTATTGTCTCTTGTTAGCGACTTGCCCTCAAATGTAGATATGTGCGAACAATGAAGTTACTAGAACATGATAGCCCTGCATAATACGAACTAGATATTTCCAATAAACAAACATATCCTGCATAATAGGAACTCGATATTTCCAATGAACAAGCATCTAGAGAAGAGCACTATAAATTAGCAAGACTTCCGCGTGCATTTCAGAAGATACGTGTTTAAACGTGCAATTTGTAGCTACTGCTTTGAGGATGGCAATATCAAAACAAAGTAAAATAACCTGAGTCCAAAATGATAAATTAGCATTGGTCATCTATTCGCAAACATCAGACAATACGCTTTTCACTACAACATTTCCGTGACTGAACTTTTAGACATGTTTTAGCATATACATATTTTAGCATATACATAAGTTGCATTCATCATATTTCTGATTACCTATTAAGGGAAGCTTAAGGAGAATCGGGGCTTTGTGACATAATAGCCAAACAATCAGCATAGGCAAACAGTTGAGAACATTCATCAGATTAATTCATAAGGGGGATCAGCAACTATATATACCTTTTTTCCTCTTTTCTTTTCCATAGGCCATTCAGGAGGATTTTTTTCCGCTCGTTGCATTTAGACCCTAACAAAATTGAGAAGCAATGGGTTAAAATGCGAGGCATGGCAGAATAAACCAAACTAATGTCATAAAATGACCTAGGAGATTTATGATCATATGGGTCTCTACCCTGCATTCTCTAATAAATTAAGCATCTTAGCCACAACGTCTTGAATCTAGAACCAAGAAACATGATAAAATGTCAATCACATGCTTTGGATCGCTTTTCATATATATTGTATTACTAATTTCAGAATATTGATTTTGTGCAACTGATTTGATATCTTAGATAAGGACTATCAATGCAAATAAGGTTTATCTTTCAATGGCATCAATCGAGAATCTGGGCAGATCGATCTCTAATGGTCAAATATATGGCATTTCCAATAAGATCTTGATATTGTCTATACCACTAAGTAACAAAGCCACTTTATCCATTCGTCACCCTTTTGAGGAATCAAAGCAATTTCAATTTCTTCCTCAGGTATGGAAACGGTATGATCTTTTAAGCTTCTAGAGTAGCTGATCTTGGTAGAGGTGGAACATGCGTGGAAAAGGAGTAACTCTGTCCAGTGCTTACTCACCGAAGCACGAGTGGACAACATTTCTTTCAAGGCATAAATATACATAAAGACTTTGTCCTTCAACAATTATGATGAAAAACGAATTTAGTCAGCTGAGGTCCACCATCTTTATGTTGTGCTCTGCATTTTGACATGTTTTGATGCTCTCATGATAACGTGGTTTGATGCTTTTTCAGCCACGCCCATTGATTTTGCCTTTCGGCCTTATTTCTCATATTATACGCTTTTACTTATAGATGATATTTAACCGAAAAACATAAGCTGCATTTGCTTATAGGGCTTGCAAATATCATCGTTGGTCTTCGGTACAATAGCTAAAGGTGTCAAAGACATGATAAACAAGAGGCTTATGGGTAGTACGGTAAGGCTGACTCGTGCTGTTTCAAGAAACTCTGCTGCATGATCCTTCTCGGACGGGTCTTCTCCATGAAAGCTAGATCCATTGAAAATCACGTTCCATTAACGTTCTGAGGGAGACTCGATAATTTGACATCAACTTCTTGTCCTTATCTGTTGTGCTAATACGACACTCGCACCAAGTCACTCCAGACTATTCACTTTTATGTAGGAGCACCCTTTTCCCAACATTTTGCCCTTTGGGTTACTGGTACATGAGATATGGGCGATACTTCGCATACCTCAACAAGAAAGTACTTTACACAAATGATCTGACAGATTAACATAAAATATGTGAATACAGCCACGTCTATATGTACTTGCTAGTATATTGTATCAAAGATTCAAATAGTTACCCCAATTTCCAGACCATATTCGATTGTGAATATGTCATCTAAAGCACGAAACGTCAAAAGGAGCTGTAGGACTTGGCAGTGTTAGCATGGAGTTGATCGGGCAATTTTAAGATAGCCAACACAAAAGTCAAGCAACGGAAGGGCAGAAAATTATGTCAGTGTCGCACCATATATGGTCAGGAAAAAAAAAGTCTTGGCAGCTAATTAATTGGCAATAGGTTTTGACAATCCTCTTGGATATATGATCAGGATTGCTTAATGCGTCAAAAGATGAACAGTACATGTAGTAAGAGAACATGTACAGTAGGCAAAAACTTGATATGAGTAGCGATTTATGGTTATGAAGCCCATCAGCTGATCATTGCTATAGTATTGTCTCAACTTTATGAACAACCCTCCATTCACTCAATGACATTAGATAATTCGTCTCATGTGGAAATTGCTTAACTCGCAACGTTTAGCCTATTATTAAATGAGACTCGCAAAATTTCCCTTTGCCCATCCCAATCGGGAAAAGATCATTTTCGGTGGGATGATAATAAGCGTATATTTTAGTGCAACGACTTAGAAATGGTTTAGTACAACATTTCTGCAGTAGTTTTAGCCGCGAAAAAGGCTGTTGCAGTAGCTTTAACTGCGAAAGAGGTGTTGTAGCTCATAAAATATTCAGCAAGTATCCCACGACTATCGTGAAAATGAGTGTTGTAGATTTGTACGATATTTGGCAAGTATCTGGCAGCTACAACTGCTTTGGAGCTTCAGCAGCTGTTTCCTCATTGAAGTCACAATGCTTCACGGAAAAGGTGCAACACATTATAGTTCAGTTAAAGCTTATCCCAAATGGGCTCTGAGTGAGGAAATAAATGAGAACTTGGGACGTCCGCAGCACGATCACTACACACCATAGCTTCAATTCAACCACAGTGATCCTAATCGGGACTTTATTGAGGAAATGAAAGAGAAATTGGCAAAAGGACCCTTACGGGATAGCACGACACATGATTAAGTAGGGAAGAGAATCTTTAAAAAAGAAGAAGAAGAACCGTAAAGTAATAATAAATAAATGACATGACAAATGCAGACTGATAGTGAAGAGAATTCAGGAGAGGAAAATTCAAATTGATGTAAGTAACTTAAACAACATTGAAGACCATATGGCTCTCCAGGAGTGAAAAGACAGAAAATTCAGAATAAAGTTTCGGCCAGGCAAATATCTAGCAAGAACATCTAAGTCCATCTTGCTTTTCCGTATTAGAAATTAAAGATCCGCATAACAACCAGAAGAAAACGAGGGCAGAACATCGTTTCCGTATCTAGGAATCAGGTCCGAGACGGTCACATTGTAAAGCGAACCATTTTTGAGATCCACGGCTCCCAAGCACTATGTACTTCACATTAGGTTTAAATTTTCTTTCTCATCTAACAGACGGGTATTCGCCATGGCTCACTATGAAGATCTAGAAAGATTTTACTAAAATGAAATAAAATAGATACAAAAAAAGAGCTACAGAGGGAAGAAGGAGATGACAGAACAAAGATCCTTCATCAGAGTTTCTGGTTTTGGCGTAAATCCTCAACTGATCTCAAGCCATAGATCTCCTCGAGTTTATCGATATGGAAGAACGAAAGAACAAACATACCAGAACCTCAGCGAGAGAGAGAGAGACCTTTGCAGCTCGAGAGCTGAACTTTATTGGAGAATAACGCCAAAGCTCAGGTCTCACCAAAACAACTAGACGGTACCCTAAGATGGAAGAAAGATTTTCTCCAGCCCCTCAAAGACTTAACTTTTTTCTAAATCTTTTAGACAAATATATAGCTACAACCTTTCCTAAGAAAATTGAGGAGATAGCAGAAGTATTTTTTAAAACCCTAGAAAAAGAGGATGCTGGTACCAACCGATTGGCAAGAAAAGGATAAAAAAAAAAGGGAAGATGCCATAGCAGCCCTTCTCTTGAGATGTGAGAATACTTCACCGTTGATGCCGGCAAGTAAAGAGACAAGACCCATAAAGAATACAGTATGAAACCCACCACCAAAACACAAAGGAAGCTGAAGCTCCAACAAACCCCCCAAAGATTGAGAAACCATGGTCACTTTCGCAAACCCTAAGGGAAGCCCTTGGAAAGGGAAGGTCGGAAGCAGAATAACAATTCAACTCCAGGGGAAAAGGAAAAGGAAAAAGAAGACGCTTCTTTCGCTGCAGGCTCCGGAAAAGATGCGCATCTCAGAACTGAACTCGACCGTCTAGAAGCGGACATGGAAAGAGATGGCAATGATCCTCCGAACAGTTCAAATTGTCCGTGAGAAACCCTAGGAGGGACGGATCCATATGAAGCTCCACAAGAGGCTCCAAGAACGTGAGGGCCCTGTACCAATCGGAAGGCGTGAACTGGGCAAGGCAGGGGAGGCCAAAGGGATGTGTGACCCATGAGAATAATGGACAGTCACTCGATATCGTGGGGTGAGCCTATGATCCCTCGTGAGCACCGTACCTCCTCGGGTTTTCACCGTTAGATCGGAAAAGCAACACCACAATCATCACGTCGATGATACATTGGACGGCCGCGATCAAAGAACCGATGTGACTGTTACTTTTGTAAGCTTTGGTGTCAAGCATCATGCGGAGCAACTTTTGTCCTGTTCACACCTACACCAGAACCCTTGTCTGCCCTAAGTACCCGGGGAATCCGGTGGACTGAAGTGAACAGATAGGAAAAGGATCCCCTCAGATAAATTGGGGGCATTTCATTTTATAGGATTTTCTTTTGCAGATGTGAAATGGATAATTTAGCCGATTTAGTCCTTCTTCACGAATCAATCAAAAGAAACCTTTGTGACCTTATTTGTATTTAAAGAAAAAAAATCACCTGCTATGACGTACGGCGGGTGTTGGTCATCTGATACAACTTCAAAAAAAAAAGTCAAACCCGATTCAAATCGAATGGTCTGCCCCTCCAAGTCCTTAACGAATCTTTAGATAGATTAAGAATGTTTGGAGTAATGTCATGTACATGATCATTTAGTAAATGTTTCATATTCAAGTACTCAATTAGACTTAGACTCACCTTGCTAGTAATACTATTCCTCTCTAATTTAGTTATCTAGCACATGTTCTCTAAATCAAGAAATTTATATCTTATGGGTTTTCCAAAGGAGGAAATTATCTTTTATTTTTTAATTTTCTAATGGACTTAAAATACTAGCAGAAAATATAACACATATATGTCTAGGGAAAAATCAAAAGTAAGATTTTAATTTAAATGAAAGTATATGGTATAATTGTGTTATTGTAGGAAAATATTGTCAATAAATACTTAATTTTGAGTTATTATGTATGAAAGATACACAGGACATGATAAAAGTGGTGTAGAGCATTTCAAATTACCGTTCTGCCCATTATAAAATTATGTGTTACCATTAGTAATCTTATTAAAATATACGTTTTATTGAAACTTTGCACAAAACTTGTTATCAATTTGATTGCTTATTGAGTACCTCGAGGTAATTGTCAACAACATCCCTTATTATGATACACTGTCGATCATATGTATGACATGACAATCCCATCTTCCAACCCTAATTTTCCATTATAGTTGCTTAGTGTTGGGGTCAGTTTGCCTTTCTTGTTTAGGTAACTCCAATAGGATTTGCTCGGTGTTTACCAGCAGCATTAACGAACAAATGAACGAGGAAGAGATGACAAAGTTTGAGAGCAGAGTGACTGACGGCGAATCAAAAGAGGAGGATGGCAGAAATGAGATAGTAAGAATTGGCAAAGTTGAGAGCGGAGTGATTGACGGCAAATCAAGAGAGGAGGATGACAGAATGAGTTCCGAAAAGAAACGAAAAGACCAACCGTTAAACATTCAATTGCCCAATTGACTCACAAGTTCCCAATTACCCATAACATTCTTCTTCTAAAATAACATTCGAAAAGATTATACGTGTTTCCAGACAAAAGTAGTCCGGATCATGAAACTCAAATCTCCATCAACAGCTCGTTTAATTGGCGTTCGGAGAAGAGATCTACCGACTCAATCAATAGCGCACGGCGCCAACCCTATGCCCAAACCTAAAATAGGAAGCTTGGACAAGAGATGCGGTTCAAAGGGACATGCTATTCGAGTTAAGAAAACAATTTTCATGGGGCATGCTCGAAGTGATGCAGTAAGGGAAGGCATCTTCACGTGTTGGCAAGATTTTAAGTGATGTTTGCTCTCAAGAGACTTTTGTTCTTTCACCCGCAGTAGGTAAATTTTTAACAAACATTGGTAAGCTTCAAAATACTATTAGCCAAAAAGAAAAAAGACCCGTAACATTATAACCTGTTGGTTAATTATTAACATTTTCTATAAAACCATGAACTCTTTTTTTAATATCTAACGGATTGGCGATTGTTTTACTAATACATACCAATTTTTATTTGTGGAATTTACCAATGTTTTGAATATGCAAGCTTTTATATGTAATTACTAACCTATATTAGAGTAATTTACCAACTTTTGTCACATTAAATGCGAACTACTTTTAACTTACTAACTCTCATTTGAGTTACTTATGAATGTTTGCTTATTCTCTTTTTTCACATTTATTAACTTTCAATTGAGTTGTCTATTTTCATTTGCCTTATTTAGCAACCCTGCATCATTTACAACTTTTTTCAAAGTTTATTGATCTAAATTAGTGTGATTTGCTTACTTGTCACTCGATAAATTACCAACTATTAGTGAGTTACCAACTCTCGTTTGATAAACTTACGAAGATTTTTTTTTTATTTTTCCTGATGTTTTTCAAATTTTATATTGTTGACTTTTTTTTTTTTTTGCATTTCTTAGTCGTGTCTTAATTTACCAATATTTTTAGACTTAACGGCCTTGGTTAGAGTGACTTCAAACTTTTCAATTATTAAATTATCCATCATTTTGAATTATCAACTCTCATTCATATTATTTATTAGTCTTGTTTTCTTTCAATTACCAACTCGTCTTATATTTTATTGACTTTTAATTACCATTCCTAATGACTAATTATTTTACCAGCTCGCATATCAAAATGAAAGTACCAACTTCAATTTAATTGATTTATCTATTATCTCACAATTAAGTTATCAACCACTTACAAGGTCATCAAATTTTACTTTAGTTAGACGATTTCGTTTATTTAGTTCTTTTTTCATTCATCAACTTTTGTATTGAAATTTTTAATTGGGAATAAAGTTGGTAAATCACCAAATAAATGCTTGTAATTGGAGGTAATAGTTGATAATTAAGGTTGCTGATGATAAAAATGAATAAAAGCTTGGAATATCAAAAGAAGGTTTTCTTTTGTGATAAACAAGAGAAGTTGGTAATAATAAATCAAATAAACGTGGACAAGTAACTCAAATGTACTAATGCAAAATTAACTGGTAACTTAAATGTAAAAATAGCTAGTACGCAAGGCAACTAAAAAGGATAACTCTCATGAATTTGAAAAAGAAATAGTGGTTGATGAGAAACTTAAAGGAGAATCGATAATCCACAAACTAGTTAGTAACTCGATTGTAGAAAAGTTGGCAAGTCATTAAAATAACCAATTTCATACAACAGTCAATAATCCGAGGGCAAGGCTAAGAAAGCTAAATAAAGTAAAAGGTAAAAGATAACAGAAAATTTATTTGTTAGAAATAAGAGAAGTCGACATCTAAAAGTAAGAAATCAAACAAAGGTCGGTAACTAACTCCAATAAAAATTGGTATTAAAAAAAGTAAACATTGGTATATAACTCAAATAGGAGTCGGAAAGGAAAATTTTTTTTCCAACTTAATTAAATAAAATTTGGCAATCACTTTATTAAGATTCATAATTTCGAAAAACAATTGGTGTACTTAAATTGGCAAAAAAACGAAAAAATAGCCAGTAAATCAATAAAAAAATCAGTAAATTAAAGACAAAGCAGATAAACTTTAATCATAAACAATTTAAATGAGTTGATAATCCAAAACTATTTGGTAACTTAGTCGGTGAAAAGTGAGAAATCATAGAAATAAAAGGTTGACGACCTCCCATATAATAGTTGGCAAATTTAAGGTGCTCATAGGGGAAAAAAAAGAGTTTCTAAATGACAAGAGAAAACTAATTTATTTGATACAGGAACAATTGGTAATTTTATAAAGAATCAAGATAAATATTAGTAACTAACTCAGAGAATAGCCAGTACACGAGTTGTTTGTAGCTTGATCGGATGAAAAATAATAATCTCGCTAACTAATATTGATAATTTCTATACAGAGTCGGTAAATTTATCAAGTTGGCAACTGAGGTAAATAAAATGTTGATAACGTTATCAAAAAGTAGGTAAGTTTAATTGTAGAAGATTCGAATAAACATTGGTAGGCAACTAAGAGGCTCGGTCGATCAGAACTAGCTGGTAACTTGACAGAAGAAAAATGGCAAGTCGTAAAAGTAAAGATCGATAAAGTTCATTTGATGAATAATCTGAGAATGAAATCACAAGAAGCAAAGAGAGGCCTAGCCATGACACGAGGCCCAAGTCCAATTGGGCCTACTCAGAATAGGCCCAAGAAGCCTTTAAAGTAGGTTGTGGGCCCCATTCTTAACGGAAAAGCTAGCGGGCCCTGCCACTGGCAAGCTGGTCTTCGACTGTTTCAGCCGACCCGTGGAAACCTAGCCTAGGCTGCGGAGATCTGGTAATCATAGAGGAATGGGCCTAAGGTCATCAAAGTACGGACCAAAAGACCTGCTAGAGGGCAAAAGGGGGTCCCATCATGCCGTACATGTTATAGACTTAGTATCGGGTAGGGCCCCGACAGCAAAAAATAAACGTCAGGCCCAAATCTTTTTTGAAAAATGATGAAATGGAATTCCTATCCACCCCCGTCTATGGTAAATATATAAAAAAGAAAAATAATAATAAAGAATCAAATTCTACGATGACGCCCTTTTTGTGCTCGAAATCACCCCAAATCATGTTTCATTCACGATCGAGAGCTATTGGCAAAGTGCGATTTTACTAGTCCGAGGTCAGGTCTTGCCCATGACGGGCTCTAGGAACTTATCGAACATATTAACAAAGAGAATTCCAATTTTTCAAGTATTGATTACCCATAAGATGAGAAATGTCGGGTGAATTGAAAGTTTCTTGAATGCTAAAAGTATTTTGAAGTACTGAATTAACAAAAGAAATATATAAGAAAAAATAACCCCATGTGGATTGGTAAGTCTCATTAAATACATTTCTCGATAAGTTGGAACACTTTTCATTCAAAATAATACAATATTTTTTTTAACAGCATACTTCTCTAAATTTTAGCATGTCTGGAAAACAAATGTTATTTCTCCTTTAATTTGAATCAGTACCGGAGGGTTACTTTTCAAGATCCCTAACCAATGTTTTTTTTATTTTTATTGAAATTCACAAGGGCATTTTAAAATTTAGGCCAAATTTTCACCTTCAGTCTCTTTTCCAGAACTATGGGGCAGCCACATCTCCTCTTAAGTTCCTCTAATTTTATTATATTTATTAGTATCATCACCATCATCATCATTGTTATTTAACCATCCACCATGGACAAACAACAACGGACGACAGTCTCCTCCTTCTATATGAATTTAACAAGAGAAAGCTTACACATTAAGCCCTAGCTTGTGAGGCTATTCAAACTAATAAACTTATTTGACCCAAACAAGCTCCTAATATCAAGAATTCGAGTTTGGTAAATTCACCAGTGTATTTTGATATGATTGATAGCATGTGATGTTACATTATGGTTTAACAGAAATATTTATATAAACCCCGGGAAGATGCGAATGTACTATACTTAGAGCATGAGTAACTAGCCTAACAATGAGATCGAAGCACAGAGTATAATCAATCAAAAGAAAATCCACAGTCAAATTAAAACTTGCTTTTACTTACCAATACCCACTAGTTTCAATCTTGGAATGCACGAAACCAGGTGATAATGGAGATGTTCAAACGGGAAGAGTAAAGAAGTACAACAAATGGAAAATAGAGCATAGATCCGTCATGTAAGGAAGTAGCGTATATGCGAACTTATCTACCCTGATTTGAAGATTGTAACCACTCATTCAAATTAACTGTCCATAAAGCTATTTGAATATAATCTTTTTTACACCGCGAGTATGCCATGATTAGTCCAACAACACTAGTCAATATTTGGGAAAGACAGAGTGATACGATGTCTCGTGTGCTTACCCCAGAACTGTGTAGCTCCATCTGGTGCCAGAGATTTGCACGAAGACGGGGACTGAAAAGAAGATGGTAAAGGAAAGCTCATAAGTATATTGACAAAAAAAAAAAAAACAGAGATTAGACGCTAGTAGCAAGAAATCAATTGAAACTCAGTTTTGCCATTCAACACTCGTAAAAAAAAAGAGTTTATTGACAATCCGATTGATGAAATGTTACTATGAAACTCATATGGCGAGAGTGGGCAAGGACTTCGCTAACCATTTTCTTTGCCATCCCCTTTAAGCATTTACAGATCTTTCGAGAGGCACAGGTGCATATCATGCCTTAATTTTGGGTGGGATTTTCATCTGACAGCCATACTAGAATGGACATGGTAGAATCTCCACCTTCAAATATGTGGACCCTCTCGATTTGGTGCTTGACATGGCTAAAGATATGACCCGCTATAACTAGACAAGATTTTTACTCGTTGTAGTAGACCTCATGTGAGTCTTACTTCACTATTTATGATACATTTATACATGCATCTCCGCTGTGTAGCATCTACGGAATTTGATTTTCCATTTCCATATTTTATCACAATGTAAATATCACACACATGATCTTGACGACTATCCTCATAATAATGTCAAAATTTTTAGTAAGCGACACGAGCCGTGATAAAGATGGAAAATATTTTCATACTAGCCATGCCCTCAATGATAAGTCCCTTTTAGCAACGACCAAAAGCCCATATCCCCTCCTTGCGCAGGTGTATGTTTTTTTGCTGTGTGTGAGAGAGAGAGAGAGAAAGAGAGAGAGAGAGAGTGAGTAGCTATAGGCTTTCCAAACCTTCGTCTTTGTTGCATCCGGGGAATCACTTCCTTACGGAAACTGCGTCGAGAATCCCTCTCCGGAAAGTGGAGAAGCTCCATGCGCCATCTGCCAAAGACGAGAGCTAAAGCTAATTATAGAAGAGACCGCGACCCATCTGGGTAAAAAGCGAAGGCACACGGAGCGTTAATCAAGGCGTGGTTTCTTCTTGCGTGCATGACCCGCCACTATAGGTCGTCCAGATAAGAAGATCGCGTCCGGATGAATCCGTAGCTAGGTGTACGGAAAACAGTAAAACATTACGATGCACAGAATCCCTAGGGCATGGTTGTTACCTCGGAAACCGCAAAACCTAGGCTTTCATGACCCATTTGCAGAGTTGAATTTCATAGACGGGGCCGTGCACAATCCCCACAGTACTTACACAATAGACGCTCAGGTCTTCACTTTCTGGTCTTTTCTTTTTCTTCCTTTTTTTTTTCCTTACTCCGACTAATCAACGAAATTCAGAGATGAAAAAGAAGAAAAATTATAATAAAAAAGAAAAACCAGGAGCAAGACAGCTGCTGGGATTGCCGCGGTGTTTACATGAATTTGACATACGATTTTGACAAATCAGGTTAAGAGGAACCATACCTCTCTTCTCCTTATTTCCGCTTCAATTTGGATTGTTTCTTTCTTTTCTCCGCAGCAATTGCAAATTTCGAACCCTTAACCTCGACAATGAATGATAACTTCTTAACCAACACCATTACCCAATTCTGAAGTTTGTGATTTCAATCTCAACTTTTGCTTTTTTTCTTTTAAAAAATTTCACACTTTGAAAGTTTTATAACATCCAATAAAGTGACAACCGTAGTCGATCAACAGTCTTTTAAAGCGAAGAGTGTCTATTACAAGTGTGAGAACGATTGTGCTGAGCATTGTTGTATCCCAGAAAATAGGAGCACTAAAGCTGCTTTGTGGTAAAGAAACGACAGAGTAGGAAGCAAGAAAAATGGTTAATATAACAAAAAACCCTAAACTTTGCCTACCATGACACATTTATCCTAAATTTTGTCCATTGTGTTGTTCACTGTGACACGTTTACCCCAAATTTTTTCTCTTTTTTCTTAAAAAAAAAAACTTGGCCGGACACTCCAAAGGGCGGCAAAACCCTCGTTGGCCGTGGGGCTGGCCAAGTATTTTTTTTAGAAAAAAAAAGTTTGGGGTAAATGTGTCACAATATGCAAAATTTAAGATTTTTCGTGTCATAAAAAAAGTTTGGGTAAATGTGTCCCAGTGGGCAAAACTTAAGATTTTTCGTGTTACAAAAAAAAATTTGAGGTAAATGTGTTACAGTAGGTAAAGTTTGGGATTTTTCATGTCACAAAAAAAATTTGAGGTAAATATGTCACAGTAGGCAAAGTTTAGGATTTTTCGTCGTATTAACCCTAAAAAAACTGTAGTGTACTCATATTCCAAATGAAGGCAATGTTACAAAAGCTGACCTCCTTAAGTCTAGGGAAAACATTTTCAAAGGGGGGTATCCAAACCAATTTAGCTTTGTAAGCTTTAGCGCCTGTACATTTCAATGCTTTCATTTTTACTTCGTGCAATTGAATTCTCAAACTTAATGAATTTGTCTAATTTGATCCCCTAGATTTTATTTTGCACAACAAATCCTCCTACCATCTTTGATTTGCACAATCAATTGTTTTGTTTAACCACTATAACCTTTATTGTTGAATTTGAATTTTTTTTCTTACTTTTGCTTTCCCTTTTTTGCTCATTTGGTGGCAAAGTAGTAGTACCTGTCATTTTTTGTCACATAAGCAATTCGACGTCGTTAATCGATTTGATGGTGGGTTAAATACATATTTAGTTTTTTAACTTTCGGCTTTCCACGATTTGGTCCTTTAATTTTTATTTTTCTTCAATCAAATTCTCTAGCTTTTTGAATTTCCGTGATTTCATTTTTTAAGTTTTATTTTTTGCAAATAAATCCTTTTTTTTAAATCATAAATCACGTACACGAGACTAAGTGGAGCTGTATAATTTACGCACCTTGCGAGCCTGTGCTGGAAGTCTTGTCCGGCAAAAGGACTGCCCCAGACTGTCGAGGAAGTGGAGAGGAGCGGTTCTTTTTGACTAACTGCATCCTCATCCAAAAGACACTTCCAGAAAAACAATTCTCCAACGCTCTCAGCAAAAGTCTCCAGCATTAACTGCGGGCGACATATCGCTATATTTGGGGGATCTTTCTGTGGGTTAGCCGTAAATCTGTCATTCGCGTCCTGGCATGGTACACAAATACAGGAAGATGATAAATAAAGACCAGATAGCCGTCCAACAGGAACCTCAAGAAGACAAAAGGCGAACCAAGAATGACGCACGTCAGGCTGCATGCACATCACGGGACGCCGAGTAATCATCTAACATGCAGAGTCTGCGTATCAATAAGAACCTCCGGGATATTGTCTTGGCAAAGATATCATGCACCAGTAAAATTGATGTTTGTTCGGAAAGCATGAATTAAGTTCCATATTCCAAGTTACAGCATGCGCATAAAACGATTGTAACTCCTCCTTCATCGCCCATCTCATAGCAGCAGACTACAACAGTTCATTTGCTAGACCAAAGGACATCATCTAAGCTTGAAAAGCGACTGACTTAACAGTGGCATAATTGGCCCGTTAAGCGGCATTTCCAGTCGCTTTTTGTCCCTGTGAAATTGACCAAGCGGCGGATTGGACCATTAGAGCCCATAAAAAAGGATCTGTTCCCCTTAATTGGCTTTCTTAGCCTCTCAGCTTCTTTGGCATTTACTTGCCAGCTTTATTCTGTTGTTATGACAAGTTAACTGAAATTTTGGCCCTTTTTGGAAAAAAAAAAAAAACAGCGGCACAATGAGTTACCCAAAAATTTTGACTAGAACAGGGGCAATTGAGAAATTAAGAATGGTCAAAGGGGTCACCGGGCTCAACGAGGAAACATGGTTATAACTCATAAGACTCCGAATAGAATGGAAGCGGCGTGTCGTGCGGGCACTCACTAATCCTTGACTACTTAAAGGATTAAATATCTTAGTTCGTAAACATGGAGATTAGAACTGCTGCTTTGGTAGTCGTAAAAATCAGAGAGTCCCGCTATTAAGAATGTTCGCCAAGCATTAACTAAAAAGGCAACTACACAAATAGGGTTGGCAAAGAAAATATTTCTCACTGGTAACCAGAAACATGGTTATTCTCAGAAAATTGCGAGGCAATTCCTAGGGACCTTTTTTTTTCCCCCACTGTAACAATTCTTACGGAATGTATATTATCAGGGAAGAAAGCTCTTGCTCAAAAGCGGAGAACATACCAGTCCAAAAGAACTTAGAAACCTCTTAGGATGAGTGTAATTCAACCTGAAAATTGGTTTTGAGTACAATGCAAATGCTGAAATCTAAAATCCTTTGAAAAAATGCAACTTGCGTTAGATAGAAAAACTCATCTACATATTAAATTTGAGTTTAAGTAATGTTTGCGAAAAAAAATTTGCAAAAGGTTGTGGCTGCAATTATTTAATATTTTTATTTTATATCAAATTAAACCCTTTGCCGGAAGATCATCGGTGAGCTAGATTTGCGCTGGCGGTTATCGACCAAGATTACATAACCTTGAGTGAACTCTGTCCCTACCACCTGGGGTTGTGCGACCTCAAGTGGCCAAGCAACCCAGGCGACAAGGCCTATAGGTTGCCAGCGACCCTAGGTGGCGCCGTTGGTGCAGTGCAATTGGTGCCGATGACCAACTATAAACCCTAATAAAAGTGAGGGCAAATGAGAATATGAGAAACTCAGTGTGGGAAAGATGTGCAAAATAAAATCTACAAATAACATTTGGTTCAAGACTAAAAGCTCAAAGCTGGCCTATCTTTGGGTTTTCAATCTTCTCAATACTGATTTTCACCCCGACATCCTTTGAAAATAGCTAGCAAACACCCCGACATATCCCTAGGGGGTTCTGATGCTCCAATTGATTTTCTAAAAGTTATACCAAACTTAGCCTTACTCTAGTGATACATTCGTCTAACTTGGAAAGAGAAGAATTGTTTGCTCAGAAAGTACATATGATGCACTGCATCATTAATGGAAGGTAACAAAACAAAAAAAAAATGGAAAAAAATCAGTGACCAATTGAAAGTGCGTATCAAGAAATCATGAAAACTCTCTTCATATTTCCTAGGCATCATTGGGATACGTCAGTGTCATTCAATCCAACAATTGAATTGTGACTTGACAGGCAAGTTCATACTTCAAGAGATGCAAACCTCTTCAGCAATGAGGAGGAATGTCAATGCCTGATTAAAAAAGGATATGTCACTCGTGCATGGAAGAATCAGTCGCTTACTCTACATTACATGACAGTACCTCTACTTCGCCTCACCTGGTAAATCCTGCTCCAGACTGAGAGCGACCAGCCCATGGCAAAAAAAAAAAAAAAAACAGTTTGTTGATCCAACCTTGAGTAGTCTGCTTCAAGAGCGGAAAGCAACAAAACCCAGGACTCAAAGCAAAAGGTGCCAGGAACGACGACACAGTGAAAGCTTCTATTCTGAAACTAAATATATCATGCAAATTTGAAAGTATTGAGAAAAGATTGTTGTGTCACACCAGCTGCAAGCAAGTTCTGCTGTGTGATTGAAATCATTGAGTCGTGTGATTTCAGCAGGTTGCGCTCACAGTTAATGCCATCTCTATTTATGAAAGGCTGAAGTTAAAAACTCTGCAGCGGGTGGAAATATTGGCAAAACGAATCCACATATTGCAGTCATTAATCTTGACATCGTAACTTTCTTGCAACTTACTCATAAGCGTACCTCATCTAGTTCTGGCACCTGCGTAGCTCAAATAGCGTCTTGCCGGCAGGAGCTACTGAAACATCAGTTCACAACAGCTAAGCGAATCAAGATGCCTGGCTGCAAACCTTATATTCGAGCACACTGTGCAAGGCATCTGGTGGAGCCCCGTCAAAGTTAGATGGCAAGAGCTGAAGAAGGATAATTTGCAAAAGTAGATAAGTTGCACTGTAAAATTCCGAATTCAAATGTCAATTGTTAAAATTGGTCTAAATGAGAGCTGACAATTATAGCCAGCTAACTATATATGAGAAGAACACAACTACAAGATTCAAGGTATGCTAAAATGTGGTACAACTATGCTTAATGTTAATGCATAAATGAGACTATGCAGCACAACCAGCACAAGCACTTGCCCTTGCGCCCCTCCAATCCATTTTCAAGACTGAAATCCTGGAAATTTGATCAAGAGGCTCTTAAATATATATCCTTCAAAAAGCTTGCCGCATCTGCAGCAAGAAATGGTCCCTTTTTGAGTACATATTGTTGAAAATTCCAATTGGTTTTGTTCAAAGCAATTTCCAAACAAGGCGGAATGAGGATGAGAATTTGTGGCCTTGTGGCAGTTAGCCTAGAGTTTAAGTGCAAGCGTGGGTTCCCACATTCTGAGGCTCATTGAGTCCAACGGGCGAAGGGATAAACTCTGTTCTAATTGTTTCTCTGAACCAGACTATTAACTCTGCATTAGGACGAAGGGCGGACGACTTCTGATCTATGAAGTCCTGAAGAATCCATCAATATAAAACTTAAGACCTCCTTAGATCTTTTACTTTTGGCCATCGTCATCATAAAAAACACGAAAATATTGCACGGGGAGTTACTTCTGATCAGATTTAAAAGGATTTGAAACGGGTAGTCAAACGATAAAATCTCGAGAAGAAAGATACGCGGACAGAGAGTGAGCTTAAGTATTCCGTTAATTCACTTGTTGTCCTTGCAAATAACAGAAGGAAGCAGAGAACCAGTAAATTTAAGAAAAGTAGAGGCATGCAAATTGGAGTAGACGTAGCAGATATAATTCACTGCTCTGAAGAATAATGTAAATCACCGAGAGATTGACACTTGTATTAATAATCTACACCAAGCCATAAAATCGGAGAAAAACCAAACCATAAAAGGAAATTGAATAATAACTGTGAGTGCTAATTAGAGAGGAGATTCAACATCTACGCGAGATTTTCTAGCAATTAAAGTAGTTGACGACCGGAATAAATAATCAGCAAAAACTCTCCCAAGCATATTGAATTGGAAGAAAAGAAGAGACAAAATGCGCAACGTGGCGTGAAGCAACTCTCTAGATTAAACAACTGAATTACGATCTGATATGAAAATGTAATTGCAACTCTCTAGATTAAACAACTAAATTACGATCTGATATGAAAATGTAAAACAACCGGACGTAGATCTTCCCGCAGGAATAAAGGTAAAGTAGAATTTCAACACAAGTTTCTAGAACATTGACGTCATTTCGTTGTTTCTAGAAGACAATCCCCTGAACTGACGAGCTGCGATGAAGATTCAAAAAGAATTCGAGTGAAAACTGCGTACATTCACGGATTGACAGATTGCAGCAGAAAAGCAGGTGACTAAAAAGACAAGGAGGCAAAATCAGCAGCGACCGCGATGAACACAACCACCTCGCGACGCGCCTCTTCAAAGCGGTCCATCCTAAGAGATGCATTTAGTACGAACGCGACAGATAAAACGGAAGACTGTACGGTGGAAGAGCGACGGGCAGCACATATCGACGTGCCTGACTCGAAAATAAACGATTGTCCCATTCACAGGCGTGACGAACGAACAACACTACGAGAAGCTGCTATTCAACACAGAGTCGATCGTAATCCAGAGACACGCGTAGGAAAACGAAGCGATGACCGTGAACATACCTCGAGCAGCGACTCCAAGCTCCGGCTGGGTCCCGCCGAGACGAACTCGGAGGCCGTCCGCATCCGAAGGTTGAGGACGCATCCGGAGAAGACGACGAGCGCACCGCCTCTCGAGAGGTGATTCGTCGGCGGAAGCGAGCTCGAGGACCGGAAGGTGGAGGAGCGTTCGAGAAGCCGGGAGGGATCGCCGCGGCGGCTGAGAGGAGGGGTGAGGGAGGAGGGAGAGGCGGTTTCAAATTGGAACAGAGCAGACGTGATGGAAAGCGTGATGAGGAACAGGACGCGCGAGTGGGGAGAGAGAGAGAGAGAGAGCGCGCGCCGGGGAGCCAAAAAGTCCAGGGGCAATGCACTGTTTGAGCACGCTCTCGACCAAATTGACGTTGATTACTATTCGTACGGATTGCTGGAAATTTATAAATACATGATTCGTGTTGTTTACGAAAATAAATAGACGCGAAATATATTCATTATTACGAATATATTGAGATTTTTTTAAATGATATAAACGATTATTTTTTGAAAATAATATTTCAAATCATTCACTTCAGCTCAGAATCCATTTATTTGATGAAAAATAAGTATTCTAATTTCTTATTTTAAAAAATAAGCGCTTGTATAACTCGAAATAATTAGTCAATAAAAAATATTTTTATCAACGAAAATTAACTTCTAAATATTCTTGTTGATAATGAAAATTTTTAGCATTAATTAATTTGTGTAAATGGTACAAAAATAATTTTTTTATATAAAATACTTTTAAAATCATTCATTTTCAATGAAAAACAATGACGATATTAATCAATAGTTCTCATGCCCTTTTCAAATAAGGTTTATTCCATTCATATGTAAATTATTTCTGATAACCAACTTAAGTGACATTAGCACATTCATATTCAAATTATTTCAAATCATCTTCAATGGTTGATAATATTTAGGAAAAAAATGTATAATGATTCCATTAAAAAAATTAGAACGTATTCCAAAATATAGTTAAAATACAAAAAAAAAAAAGCAAAAGTGAGGGCTCTCGAATGTTCATAAGTACGATAGTATATTATAAAAGAATGGAATATTATTTTCATTCTCCTTTTCCCTGATAATTTAATGGATAAACGTGTTTTAGAAAGAAAAAAAAGGTTCGTTGATTTATATAAATATTCGACATAGCGTACTTGATCCAAACGAATTGATCCAAACGTGCAATTAATTAATAATAAATAAGTAATCATTGATGAGATGATAATGTCTTCATTCTCAATAGAATAACGAGCCGAGTACTGTAATTATTCAATCAAAAATGAAAGAACTATAGTTGTTAGGTCTCAATGAACTTTTTGTAAGGAAAAAAAATGCAAACTTAAGTTCCATTTGTTTCCTGAAAAATGTAACATTTTTAGAAAATATTTTTTAATAAATTATTTTATTGAAAAATGACAATATTTTTTGGTGTTCATCTTTATTTTAAAGAAAATTACAAAATAATCAATTTTTATTTATTTATTTTGTTTTATATTGACTGGTCGTTGGCCAAATGTAATATTTTTCAATAAGTTATTTTCTTGAAAAATGATGATATTTTTAACTGTTCGTTTGAAACCTTGAGAAAGTGATAAAATAATCGATTATTTATTTATTTTTTTGTTTTATATTGGTTGGTCGTTAGCCATAAGCCTCATTAGGCTCAAGCAAGCTATTGACTTGCCTATGACATCCATGTCCCATATCGTCTGGGGAGGGAGTCCTGGAAGGGCTTATGTAGAGAAGTCCACCCTCATCCATCAACAACGCGTTTTTTTCGAATAGATCGAGAAGAATAAAGCCATGAGGTCGAGGCCGTAGCTGGGATGACGGTGCGTCCGCGCCAGTGCGGTAGGGCCAAAGCGGATAATATTGTTGGTGGTGGGGTTGAGGCAGACGTGACATAATGGTATCAGAGCTGACTCCCGACAGCGTGTGGGGACCACAGTGGGCGCTTGCTGGTGCCGAGGGCACAGTTGTGACATCCCTGTCCCACATCGCTTAGGGAGGGAGTCCTGGAAAGGCTTATGTAGAAAGGTCTACCCTTATCTATCAACAACGCGTTTTCTCGGATAGACCGAGAAGAACGAAGCCGTGAGGTCGAGGTCGTAACTAGGATGGCGGTGCGTCCGCGCCAGTGCGGTATGGCCAAAGCGGACAATATTGTTGGTGGTGGGGTTGAGGCGGACGTTACATAATGGTATTAGAGCCGACTCCCGGCAGCGTATAGAGACCACAGTGGGCACTTGCTGGTGTCGAGGGCACAGCGGGGACGCTGTGCCATTGAGGGGGGGAGTTTGTGACATCCCTGTCCCACATCGCTTAGGGAGGGAGTCTTGGAAGGGCTTATGTAGAGAGGTCTACCATTATCCATCAACAACGCGTTTTCTCGGATAGACTGAGAAGAACAAAGTCGTGAGGTCGAGGCCGTAGCTGGGATGGCGGCACGTTCGCGCCAGTACGATAGGGCCAAAGCGAACAATATTGTTAGTGGTGGAGTTGAGGCGGACGTTACAAAGTGGTATCAGAGCCGACTCCCAACAGCGTGTGGGGACCACAGTGGGCGCTTGCTGGTGCCGAGGGCACAGCGGGGATGCTGCGCCATTGAGGGGGGGAGTTTGTGACATCCTTGTCCCACATCGCCTAGGAAGGGAGTCTTGAAAGGGCTTATGTAGAGAGGTTCACCCTCATTTATCAACAACGCGTTTTCTCGGATAGACCGAGAAGAATAAAGCCGTGAGGTCGAGGCCGTAGCTGGGATGATGGTGTGTCCGTGCTAGTGCGGTAGGTATTGTTGGTGGTGGGGTTGAGGCGGACGTTACATAATGGTATCATAGCCGACTCTCGACAGCGTGTGGGGACCACAGTGGGCGCTCGCTGGTGCCAAGGGCACGACGGGGACGTTGTGCCATTGAGGGGGGGAGTTTGTGACATCCCTGTCCCACATCGCTTAGGGAGGGAGTCCTGGAAGGGCTTATGTAGAGAGGTCTACCCTTATCCATCAACAACGTATTTTCTTGGATAGACCGAGAAGAACAAAGCCGTGAGGTCGAGGCCGTAGCTAGGATGGCGGTGCATCCGCGCCAGTATGGTATGGTTAAAGCGGACAATATTGTTGGTAGTGGGGTTGAGGCGAACGTTACATAGACCATGAACTCACCAATCAAAGGCAAGTCTCAAGCTTGCTACCAAAAGTCACTGACTCGCTGTTAGAGGCTGCTAGCTTACTAGTCTCAAAGGAGATTGAGGTATACTGTTAGAAGCCACGATAATTAAATATAACCAAATAAAATGGAAAAATGTTTTTAACTTTCTAAAAACATACTTTTGAAAGTGTTTTGTCATTGATGAAATTTCTTTTTCTTAATTGTTTTATTTTTTATGAAACGAACAACGAAAAATTCTGAAAATATTTTCATAGAAGTAATTTTCCGTTGAACAAACGGAGTATTAGCATAATTCCATTATCTGTTGCTTGCATTTTTCATAAAAATGTGGAATTTAATTACTGATATATTATCCAACCTAATTACCGTCAATAAAATTTTTATAATTTTTCCAACCAAGATCGGGATAGATGAGGGTTTCTAGGACTAAACATCAAGTTTTGCCTCTTGTCCAGTCAAATTATGTAAACTTTACTTGCATAAAGTCCTTTAAAAGCGTGTAAATTTTTAATCTAACAAACTGCAGGGGCAAAATTAACAAAGCATTGGTGAATCACGGGCAAAAGACGCAAAAGTTCTTGTTCTACCGGCATTCCCGAAATATCCAAGAATTGCAGGGGCTTCCTTGCAATCTTCCCCCTCTCTTTATAATGTTCCCAGCTGCCCAACCTCAGGAAGCAATCAGTCGCAGACCTTCTCCTCCGAGAGAGGAGAACGTCGCAGAGCAGAGCGTGAGCTGAACGGAGAATGGAATTCGCCTGTGAAGTAATCTGAACGGAAGTTAACGAATCCCTGATCCAGCCCTTTCGCCATTCCTAATCGATTCGACGAACACGCTTCGCAGTTCGCTCTGCGATCGCCTGCCAAAGAGATGAGCATCGAGCCATTCAACAGGTTAAAGCTTCAACTGATGCTTTTTGTGGGAGGGCTTCAACTTCAATTTTTGGTTCGTCGAATTGGGTCTTCTTTGATTGGGGATTAGTTTTGGTTCTTGGATTATTTTGTTCCTCATGTTGCTGTGGAAAATTAGGCTGGTGAAGCTCGTGGCCAGGGCGTTTTACGATGATTTTACCACAAAGGGGGAGAATCAGCCGAACAAGGGACGCAGCGACAACCGCGGCATCGTGGTTGTGGTGCTTGATGCTCTCACAAGGTCGGTTGGTTATTTGTGTTTTCGTTTCTTCAGTTTTAGTGAAATGGTGAAGATAGAACGTTGCTTTCGCTCTGGGGAAGTAAATGAATTGGGGAGGGTGGAGTCTTTTGATCGATTATAGGAGAATTTGACGTCAAACTAGAGTCAAAGTTAAGTTGGAGAGAGCAGGATTGAGTTTATTTTGGACGTGATAAAGGTTGAGCTCAGATTGAGTGCGATGCTGCTTTGGCAATCTCAATTCACATTATGATATTGTTGTCCGGTCAATAATGTCTGTCCGTAGTCTTCTTTTGCAAAAATTAGAAGCATAGAGTGAAGTAACGGTTTTAATAACCTGCTGTAGCATGGTATTTATCTCTAAAATCAGTAAGTGGAATTCCGTGAACTTTCGTCAGACCCTGGTAAAGCACAGATATCTTGTTGCGTTCAAAGGGGCTTACTGAATTAAATGGTTTTTATGATTCTGATTTGGTTGGATCTTGTCTCTGTCTTTGCCGAGCAGTGTAAAGTATGGTAGGTTGGTTGGTGTTTTTCTTCTACAAGTCTTGGCAATTATTACTCCGTTTTTTGTTATAGACGACAATGGGTTAGAGAGGAGGATTTGGCGAAGGCTTTAAGTTTGCATTCCAAGCAATTAAGACGGACACTTCGATTCTTGGAAGAAGAAAAACTAGTTACGCGAGATCATAGAAGAGAGGTATAAATTTTATTCAATTTTTCCTTTTCTCAAGCCCCTAATCTTGGTATATGGTAATGTTCCTGTGAATCATTATAGGACCATTATGTTCTGGATATGCTTTACTTGTCACTGAACTTTGTAATCCATTGCGAAGGAAGCAATTTTACATGGATTCGGGTGCTTGATTGTTATCCTGTAGCCTATGACTTTTATACCTTAACACAATAGTTGTTTTTGCAACAATGAGTTTTCTCTCACCTATCCTTCAGTTTGACAGGATGTGGCTTTCGCTGCTGAACTGATAGAGTGAGGCCAGATATCATTACTTCATCTGAAGTCATTTGCCTCTCATTACTGTTTTTCCTATTATTACAATTCTTGCCAGGCAAAAGAGGAAATAGTAGATATCTAAAATGATTATTTTCTTTTGTTCTTGGTTCGTATCATTGTTTATATTATGCCTTTGTCTGGCAATAATTTGTTTTCGTAGTATGTAATTAAGTCTTCAAGGAAGCAGCTCACTGATTACTGCGCCGATATGTCTCCAAATGCTAATTTATTCATAGATTCTCCTCCACTAGAAATGTTTGCTATCTTTCTTGATGAACAATGTAGTTTTGTCATATTTTCCTGTTAATAGTATATTTCTTTTCTTCAACTATGCAGTCACTTGTCACTTAGTGGGATAAAGATTGGCGGTAGTTCTTATTGTATGCAGTTGCTTGCCAGTTTCTGTCATCTTTGGCATCTCGTATGAAAAACTAGCAAATGCTAATCTGTAACAGTTTCTGGATCTAAAATCACTCTGAACTTATGAATAGTATATTGTTCATCTCGCTTTAGTCTTCAATTGGCGATTTTTAACGTGTCTCTTGTATGCCTATTGGATGGACGGAGGTGTCTATCTTATGTCTTGAAAAATCTATTGCATCTATTGGCAATTTTTTTCTTTTTGGGAAGGGAAGTTGGTTCTGAATTGACTAATCCATGTTGGGACATATCCTGTGATTGGTGGTGTCATAATTTTCTGAATTTGCCTTTTGGAATTCTTTCTTATTTTGCTACACTGTGCTATTGACAGCTATTTGCTAACAATAGTCGAGGCCATCTAACTACCTCTGTATTGGTTACTGAAGCTTTGACATTAATTTTGGTTTTCCTTAATATATAGGCTTCCTGCAATACATTGGGCTACTCATCTCAGTACAGCATTCATGCTGACATTTAACATTTGAAGCTTAATTCTTGAGTATCCTGGTTTAGCAGTGCAAAATATTGTTTGTTTTGTTTGTCATTGTTGTATGCATGATTTATAAGCGATCTTACGGATCAAAAATCATTATCTTCAGGATTTATGATTGATGCTCATTGTTTCGCAGACAGCTAAGGGTGCAAAGATATTTAGTGCTGCAATTGCTGCCACAGGCGATGGTATGTTTAAGGAGGGAGAGGAGAAGATTAAGCTTCACACACACTCATACTGCTGTCTGGATTATTCACAGGTTTTGTTCACTAAACTTGATTTCAGTAACCTAAGTACCAGAAGAGGAGGGGGCAAAAAAGAAGAGATGTTTATTTTCCCTGCTCAATGGTTTTAATATGTCTCTTAAGAGAGTTCTGTTTTCAATCATCCTTTGCGATTGCCTAAAAAAATTGTTTTGCAGATTCATGATGTTGTTAGATACAGATTGCATCGATTGAAGAAGAAGTTAAAGGATGAGCTAGAGAACAAGAACACAGTTCAGGAGTATATATGCCCTAATTGTAGCAGAAGGTTCTCGCTGCTTCATTTTTATATTTTTAAGTTATAAGGGAGTTATCGTGAACATTGTGGATGGTAAGAATTTGAGAAATTTCAACTTACCATATTATCTGTCCAGATACACAGCATTGGATGCACTGCGTTTGGTTTCTATGGAGGATGAATACTTCCATTGTGAAAGTTGCAATGGGGAGCTTGTGGCAGAGAGTGACAAGCTAGCTGCCCAGGAAGCTGGGGATGGGGATGATAATGCAAGAAGGCGTAGACGTGAAAAATTAAAGGACACACTTCAGAAAATGGAGGTTGTTAACTCAATATTCTAGTTTAGAGTACTAGTGCCAGTGCTTCACTTAGAATGAATTGATTGATTAACTGCAAGTTCTGTTCTTAAGCTAGGCAATTTTTATGGCAAATCACTTTCGGTGGCAAATTAGTGCCGACCTTTTCATGTCTCATCTGTAATGATTAACTGGTTTGCAGTGCCTCCTCTGAGAATTATGGTTGGACTGTGTTACTTTTTTTTTTTTTTTCTTTGAAGCTGTAAACTCTGGAGGAAACACAGATCCTACTAATTTTGATTATCTTAGCCACGGCAGTTGAACTTGGTGTATCTACTGTGATTATGGTGCTGGTTCTGAATCTAGTATGCTCTTCCAATTAATTATCTAGTAAATTAAGTTAACATTTCGATATAATTCTAAAACAATGTTTTAATATAATTTGAGAACTGCTCTGAAAAATGGCATGTTTCACTGGGACAGGGATAAGGACTAACATAAGCTAGATCAGAATCCTAAGAGGTTTGGAGTTGAAGATTTTGCATTATTATAAGTTTGTGATGCAATTATTTGATGTGAACCCAAAAGTTTCTCTGACCATTGGTTGTATGCTATTATTGCTGGATCATCTTTAGTGAGACACTTTCTTAGTGGAGTCGTAGTCTACAAAATATGTTTTGTAGAGGCGATATATATGCCTAAGTGACCTGTAGACAGTTTCCCATGAAGTTATATCAGATAAAAGCACTGTGTGAAGCTGTTCCTTATTGTGGCAAATTTTCTCGCACTTATTTGTAGGAGTGCACGCTTACATAAGCATTTTGATTCATGCTTACTGCAGTAAACCACTCAGAACTTCTTAAAGTGTTTTGTTTACATGATCTTGGTTAAATTTTGATGATTCGAGTTGATTATTTCTATGGTTGAAGAGTGATAGTTAATGCTCATTGGTTCTTGTTTTTTGTACTTAGTATAAATCTTCTAGAACCCTTCCTCATATTCAAGTCACTGAGGTGACTCCAGGTACAGTTGAAGCCACTGATGGATCAACTCAGCAGAGTCAAAGATCTGCAAGTGCCAGAATTTGGAAGTCTTCAAGCATGGGAAGCTCGTGCCCGTGCTGTTGGTCGTGCAGGAAATGGTGATGCCGGTGCTAATGATGGCTCTAAATCCTCCCAAGGATATGGTGGAACACCGATGCCGTTTCTTGGTGATACAAAGGTTGTTTACTTCTCAGCGCTTTTTCCTTTTCGATATTGAAAATTGGCTCCTAGAGCATTTAGTTGTCTGATTTTTTTTTTTTTTTGGTTGGCTGCAGCTCTGGGCTATCTTTGCGTGTGTCTTTGGCCTGAAATTGATAGACCATTGTCTATAGCAGATAATTGGTATTCGGTGGTTGGCCTCTTATTAATTCTTGTAAATGCCATAGACTAACTAGATGAGAGATTTTTAAGTAGAACCTCTTTTACTAACCTACTCGTGTAATTCAGAACTTGGCCTATTTAAAAGTTTAACCGAGGGTAGATCTATGCCGAGCATGTGTTGATAACCCATCACTTGAGCACCTTTTTGCCTTTTCTTTAGACATCTGATTTGGAGTCTAATTTTTGGTCACTGTTTTGGGCGTAATTAGAAGCTTCTGATTATGCCTGTGAGGCTCAAGTTATTTTTCACTATTTATAAGCAATTCTGGTTATTCCTGTGAGGCTCATCAAGTTGTATTTCACTATCTGTAAGCAATCTAATTCTTACTTTGCTTGCCGAATTCTTCTTGTATTTAATCCACGGCTATCAGTGTTGCGTACTTTTTATCTATAACTAAATCTGCATGTGATGCCCTTTAGTTTTTTGTTGTACTTTACTAGCTCAATGCAATTATTCGTGTCATGATTTATGGACTGAATTTGGCAGGTTGAAGTTTCCTTTGCTGGTCTTGAGGGGAAGGAAGAGGATGTCAAATCTGAAGCAGCAGCTAGTACACCTCTGAAAGTTTTACCACCATGGATGATTAAGCAAGGAATGAACCTTACAAAAGAACAGCGTGGAGAGAGTGGGGAGGAATCAAAGATGGAGACTACTTCAACGTCCTCTCAGCTGTCAGATGACAAGAAATCGACTGTCCAGAGTGATGATAAGAAGAGCATACAGGTTTCTGTGTTTTTGAATTGCCTGTTACAAGTTACAGTATTATGGTTGTTATTGTTGTACTTATGACAGAGTTGAACCTAATTATCTTGATACAGGATGAGTATATAAAAGCATACTATGCTGCTCTCCTCAAGAAACAGCAGGAACTGGAAGAATCTGCAAAGAAGCAACAGCAGCCCTCTGATTCAAATATGGCCAATGGTCATTCCGATACGTCTTCCTCCCGTCAAGTGGGCATGAAGTCTAAACGTGATCCCGAGGATGATGTTTGGGAAGAGGCTCAATATGCAGGTGAGTGGTTGGCCTATCATTCTTCAATTTCTGTACCTTCATAGGCTACTGCTGGGTTCATGCATCTGAATAAAGGGAACACGATAGCTGCTCATTTTGAGCCACATAATAAAAACTAATTTTGGCCAAACTGAGATCAAGTCGGGTTGATACCTTCTAAAAGCCAAGAAATTGTTCTGGTGCAAATCATGCTGTAGTTCCAGCTCATAAATATGATTGGTAGATCTGCATGCTCTATGAATTGTAGCATTGGCATGGATACTGTACCATCAGCATGAATTGATGATGTTTCCCATGTGATCACTTCTCGGTGAAACTGGTGGAGTCAAGACCTTTCTATGGTTTTTGGTGGTGAACTTTGATTGAGGTCCCACCCATGTAGCTGACTCAGGTTTCATTTATTCTAACTATGAATGTGCTTCTATTTCGCAGGAAATACAAGTGAGAGTTATAAGGTCGGTGACTTGAATGTTCAAGCGGATGAGTCGGACGAGGACGAGGACGACGACGTGGACTGGGAGGAAGGTTGAGAAGGGCATCCCTCCTTTTCTTGGCTAAACTTCCTGTCGTCTGCTAAAGCTTTAAAACTCAAGGTGGTGCGATTCCATGAAGTGTTGAACCCACATCAACTTTCTGAAGACCTGACAAGATTCCTTTGGTGGAGATGTGAGATGTTATACAGTCATTGCATTCATTATTCTGCTAAGGAGTGTCAAAATCTCCTCGACTCGCGGCATGTAGAACATGTTACGTCGCCTCATTTTACCGACGACAAGAAAAACGTATGATCTTGATTCTGATTCCCTTTTCTGGCGTATTGAGGTCTCGATATAACCCGAATTATGGAAAGTGTAGACTTAATGGAGTCATTTGTCAATTAACTGTGCATGGAGTCCTGGCTCATCCCGTTCAAATTAGGCATGTTCGATCTGGCTTCTTTATGTCCTCGTGCCAAAAGCAAAGACGGGTGTGTCCTCAGAAGTGCGAGAGAGGACTGGGTGGCTTGACTTTTCTTCAGAAGTTTGGTCGCGCGACGATTCAACAAAATTCCTCGGTGCGGCCAACCACTCCATTTTGACATCATCGTGTCGAAAGCTTCTTCTCCCGTCGTCGTCGTGGTGGTGGTGGGGGGGGGGGGGGCGCTCGTCCCGATGCAGCTGCGCAGTGTTTCGCGGGCGAGTCAACCCGGTCTCCCACGTGCAGCCCGTTGGCCGACTCGGGTCAGATTTAACAATCGTTTCTCTCTCCTCCGCCATGTGAAAGTCCAACCCCACCGTGGAGCTTCCCGATGCTTGCTGATCTGCCCTTCCGCATCCGCACGACGCGGCCGTCCACGGAAAAGAGAGATGAGCCCCGATTTCAACCGTGGTTGGCTTCAACCGGGGAGAAAAAGAGCGTGCGGGAAAGATGGAAGAGTGTGAACGAAGCAACTGATACCTCCCATGCAGAATAACGTGGCCCAACACATTCGTAGGCGAACACCAGCACACCCCCATCCCTACACCTACAGCTGTTATAAGATCACGGTCAAGACCGCGTCGCGAACCCTTTCCTTTTTTTTACTGATCGATCTCGTCCCGATGCTCTTGTACTTTGGGACTCTCCCCTCGATGCGGATCCGTAACTTCGATCTTCGGAGTCCTACCGTGGTTTAAGGCTTTTCGAATCGTGTCGAGGAGGAATCTCAATCTGTAATCCGTTTATGATGCGCCGAATTATTAAATATGTTGGTCGTATTCAACGGGTAAATTATAGATGAGTTTACTGATGGGTACTGAATAAGTCGTGGATGAGTCGTGACTGGGTTTAAAACTTGCTTGAATCCAAACAAGTTCTATGACTCTCTCTTCATCATCTCTCGTCTTCATTCAATTTCACAATCACTTACCACGTATTCTCGCATTAGTTTGAGTATGAGTTCTTCTAGGTCGGGAATATGGAAGCGTTTTAGCAATACTATTCGGCTCTATTACGTGGAAATCGATCAAAATAGATTGAATATGTCTATTTTGGTCCAATCATTTTTTTTACCTAACCTGTCTACCCGTTTGACGGATCTAACGCCTTATCTTCTACGAAGGTAGTAGGGAGAGTTGATTCCGAAAGTAAACTACGCTATCGTGAAATTAAAGAGTTTCATGTGAATGCACATAGACCTAAGATTTAGACTTTGCCTTAATTCTCTGTTTTCCCATGTGAGACAGCAAAAGTCTCGTATTAGGATCCTGTCTCCCTCCTTAAAAGTCACCCTCTCCTTGCTTCTAACGAGTTCACGTCACTAGCTTATATGCACGAATTGCTTTGCACATTAACGCCTTCGCATGCTCTATTTTTCAAAACTTCATGAGAGGTTTCTAAGGTTCTGTTCGTTTTATAAAAAAATATAGTATTTCTGAAAAATATTTTTTTGGAAAATCATTTTCTTGACGTTTGTCAAAAGCCGCAATCTTGCCGGTTTCGAGCGAGACTAAGACACGCTGTTAGAGGCAGCGATATTTAGAGGTAAATAAAGAAAACATAAAATGTTTTTTACTTTAAAAAAATGGAAAATATTTTCCCTATTTTTGAATATGTTTTTTTCGTTGGTGTAGAATATTTTCTTTGATTATTTTTTTTCCGTGAAACGAACAGAGCCTAAGTTTCCTCTCAATTACATCCATGTCCCTCCTCAATCTTCCTCTTTGTTATTTAATTTTTTTTTCTCTTAAAATAAATGGGGGAAGAAAACTGAACAGATTGCTGGATTTTGGGTGCTTCTGTTTCCATGAACAACATGTTAATGTGATAGGTTCTATAGCTATGTTTGGTACAGCAATGTCACCTGCTTAACACTCAAAGTATATCTATAATTTTTCCTTTTAGTGTAAATAAATTATTATATCCTCGGTCATCCCAATATATAAATCGAGGTTTGACATTCTACCACCGATTAAATGCACTCCCCTGCAATTCCTTGAACGTAAAGCAAGATTCGTTGGAAGGATTGTCGACAATTCTTTGCTCCCTCTCCGCATCATTTGGACCTCATTACTCTCTCACACTCTCTCTCTCTCTCTGTGTGAACAATTTTTAAAACATAGGGTGAGTTAAAACCTCAAAGAGTCTCATGGAAGCAAGCACCCTTCCATGTCAACCCATCTCCACCATTTCTTAAGCTATGGTCTAGCTCATTCAAGCTGTCATTTTTAGCTTCCACATATAGCTTTCTCTACCTCTCTCTCTGTACGCACAAACTTCTTCTTCTTCTTCTTCTTCTTCTTCTTATAGCTAAATCACTCTCTTCTCCAACCTTTTCCTTATCTCTCTCTCTCTCTCTCTCTCTCTCTCTCGCTTCACCATTCTATTTCTCTCCTCAACTCCATGCATGGTCTCTATTGCCTCCTCTCTTTCTCTCACCCCAACCATGAAGCTCCCGAGACCACCACCAATACATAAAGCCATTCTTTGCCTCTCCCTCCTCTTCATCTTCCTCTTCTTCCATGGTTGGTGCAATTTTTTCTCCCACCACAGTGATACTACCCAACCCAACAACCAATTAAGCTGGAGCAACAGGAGAGCACTGGCCAGCAAATACGATTTCACGCCGTACCTCCATCACCGCCAACGGCATCATCACCGTCATCATCAAAGAGGGCATGCGCCCGGGCCGCCCGACCCGCTCTTTGGGGCAGACAAGCGCCTCGTTCCGACTGGTCCAAACCCATTGCACCATTGAGAGAGGTTCTTTCCTATGTACTATTCAATGTTGTTGTAACCAATTCTAGTCGTCTTTGTTCATTCTTGACCAAAGAAATTCTATGAATGAAAAACACGTGTAGCAAACCCTAATTTTTGAGCCCTCTTCTTTATGCTTCTCTGCAAAAAAAAAAGAAAGAAGAAAAATTCCCATCACGATGACTAGCAGTTGAGTATGGAGATGACCCTCGATTTTGGTCCCTGGTGTCATCAAAATGTTAGAAAAATCTGCTTGAATATCATAATAGCAATCAACACTTCTCGATGGCCATCATCTAGCACGTCCTGATTTTCTTTTGCCTCCTCATCAGCTTCGGTCCGAGTGACTGCTTCACGCTTCTCTGATTCGCATGCACGCTGGATTTATCTTCAAGATCATTATTAGAATACTTTATTCGAATGATAACTACATGCCAAGGAAGACGACAGATGTCTTGCGATAAAAAAATCTATGTGCGTAGTTGAGAGGGCACGGCATTTCAAGAGATGCGGAAATTTAGGAACGAAGCTGAATCGTGAATCGCATAGGAGCTCTGGGGAGGAACTTTCCCATGTTGCCGAGCGTAGAAAAAAAGGTTTGACTTTGCTTTTCTAATAGCCAATCGGAGAGCTGTATTGCTGAGAAACTTTCTGAAGAAAATCTACTATATATTATTACATTTTTGTTTCTTTACCTTTCGGTTCATCTTTCAGCTAGCATCGGATCCTGTGATCCTCAAAGGCGTTTTCAAAACCAAACCATGGCGTTCGTTGTACCGATAATCCACAGCCTCACATCAAAGTCGGTCTTAGTGTCTGAAAATGTCAAACTACTACTTTTCAAAGCAGAGTTGATGTTGATTGGGAATCGAAGCGATGTGTCCTCGGGTCTCTCTGGGCAACGCATGATCAGTCTTTCAAAAGTGGAGTTCATGCCCATGGTTGAAAGCCAGGAATCTGCACTGCTATGCTTCTGACTTTCACTGCCACATTATTGATGGGCAACTGTGGCTTAGATTCTCACTTTGACTCCCGAAACTCTAGTGGCGACACCACTTCCTATTATTCTCTCCTTTAAATAGAATGGTTGCCGGAAGATTCCATGAAGGAAATGTATGGAAGACGCATTCCAAAATCTAAATTGCTTGTTTTAACTTTTCACGTTCTATCATGTCGTTTAAATATCCTGCAAAATGCTACATCTTGTGTTTATAGGCACTATATTGCATGAAGCTGCATCTTTCGATTCGGGTGCGATGGTTATTCAAGAAGAATAGATGTAATAGATTTGATCATCGAGTGGTCAGCTCAACGCCTCTTCGGCATTGAAGCCGCATTGACCCAAAGGGCAAAATGAAATTTCCCTTGCGGCGGATTGAGGCGGCGGAGATGAAATTTTCTCCAAAATGTACTCTCTCCCTCTCTCTTATTTTTTCAATCACGGACTATGCTCTGGTAAGGATCTTTTGGATCTAGTCAGGCCCGATCGGCTCACCGGCCAATCTACAATGAGTAATGGAGGTGTTGCAATTTGTAGAAAGCTTCAAACAAGTGGCTGTTGGAAATTTGGAATGAATAAAAAAAAACCCTTAGTGGGATGTGAGTCCTACATGTGAAAAACAACTTTGAGTTAGAAAGTGAAAAGTGTAGAAGCACTTGTCCCAGATAGAATAAAAGGAAGACTTTGAAGTGATTTATATATTATTGTACTCCTTTAGAGTGGTAATGTTAAATCACAAGTACTATGCCTGCAGAGGGGGTGCAAATTCGGTTCCCGACGAATCTGAACTTGGGCGCGAGCATGCGACCTGCGCATATGAATGCAACCACAGAAAGTGGGGCTTAGAGACAAGCCACTTTTTGCCTTTTTTCTTTACTGTACGATGGGATTCATTTGAGTCTGAAAATGCGATTAGGCTGTGCGTAACAATGGGTTACATTCCCAAACGTCTAATTTGTTTTTAACATCTTTCATTTGTTTTTGCTGAAGCAGACACGCGTTGATTTCGAAAAGTTTTTCAAATTTCTCTTTGTCTTTGAAAGAGTATTGCATCGTGTTAGACAATGTTCAGCATAGAATGTGTTCTTGTTCACTGAAAGCATTGAAATTTTTGTCAACCGTTGTATCCTGAGATATAGACATTCACATTGCCTCATGTTTACTGGAGAGTGTCTCATTGTGTACTGAAGGAGACGAATCTATTTTATAGAAATTGTGTAGAACATAGGTCTCGGTTTTACATATTATGTATCTTCTCAGTTTTGTACACGAGTTGGTTTGTAATTGTATTGTTCGATTGAAGTCCATTTGAATTGTATACGTCTATCAAATTCGAGCAAATCCTCCAACAGTGACAGCTACCCATTTTCACATATCTGGCTATTACGTAAAGCTGCACTCGTTTTCATAAATCCAAGCATTCGAAATACCAATGATGCGCTATCAAGACAGAACTCAACTGTATGTGCAGAAGTCGAGATTTGAGATGTTTTAGCCAATGAAGAACCCAATTTACAGTAGAGTCGAGTCATTATTCACAGGATGGTATAAGCTCTATAATTACAGATTAGCTTTACTGCAAGTATATTCAAAGCGAACATCCAGGTGACCATGAAGAATGAGGCATGTTTCTCACCTGCAGACTATGAAACATAGACCCAAAAACACGCTGAAGTGGAAGACGATATAGGCTCACCGTTATCCTGTGGGCGTGGGCCGGTAGTTCGACCCAGTTGGGCGGGCTTCCCGTGGAGACAAGGCCGGAAGAAACACCTGGGCTTGTGGCCCAACACTAAACTTTTCTGGTCTAACCTTCTATGCAGTGTCAAGTAGTGGCGCGCGGGGCCGAGAAAATGAGCGCACTAGCGGCTTTGATTATACCCCTTTCGGGCAGATCGTCATTCAACATGATGGGCCCGGAGGGAAGAGGCCCACTTGGGCGGGCCGAGACCGGCCCGAATGGGCCCGTTGACGTATCCAAGCCGCAACACGTTCTTACCGATTTTTCGGAACATCTCGCGTTCGCACTAGGCCAATTCCAGTCGTCACTACGCCACTTTCTCCACTGCGCCCTCTTGATTTTCTCTTGTCCATTGCGTGAGCGAGGGCCGGGCAAAAAGCGCGTGAACAAGCCCTCGCGGAGCCGGAGGTACGATGCCGGAGTTATCGGAGGTGGAGGCAGCCGGGAGGGCCGTCGAAGGTCACTGCAATCAGAGACGTTGCAAGGGGGTCATGGAAGGTCGGGCGGCACAGATTCCCGACGGCCGGCCTTTCAGAGTGAAACCAAACAAGATCACAGCAGGTGATGGCGGTGCTAGCCACTTCGTGCGATTTGTGTGATTTCCTAAAGGAATTTTAAATAGGTGCAAGATTTGAGAGATTCAAATTTTACTTTGAAAAGTAATGTGCGTGGGTAAATATAGGGTTATTTCAGAATTATCTAGGACTATTTAAAGTAAGATTTATCCATTTGTAGTAGAACGTGACCATAACACATCGTGGTGATTGATTTTGGCATTTGATTGAATTTAAGTGATTGCGTTAGATGTCATATGCATTAAAATCCTAATTCTTCGTAGTGATTTTTATTGGGGACTTAGTGTCCCTTAATTATGAATGAGAAGTGGTGATTCTTTGTTCATGTCCATTCATTTCTAGTTGGTCGTGTCCTTTCAACCAACATGCGCCATTTCGTCCTGCATATTTGGATAGAAACCGAATTCATTTTGTTGTTGTCATCATTGTTCATTCTGCTAGTCATTAGTCATGTGCGGTATCGTTTCAACTAGATATGGTTGAGTTCGTCGGTCTTTTCTCAAAATACCGCGAGAGAAAGACGAGATTCGTTTTATCCCAGGAGACGGTTTGCCAGTTGCTTGGGTATTGGATTAAGCGGCAAATAACATCTTAAGAACACGACATGAATTCGTTTAACTCGAACTGAATTGAATCAATTTGCAAGCGTTTGACACTCGGATCAATCTACAACCTCTAGATTTTGTTTATATGTTGTACACAATTGTTGTTTCCCGAACATTGCCCGTTGTTAATTTTATTATTGTCTTGCTTTGTTGCTTGTCCAAACACTGTTGCTCATTATTATCTAACAATGTTTTCCTTCATGATTACTTAATGTACCTAACAATTTCTTCAAGGGTGCAAGAGACACTTGGTGATGACGATTCAAGCAATTCTTTCTTATCAAGGTTTGAGGTGCGCAGATAAAGACAGTCCATACTTCATCTTCTATCAGATCATATCTTGACTATGGTGAGTGATGGATTGTAGAGTCTAACAGGGAAAAATAATACTAAAGTTGGGAGATGTTACTACTAATCGCATAAATTACAAGTAAGGACTTTAGTTTTTTGGAAGATGTAGACAGAGATTTTGCTATATTAAAAGAACTTGTCTCATCTCCCTCTATTGGGAGAAAAACCAGATTCGGTCAAGAAAAGGAAATTGGGCATTGTTTGGACGGCAATCTTAGGTTGCAACTTGCATCATGTTGACACCAACTTTCTTTTATTCGCCAACGAGAAGTCAAGGGCAGGCTTGATATATATTTTGATACGTCGTCATTTTTAAGATAACATGACTTGTCTAATCAAGGATGAAGCTCGCCTTTCATAAGATGAATTTGCAACGGTCTAAATTCTACATCAAATGGCAGTGTTCTTGCAGAGCGACTCATAAGTTATACAATCCTTAATTATCAATGCTTTGACTGATCACACTTCAATACTCATTTTCTTACAAATAAAAAGATTTTTTAAGTGCAATGTAATCAATTCGTGTAAGCAGAGTGTTTATTTGGATTTTGTATCTTCTATTACGAAACTAGCATTTTACTGCTCTTTCTTTCAAAACATTAATTAAGGAGACTGATTGACCGCTCGCATTTGCAAAATGAGGCGCTTATATGAAAATCGGATAAGGGAAAAGAAATTTCTCGATTTTCAGTTATTGATTCAAAGATAAGCTATCTAACAAGAGATCGAATCCACATCTAGATAAGCCTTCAAGTTGTAAGTTTAATTTAAGAAATCGATAGATCAATAAAGTATAAAAATTATACTTTCTAAATCTTATATATGTAAATGGGGAGTAACTTCTAGATATTGAGACCAATCACCCAACAATCTAACATCATTCCTATAAAGGAAAAAGATAAAGGAAATTAACTAAAGTTCCATTGGAGAACCTTTTTTTTTTTTCCCATTGCTTCTTTTCTCCCACCCTCGACAAAATCAACTGCGCCAATTTCCAATCAAGTACTCATATGCAAATAATAGGCAGAGACAAAAGCTCACATCTTTCAGTCATTCTTTCACTTCCCAACAAGAAATCAGGTCTTTTCCTTCTGCAAAAGATGAGCTTGACCAGTCCTGGTTTCGCATCAATAGGTTTCATCACGACCCTTCATCACGGGAGACTCGTTTGCATCTCATGTGATTCTCATAGAGAGATGGGCATAACAGTAGAGTAATTAATTATTCATGGAGGGAACAGAACTAAATTATCCATCTTCAAAAGAATGTTCACCAATCATTCTTCACACTCAAAGAAACATTGGCAGTATGTGATGCGCACGCAATATCCTATAGCATATTCATCGTATCTAAACTTGCACTGGTCGTCGCACTCGCTGTCCTCGCAAGAGGATCCGGGATAGGTCGCGTCGCACAACTTTCCGGTGCCGGAGGTCGGCCTTGCGGAGACCATCTGCTGATTACCACAAGCATGTATCAGAGCGAGGCTAAACAGGATGGCAACAATAGAGTTCTTCATGATCAGGTGACTTGAGGTTTGCTCCTTAAGGAAAGCTGCTAAGTGGCTTGAACATAAATGGAGTCATTATATGGAATCTTATTAATCACCCTTAGATATCCTTCCATGTATAAATACTAATTATTGTCAAAACTACGTCCATGGTAAGTGAATCCGATTTTTCCATTTGTGGGAGATGAGGTTTTTCAGAGATGCCGTGACTTTTGGTCAATGAAATCGCATGTGCCAATCGTTCTCCAAGAAATCGACATGTTTTGCGTTGTGATCGGCTGTTAAATAGCTGTTTCGCATTATGTTAGTTCGATGGTAATTTTTCTAGTTCAATTTCACGAGGATGACATGTACTTTTCTTGTTGTTTAAAACTCACGAATTTAGAATCCCGTAAATTATTTTCAAGATTACAAGCAAGAGGACACTTCCGAATGTTCAGTTTCACAAGCCATTCGATGTCAACCTTTATTTTCCTTGATTGGGCTTGTTAATAGTTGAAGTTTCAAGCCAAAGGGAAGTTGCCAGTATGAAAGTCTTTGATCACCTAATCACTATCGGATTTATGGGAATCGGATTGTATATTGCCATCGTATTATTAAAGTCGAGAGATGTTATCGCTAATCGGATTCTTAAAAATAAAATAACTTTTTAAGTGCAATATAATCAATTCATATAAGCAAAGTGTTTATCATATGGAACGTGGATTCCATTTCAAATTTCAACTTTGGCTCTCCTGTTCACCAGAAAGATCAATTGACTTGCCCCTTAAATTATTGAACATCATTGTTCTTGACAGAGAGGAGGAAGTCTGCCCTGAAGGAAAGCTAGATTGGTAGCTTGGAACTCTGTGTCCGGCACCTCAGACTGTAGCCAGCACCACCCCTTTGTGTCCAACTACATATCCTCTGACCTGCCGAACAATTGAAAGTATGCCGAACAAATAAAAGTAACCAAAATTAATATGCAACACCAATTGAGAGAGCAAATTTGGCTTGGACGCGTCTCAGCTCGCCGTTGGAATACCACGGATGCCAAGTTGTTTCCACAAGAAGGTTCAAGGCATTTATCAATAATCTTGAAGATGTTAGCGGAATATTCGCGTCAATGTTGCCATTGTGATAACGATTATGCAATTAGAACGATATTTAACACTTGATTAGGAAATACTCATAACATCTATCTTGAAGTGGATAAACTCGACGAACTATGTTATCAATATAATGAAATTGATTGGGCTTGCAGGGATATTTACCTTTACATCCATATGTCGATTCCGCTTACTATGAGCAGTTGGATTCTTGGTAGGACGATTTTCGGTCCTATCCAATGAAAGTACCTGGAGACATGCAAAAGGGAATCATAATACATATTGAAAATATGGACATAGGGAATCATGTACGTTAACACAGTTTCTATATGGTCAATATCAATTTTTCTTCAGATTTATGAGGATGACATTGTCCTCGGTTCAATTTCTATATGGTCAAAAATATATCTTTCATCAATTAATTTTTCGAACTTTCAGCGTGACCGGTGAATCAAAAATACTTTTCATTCATTTAAAAAGGTGAAAAAGCTCTTCAAAATTGTTCATCTTTAAAAAAATTTACCTTTTTTGTTTTTCGTATTTTCTTTTTCCTTCCCCCTTTGCCGATCACTAGACCTTGATGACATTGATGATTGGCAAAGCACAACCAGACAAGGCTCCATGCTGTTGAATCTAACAAGCTCAAGCCTCATCAAGCAGGAGTTGGCCAGAGCTCACCTTAACCTTGTTGTATCCCGGCAAGCTCAAGCCTCACTTATGGCTAGTGATGTCAAATGGCTTAAAATCTTTAAATATAATGGTTGTTGCCGGAAGATTCCATGAAGGAAATGTAGAGATGGAAGAGACATTCTAAAATTTAAATTCACTTGTTTTAACTTTTCTCGTTCTACCATATCGTTTAAGTATCCTACAAAATGCTATATCGTGTGTTCTTAGCACTATCTTGTATGAAGCTACATCTTTTGATTCGGGTGCGATGGTTATTCAAGATTTTTAGCTGTAAAATGCCTAAAGTGTAATAGACCCGACCACGGACTATGCTTGCGTAAGGATCTTTTGGATCTCGTCAGGCCTGATCGGCTCACCAGCCATCTACAACGAGTAATGGAGGTGCTGCAATTTGTAGAAAGCTTCAAACAAGCGGCAGCTACTTGTTTTCACAAGTCCGGCTAGTATGCGAAATCACACTTGTTGTCATAAGTCCAAGCATTCGAAATACCAATGATGTGCCATGAAGACAAAGCTCAACTGTATATACAGAAGTCGAGATTTAAGATGTTTCAGCCAATGAAGAATCCAACTGACAGTAGAGTCGGGTCATTATTCACAGGATGGTATAAGCTCTATAATTACATATTAGCTTTACTGCAAGTGTACTTAGAGCAGAACAGCCAGGTGATCATGAAGAAAGAGGCATGTTTCTCACCTGCAGACTATATGAAACATAGACCCAAAAGCACGCAGAAGTGGAAGAGGACATAGGCTCACCGTTATCCTGTGGGCGTGGGCCGGTAATTCGACTCAGTTGGGCAGGCTTCCCGTGGAGACAAGGCCGGAAGAAGCGCTTGGGCTTGTGGCCCAATGCTAAACTTTTCGGGTCTAACCTTCTATGCGGTGCCAAGAAGCGGCGGCAGCGGACACACCGCCTCCGCGGTCAAGGTGGTCCGCCCAAACTTAGTCCATCATGCACCGTCGCCGAAAACTAAATCAAACTAGAGGCGTTGCATTAGACAAGAGGCGGTTCTTTTGAATTTCTTTAAGCTATTTTTAACTGTCCCGTCTCGCAAATACATATATCAATAAAAATAAGTATACATACGTTTATAACCGATCGGGTAATCCCAAAAATAACAAAAGGGCGGAAAATTGAGCTTTGTATTGAGAGCGTATAATGATTTATGACGTATTTCACCCCCCAAAAAGGAAAAATTTCCCGGAATTTAGAGGATGTTCAAAGCTCAATAATATACCATCACGTCGAAGTCAGCATGCACGAGAGTAAGCAATGCGAGTCCGGCCTTTCGGCCTGCCGGACGTCACGCGAAGCACGCTTTCATGCATTGATGAGAGTGAGTGAGGCCCTGCTTGGTAAAAAGTATTTCTATTCCCGTAAACAAATATTTCTATTCTTTTATTTTGAAGAATAAAAAAAAACAGAAATGCGTTTGTTTATACTTTTGTTTCCGAAAACAAAAAAATCTATTTTTTTAAATTCTGAAGAACAGATTTGGAATAAAATAAGAAGTGAAAAAAACTTATTTCTTGTTTTTGGAAACAGTCTTTAAGAAATAAAAGAATAAAAACTCATAAATTATTTATTTTAAATACTTGATTGGTTATTACCAAAAAAATATTTTTTAAGAAAAACTCAACACTTTTTGAAAAAATAACCAGAAAAACACATTAATTATTATTACCAAATGCGTCAAAAATTGTTTATGGAAACATAGATAAAAAAAACTATTTATGTTGAAAAATTATTTCCTAAAACAGAAACGGCACCAAACATGCCATGAGTGATCAACAGTGCAAAGACTCTGTCCAAAAAATATTTGTATATGTCATCGTCGTCAGCGATCATCTCATTCTCAAGTTTTAATAATAATAATCACAATAACAATGATAATAGTAGTAGTGGTAGGTTAATATCGGGCCCTTCATTGAAGGTCCAATTGCATTCCGGATCGACGGCTGACTTCAGTCAAAAGAAAACTTCAAATGCTCTTTTGGCGAAGGGAAAGAAGCACAACTCGTGAATCGACCACCCTCGAGATCGAAAGTTAAGCGACATCGACCTAAAAGGATAAGAAAAAAGGATTGAGAAGTCCGTAATTTCGACATATGATGATGGTTAATTTAGATTAACAGAGACCTTGTATCCGGATTCAAACTGTA
Organism: Melaleuca quinquenervia; assembly: GCA_030064385.1. Lineage (NCBI taxonomy): Eukaryota > Viridiplantae > Streptophyta > Magnoliopsida > Myrtales > Myrtaceae > Melaleuca > Melaleuca quinquenervia. Next base: position 3,129,074 of record CM057719.1, on the reverse strand, counting down.
TTTGATCGGCTTTAGAATAGCTTCTTGTGTTAAATCTAGGGATATGCATGGTTAAGGACAGTCCGATTTCTCCTCGGAATCGGGAACCAAATCGATGGTACCGGGGACTGGACGGTCTAATTCTTGGATTGGACCGAACCAGACCCTGATTCCTAGAAAATTTATTGGACCGATTGAGAATAGGAAAAATTCTAAAAAAAATGAATTTCTTTAGTTATTTTAAGGAAAAAATTATTTTGATAAAATTGGGTAGAAAATAAAACTTTAGAAGTTTAAATTAAATTATTTTTACTTTTTCTACATTTTTATTTTTAAATTCAACCGATCCAGTCCAGCTTTTTTAGGAATCGGGAACCAGATGGTCACTTTTGTGAATCGATAACCGAACCGACACTTCTAGTCCAATCAGGTTCCTGGCCGGTTCTTGATTTGGACAATCAAAATTGCTCAACACTCAGTACTCAACTCAATCCCGAAACCTCATTCCCCTCGTCACGTGTAAGATCAACCGAGATTCATTATATCGATATGATGGTTACGTGCAATCCTTATAGGTAAATCACCAGCCACAAAACCCAATTACGATTTTTTTTTGTCTTAATATTTTTTTTCCAACGTTGTTGTCGAGCTTGGTGCCAGAATAGAAAGGCAAAAAAGAGTCCAACGCAACATCATCGCACCACTTTGGATGGCTTCGGGCCGGTGCTATGTCCCATTCGAGCAAAGCCGCCTCCACTGACCGATTTTGCGGGCAGAGACTCCAAGTCAACTAATGCATGATTACACACTTCTTAAATTACCTAATAATGCCTCTTTAACTGGATTTATTTATTTATTTTTACCAAGGAAAATTGGGTCGAGTCAATAAATCCACATCTCATGAAATTTGTCATCGATCCCATTTCTTGTGTCTCGAGGTCATATTAGGGAAAATCATCCATAAAGTATGGAACTTATTATACGACGGCCTGTTTAATTCAAAACATTTTGACGACTTGTCAATAAAGTCTTCCCGATCAATTTTGACCGGAATTTGTTCATGCAGACTATTTTTGGAGCTCTTTGTTTTCTTTTCCTTGTGAAAGGGAAAATAAAGGAAATGCGAGATTGGAAAAAAGCGATTTAGAAATTTCAAAATCATGCAAAAGTTATCCACACGAGCGTTGGTCATGCCATATAGAATGGATGGCATCCAAGTTAGTGATTTCCAGTCAATTTAGCAAATCATGAAAATGTTATGACTAAATTGATATCATTAGAATGTTTATGACTAAATTGGCCGCCATATAATAGGTTTAGGGCTTTTTAGATAACTAACCATAGCCAAATTATCTATGAAAAGTCGAATGCGTGCCTAGCGTCCTCATGGGGGGGGTGCACTTCTCAAATGGGTATCTTTTTTTTTTTTCGCGTGAGAAAAACAGAAGATGCACCATAGTTTTCAGTCCACAAGAGAACCGATGTTAAGGTAATTCAATTAGAGACCGCAGAAAATGGTAAACAAGACTAGCCCCATTGATTAGGGCACGCAGCATGGGCTGAATTGGAAGGTGACCTACCACTTGCAATTAGGGTTTTAGAGGGAGGGAGGAGGAGTGCAACGTCCCAAGGGGCGATCGTTCTTGGTACGCCACCACCAATTTCCAGATGACCGGCTTTGCTCGAGGCCCTCTGAAGTTTCTCCACAGGTCAAATCCAACTTCGCCACGCCAGACACGAAAATGTATAATTATGGGTCGTAATGATGTCGATTTCTTGTAAATTAGGGCAGCTTAAATACATAATCTTATGAATTTGTATTGCTCAATTTGATAATTCTTTGTTTGAAGTTTATGCTGGTAAGAAGAGGTTTGGAGTTAACCCCTCAAGAGACGTATTCCCCCACTTTGATGACCAAAAAAATTATTATGCAAGCCCGTATAAGAAGAACAATGGAGTGTGAGACACTTCGCCATTGAAGAACCACGGACGACCGGCTGGTTTTACTTTGTCAAGCCCTGATTGCTTAGAATTGGGACTTCAAAGTCTTAATTGCCTCGTCAGAATAATCCTTTAACATTGGAAGATTTTTGGGAAAACTAGCTGGATGCCTCACCTCCCTAAGAAAGAAGGAAGCTTCTTTTTTTTTTTTTCTTGATCAAAGTATAAACGCGGCCACCTAAGAAAAGATTATGCAGATCTTTTAAATTGATTAAGTTCAACATAAGCCGATTAAGACCAGACATTTAACCTACATCGATAGACCTGACCTAGTGTAATATGAGTGGGAAAATTGTCCATAAAGTAACAAATTTATTATATGGTAACCAATTTAGTTCTGAACCTTTCAATTGGATTTGTTAATTTAGTCGTTTCGATTAATTTTAACTAAAAATTACTGACTTAAAATGCCACCATTGATGTAATATGATTGGTCAGCTGGCACTGATGAAGTCAATCTTTATAAATTCAAAAAAAATTGTTATATAGTATTTTTTTTCTTTTTCCCTCCATAAGGCATGGGGTTCTCATCGGATTTGGGCAAGCATCACGATGCCCTAATGAGACCTCGAAAGCCCTAGCCAAGATCTGACAAAGGCCACAACCCTCACTTGAGGGAAGCGAGAGCTTCCCCGCCCTTACCATGAGCCGGCAACCCTGTCGGGAAAAATAATAATAATATCTAAAAAATTGCAAAAGTTGTCCACATTAACTCCAATGTTGCCATGGAGGACAGCCAGCATTTACTCAACAATTTTCAGCCACAATTGGACGGACTAACTAAGCTGACAAATTTAGTTGAAATTAATTATTGAACTGACCACCGGTAATAAAGACTAGGACATTGTGGACAAATAAACATTGATGTGATTTGAATAGGCGACATTCAGTTCCCGAGCTGAAAATCTCCCAACACTTCATCCAGCCGCAGCAATCTTAGAGGTCCAGAGGAACTTTATTTTAAATATTACTGACGACTATTCCGCGAAATAGAATACAGAGATACTAACTTTAAGTAATTCGACAAATTTCTAAGTGTTCATTCAAATAAGCCGATCATATTCAATATCCAACAAAAACTCATCTACCCAAGTCCGTCAAAATAATCCTGTAAAACGAATTTCGATAGATCCATTGCTAGTCAAATTGATAGTGCGGAGGCAAAAATTGGGCAGGCGACGCTACTGACCAATGCGAAGGAAAAAGCTTGCCTAATCATCATTAACCATGTCATTACGGACAATCAAGGCGATGCTTAAATCAATGCCAGCAATGACCAAATGGGGCCACTCCACCCTCCCCCCCCCCCCCCCCCCCAATATAAAGATGTGATGGACCCATCACGTTGAACCTAACCACGAAGTTGCTAACTCAGTTGCTAATCATGAACAGAACTTGGGCACAAGACCAGGTCATTAGTCAAGTTAATCATATGATATATGACCTAACCCTAGATTATCTTTAACCTTATGAAAATAAGAAGAGCTAGGTTCATATATGTAGAAAAAGGAGTAGTTATCTCTATGTTATATTATACAAAGGCGGAGTACTCAAAGAGAACTCATAGAACCATCGAGTCCACAGCACGAGATGGACGAACCGAGGGCCTCTAGATAGGACGACAGGTAAGATTTGAATTTAGGACCTCCCGCTCTAATACCATGTAAAATTTTTGTAGAATCACTGTCAACTGTTCTAAAAGCTTAAGTCGTTAGGTGAAAGCGTTGATTAATATTTGAGTACTTTCACAATACCATCGTAATGAGTCTCGACAGTCGCTCTCTTTCGAGCATCGATTAAGCTGTATAGTGCGATCATTCAAATCAATCAGAGGCCCGTGATCGTCAGCAGAATGAGAGCCACGTCAACACACAACCACGACATCCTTCTTTCTTTCTTTCTTTTTTCAATCTTCTAATTTATATACTTTAATCACCTCAATTTGCCACGAATTATTTATGGTTTTTGATACTTCCTGAAAGGCAAATACTTGGTCGTGGGGCAGTGGACCCACTTCGAGCGACAAGCACACAAATTGTGCAACTTGGGAAGTTGGCAAATTTGGTCCTCAAACATTAAAAGATGCGACTAAAAGATCGGAACGCACCCACGCAAGCCCCACTGCTTGGAAAAAGAAGGCATGCTTCCAGGTTGACTTCAGACGTCGACCTCATCCATCTCCTCCGTTGACTGAACCACCACCTCGCCTCCTAGATCGTACCTCAATATCCCCGAAAAGAAAAACCCCACGCCTTTAGGGTTATTGGTATTTTGTCTCGCGACGTTTCAGTCTTTGCAATTTGCCCCCTCCTGAGTTTTAGAAATCGGTCGCGATGTGTGTTTTGGCATTGACTGCAACCAAATTTGCTCATAGCTCCAACCACGTGAAGACATGTAATTGATTATGGAAGGAAAATCCGTCATGTATAGCGTATAAAAAAAGTAGAAAAGTAATTTAGAGCCATGTCGCTTGAAAGAGCATGTGACTAAAGTTTCGACGAGATTTGACTAGAGTCAATGCCGAATGCAAGTGGATACGTGGTTTCAAAATATACATAAGAATAATCCGTATTGTTTATTTTCCCTCATGTAAAACTGATCTTGTTCAGTCACATTGGCATGGATGTAAGAAAATGGCCGCAGTCTATACTAAGGGGGAATTGCCAACGACTTCGAGAAGCCAGGCAAAAAATTGCAAAAATCGAAAAGTCGGGGGCCAATTCGCAACAATCTTAAATTATTACTTCTTTTGCCCGAGATGTAATTCTCCCCCTCAGTGCGATGGTGCCTGGACATTCCACTGTTTATCCGGTGCTCCGCTCCCGTGTGCTCCTGAAACTCACATACCGAATCAGACGCTGACACGTGGAGTCTAAATTGGCGATCGCACACTAGAGCAGAGCAGGAGCGACACGTTGAGTGGCCTGCGCCGACCTCCACCTGTATTTTAACGTCTAATCCTTATCGTGGTGGAAGCGGCACTGAATTTTCCATTGGTTTCTGACTGGTTAGCCATTCCGAAAGCACTGATTAAGGAAAATCCAGACAGTTTCCAACATTTATTGATGCCGATCGATATGTTGTTATCAATGTGAGGAACCGCCTAATTTCCCCCCGTCAACATACTAACAAAGCAAAAGACCCAAATTTTCCGTAGCTCGTTTTGCCTGTACCACCTCGTTCCTCAAATTTCACGTGTCGTTCTTAACCGGACTTGCAATTTGTCTGCTAAAAATCTTCGGGTCGGACTTTTTCTTAACGTTCGTGGGATTAAACCTGCCCTCCTTAAGAATAGGTATTTTAATGCAAGGTCGCCGGTGAAGTTGGCAGTTGGGACAAGATTAAGATTTAGAACCCTAGACCAGATCATAGTCAACACGCACTGAGAAAAAAAAAACACACACACACACTTGTGGTCGTGTCGTCTTCTTAGCGTTGTTGGGTTTGCGTTCGCGTATTAATTAATCGCCTCAAGAAAGCTGAAACAGTTGGGATTTGGAAAATCGGATTTTCTTCCTCTTTTTTCTTGGCCGCGTGATTATTCACTTCCCTGCTAATTATGCAAGAAATCTCAATATACTAGGAAAGAAATCCTTCGAGAAGGGGGAGTCAACCGAAAGCACCGGTTTTCACCGGTCACCTACACCCCTTTCTCCGCTCTCTCTTTCGCCATAGCGGCTCCTCCCTCGCCTATATATAAACCCTCCTCTGTTCAAAACCTCTCCTATACTTTTCAAGCCAATACAAGGTAGCGTCCACACCATTTCCGGTCGTCGGTCGTCTGCTCTCCGGTCTCGGAAATGGTTCAAGCTGAGGCGGTGCAGCCGGAGACGGTTTCTGGAGCCTCTCATCAAAGGCGGCTCGCCCTCGGCCTCGCCGTCTCCGTCTCAGCCCTCATGTCCCGATGCGCGAAGAAGGCCGGCGAGGTCTCGAGGAAGCTCGTGCCCCACCGGCACGACCGGTGTAAGTTCTCGCCGAGATCACCCGCGGGGGCGGGGTCGGGGTCGCCGCTCAAGCGCCCGAAGAAGCTGCTGTCGAACATAAGCAACAAGGCGATCGCGTTCGTTCACAGGACCAAGAAGTGTCCTGCCAACGGCGAGGCGTCCGAGGCGGACTCGGAGGAGTTCGGCTTCGGGGACGGCGGCGTGTGGCAGAGGAACATCCTGATGGGGGACAAGTGCCAGCCCTTGGACTTCTCCGGCGTGATCTACTACGACGAAAACGGTAAGAAACTCGATCAGGTGCCCCTCCGGTCGCCGCGCGCCAGCCCCCTGCCCGCGTACCTCGCCCGCGCCCGCCCGGAGGAGCGGCGGGTCAGTCAATTCGACTTCGGCGGATTAGGGAAGTAGCTGAAGCTTCACAGCACAACCTCATAAAAGCATGATCCTCGTCATTGTTGATCGGAGGAGGGGCTGACAGTGGGCTGTTTCAGTGTAACTCTTCTTCTTTATTTAGGTGTGGAGCTCGGTCGTCTTGTTTTGCGCTGTGATTACGTGAGGTGAAGTTGTCTGTACAAATGTTTCAGACAGGAATTGATAGTTCCATAATGTTTTTGGCTGTCCCTTCTCACCAGATGTTAAGGGTAATATCTTCTCTTTAGCAGCCATCTCTGTCTTCTTTCCCAACCCATTATAAACTGTGATTCACCCATCACTGCAACTGATCAAACCAGCCCTGTTCAGAAGGGAAATTGCTTCCATTAGCAGAAGAAAGAGAGCAGAACTTCCCCGGCCCCGTTCAGGCTTTCTTTTTACCTGGCGCGAGAAAGGCCGAATCGAACGGTCGAGCTTCCTTGCTGATCGCCACCAGAAGGCGGCGACTGTTCCTGACGCCGCCAAGATTGAAATAGTCGCGCAACGTCAGGATTGTGGACATTTAGCGATTACCCACAAAAGTACACTCCTCAATACGTGTTGACATGCGATGATTCACGTCATACTAGGGCTGGATAGCTACAGATAGATAGACCCTTTCGTTCGCTTCCGGGGAAGATTCGTGTGTCGTGACAAGGTCTCGAGTGACGATAGAGATGAGAGATGACCCTTTTGGAAACGGTCTCACCACGTCCACTTAAATTAACATGTTTAATTCGTAAGTTAAATCTTTTTATCGATCATGAAATCGATGCGAATTGCAAATGCGATTACGTTACAAAGAGTAAAAATCATTGACTCTTTCATTATATATGCCGCCGAGACTAAATCACAAGCATGACGAAAACATTTCAAGTTTCACTCCGAATGTTTCTTATCCTATCAATAAATAATGATAATTTTTTAAATGTAACGATAATTTTGAATTAGACGACAATTTTTTAAATGCTTTTGTAGATCATATACAAAAATTAATAATTTTTCGAATGCTTTAACGAATGATGATCTCCAAATGCATTTGTAGCTTTTTAACGGTGGATGATGACGTTTTATATGCATGATGTTAACATGAGTTTGTCGCTGCCCCTGACTAACAAACGGTTCAGATCGCACCGAGAGGAAATCAACGTTGATGATTCATGTGAACACGGTCGGGGTGATTTTCGGCCTGCTATATTTTCAACGGCTCACATCCTGCTTCCGTGTTCACTTACGAGAAAACAACCCCGGCCGAAGAACAACAAAGGCCCAAATATTAAGATGAGATCACTATTATTTAACGGACAAACCATAAAAAGCTAAAAACCCCTAAATTATGTCGGCCGTCGCACTTTTACACTATAATTTAATAAAAAAATCACAAAAACTCTTAAATTATATAAATCGTGATATATTTACTCAAAACTTTTTTTATCACATGAAAAGTTTCAAATAACTTCAAATATCTATTAACATGACATATTTACTTTAATTTTTTTTAATAAATATATCATATAATAAAATTTTTTATGCACTATATAATTCAGAAAAAATTATTTTCACGTCACAAACAAAATTACGAAAAATGCGTTGCACGTGTACAGATTTGAAATATTTTTATGTCACCGAAAAAATTAATAATAAGAATAATACCATGAAAGACCCCAAACTTTACTTCGACACATTTACCATAAACTTTTTTTGTAACACAAAAAATCTTAACTATGTTTTTTTGTGACACATTTACCCCTCTTTTTCTCTTTTCAGGCTTAGCCGCCCTTGTGTCACAAAAAAAAAAGAGTAAATGTATTAAGTAAAGTTTGAGATTTTTTGTATCACAAAAAATAAGTTTAGGAGATGTCACCGTAGATAAAGTTTAGGATTTTTCATGATATTAACCCTTAATATAAATATATTACAATGAGCAATGAGCGTAATTTATTATTTTAATGACTTTCCCCCCAATTTGACGAATGCTAATTCTGCTAGCAAAAATGACAATCTTAAGCAAGCAATCGATCTGCAGAACGAGAGAACACGCGCGCATTATCAGAGCCTTCGCATGCTCGCCAAAAGGGAACGACCCAGTTTTGCATTCTTCTACACTCGCCTCGTCAAGAACGACAAAGACCAAGAGACATTTGCGGCGAAACATTCGTCGGACGACGCGTGCATTTCACGTAATTCGCCATTGGAATCCTTTGTTCAAGCTCGAACAGCAAGCTAGGAAACAGCGTTTGCAGTACGCTTCGTCGTTCCACGATTCTCATGATGAGACCAGCTTCTAGAGCGGTAAAACCAAGTGGGCTTCGTGACTCGCCGACACTCTGACCACAGGAAACTCAGAATTCAAGTCAAAGTTCAAGAAAAAAGGCCTATTCAAGAACGCCCATTCTTGGCCTGCATGGCCCCTGATCATCAGTTGACTTCGACCTTTTGGAGTTGACTCGACGAAGCCACTGGAACTGAGTCAACGGAGGGATGTCGGAGTCCACTCGGGGACAAAGCCAATTAAGCATCGCACAGAGCAAAATACTCTCCTTTCACAATCTCAATTGTCAACACCCTTCCTGTTTTTCTTACAAGAGCAAGGACAGGCCGATGTGATCTGCTCTGTCTGCATTTCCTAGTGTTCTTTAGTTTCCACAAACCCAACGACGGGGGGAAACTCTTGAACAGCAGCGAAAGTGAAAGAAGCCCGGGAATCATGGCAGTGAGATGAGATTAAGATGACGGAAAGGATAAGCAAATGACTATAGCAACACCCCCAAATGGACCGACCAAGAACCATGAGAAGCCTCGCCTTGGACCTTTTACTTTGCAAATACCTCTCTAGCATGGTCCTTAGCATGACCGCTACTGGCATTGGGCCCCCGACCCAAGCCTGACAGGTCGGAACCTCTGAAGTACTTGTAGAGCCACGACAAGCCGGCCAATGCTATGACCCCGAACCCGCACGCGGACAACACGGTGGCGACCGCCACGAACAGGACGGCGGCGATTGGGACCCATATCGGGCTCGAGACGATGACCAGCGGCGCCAAGAGGATCAGGCCCATGACGGCCGCTGTTATGGTGAGGCCGATGAGGAGGAGCAAGATGGCGTCGGAGACGATGAGGGAGAGGAACCCGAAGAGGTGGGCCGAGATGGGTGCATGCTCGTGCAGCTTGTGGAAGATGGAGGCGCCGCGAGCCGCGGAGCGCCTGGGTGATCTCTGGAGGTCGGCCATTGTTGAGAATCGAGAGCGCTTAGCTTCAAGAAGATGAGGGGAGCGGAGAAGAGGGAACGAGCGAGGGGGAAAAAAATTCCCGGAGCATAGTGGGCTGTGGCGGACGCGGCCTTACACGTGTGGGGCAAGTGCTCCGGTGGAGACATGCGAGTTAACACGTGTGGGAACCGTGGAGCACAACGGTGATGACGGCTAGGGAAAGTAATGGTTCATGTCGATCTTAGACCGGCCCAAGAAGAACTTCTTATTCACACCTAGCCTAGTTTCTAGTGTACAATTACAGGTTTCTCTTCTTACCAAGCCCATGGCTCAGGAGCATAACTGTAACTAGGGCCCAAAAATTTATTGGCTTCTTGGAGCGTTATTTTACTTCTGCATTTTGCATGTTACAGAATGTCGAATCATGCGTCAGCACTTAACAGTTTCCTCTACATTCTATAGAAACTAGAAAGTCGGCAAAGTCTTAATTTGAGGAACTCCCTACTGGCCTTGCTCTTCTGTCGAGACGCCCTTCCGTCGACCTTGCTCCTTCGTCGAGACACTCTTCCATCGCCCTCGCTTGCCTGTTTGCCTCGTCGCTCTTCATCAACCTCTCTCCTCCGTCGCCCTTGCTCGTCGCTCGCCTTGTCGCTCTTAGCGGTCTCGGGTTGAGCCAATGACCGAAATGAACCCATAGGGTTGGTCTGGTCCTTGATCTCAAGTTTGACGAGTCGGTCCATAGTTCCAAAAAATGAGAAAAGGTTGAGTACTGGACTGCCCCAACTCGAACTATGCTCACCCTTAGTGACGGTCGCCCGTGACGTGGGAATTTTTGCTTTGTGGCCACAATTTAATGAGGATATTACTTGCTGGCTAGTATCTAATCATATAAGATGAATTATCATTAATTTGCAATTAAATTTTCTTTTGCTAAAGTACTGGCTGGAGGAGGGCAAGTGATAATTTGTGGATAGATCTGGAGGACCACGGAGAGATCGGTCTTGGAAGAGCATAGGATTGGCCCCAGTATCGTCGTACTCGTTAATCTTTTAATTCGATTTATTTTGATGACGTCAAAATCCTCCTGTCGTTGGATAATTAGGACGCTTCACCCAAAAATTACGGAATCCGACGGTGAAATGCGAGCGCCAAAGTGGGGGAAATCCTCCCGCCACGCGGAACGACGTCGTGGGCGACGGCTTTTGGATCGCAAGTGAGCGCGTGGCCCGTGGCTTTCGTTCCAGGCGGCCCATTATGAGAAGGCCCAATAGCGACTAATTTGCCGTCCAAACAAAGCTGCCCATGAAACGCTTTGGTCGGCAATCCGCACGGCATTGCACCGCGGTCTGGCTAGAAGTAGAATTCGCAGCGTCGCGTGATCAGTTTCAATGCGCTGCCAACGTGAAATACGACCGGGAGCAAAGTCTTCGTACGAGCAGTATGAAGATGAAGATGAAGATGACGAAGGTGGAAACAAGACGCGCCGTGCGGGCCTCGATCTCGGATTTACAAATCTCAAGCAACTGTCGAGAAACTTTCGGTACACCAGCTCTTCGACCATGGCGAATCTCTGCTTCTGAAGCTTCTCCATCTGCCTCAGGATGTCTTCGTTCACATGTTTCAGTGCGCTTGCCTCTTCTTCGAGATGATAGAGCATAAACCCGATTTTACGTGGATAACAACATCCAATGCTGAAGGATAGAACTCTCAACGATGTACGGCCTGAGATCCTGACAGTGTTCATGAATTACAAGCCATGGTTGACAGACACCAGGTGTTATCATCAATCAGAAACATTAGGCATGAGTGCTTCCTTAAAACTCGCAACTCTGAGAAAGTGCACGAGTGTTCTGCGCTTTTGAGATAGAAGCAGTCCCTTTCCACCATATTGTCATGGTGGAAAGGGAAGTGGTTTTTGCCCGAGCAGAGTTCAACTCTATAGACTTTGCTCTTCAATGATGTTCAGTCGTGCCTTCATTTGGATGTGGCCGGCATTCATCTTTTCCTGCCGCTGCTTTATCATCTTCTTCGCCGTCTGTAGCTGTTTCTCCGCCACAAAGTTCTCTCTATTTTCCTTTTCGAGATCGCTTTTCTTGGCCTCGAGTGAGCTCACCGCAGCCTTCAGCATGTTGACCTTGGATGATCTGACCCTTGATTGCCTCTTCAGACGTGTGATTGAGGAATGTCGTTCTCTCAGCCCAAAGAGCTCCAACAGCTTTTTCTCAACTGCTATTCCTCTTCTTCGCTGGTCGTTAGGCAGATGCTTCATCTGTTCCGCTCCATCGACAACATTCCGGCTCGTCTTGCCAGGCAATCACCCGCTGCCGATTTGCATCTGCAGTCTTGTTTTCCTCCTTTTCCTCATCATGGCGACCTTGCCGGTTCACATCTTCGTCTTCTAAGATTATGCAAACACCCTCGTTTTTCGAAAGAAAGCATGGGGAGAACCAGTAGAAACAGCTGAGAACCATTCCGGATGTAACTCAGGGGAAGAAGTTTTTCAAAGAAAAAGGGAATGGCCAGATGATTAGAGACGGGGTTTTAGCATCCTTGAAGCCTTGACGATGCCATTGCTAGAGACTGCAAGAGCTGCAACGGTAGCGAGAATCAGCAAGCTTGCTCTGATTATCGTGTAATTGCTCTACTGGTTCAACGCAACAGCTTTTCGCCTCCAACAGTGCCTTCGGGAGCTCTGAATTCAGCTCCAATCTGTAGATTTCACCATCGTTCATTCATTCTGCTGAGTAGCCGATGCAGACAAATCTCATCACTAGTCGGCGGTTCCTTCGCACTGCAAGCACTAAACGCCTTTTGTAAGAACACGTTGAAGGACCAGGGCGTGGGACCAGAGCACGTTGACGTTAACACAAGCTCGAGGACACGTTCTTTTTGTCCTCCCTTCTTCAATCCTTGAAAGATCTTTTTCCTGCTGAGCACCATTAGATTTTTGTGCAGATGATGGAGAAGATCAACTGTCAGGAATGGTAGCTACTGGTCTCCCACCACAAATCGACGTGCCACGGTTGTAGGCGACGAGCTAAAACACCTTTCTTAAGTTACGAATAAGATGGCTATGGCCCGAAAAAAGTTCCGACGTCCAGCTTCTCATGCTCGGGAGAGACTAATATAGAACCCCATCACCATAACTTCCACTTAAGACTTAACCTCGGTGATGAAGGAGTAACTCTTAATCAATACAGTTACCCACTGTTTGATATAAGTTATAAGACTTTCAGCTTGTATTAATCCAAGATGAATTGATACTATAAATTTATCAAGTCTCCCTTAATGTAATATCAATAAATAACCTCCCGCGATTTTTGGCGCGGAAAGGTTCTTTATTTCTAGTAAATAAAATATTCTTAAATTGCATAATTTATATGGTATGTGATTGATTATGGGGGCATAAAGAATATTATATGCCTGAATCGGAGTCGATTCGCAATCTCTGAACCCTTCAAAACCCTATCGATCTCCCTCCTTAATCCCAATTCTCTCTCTCGCGCGCCGATCGTCCGTCGCCAGAAGGAGATTCCGACGATGGACCCGCGGCGAATCTCCCACGCCGCCATCAAGCCGAAGGTCCGCCAGGTCGGCTTCGTGCCTCGCAACGCCCCGCCGGAGCCGCCTGCCCGGGCCCAGGCCTACCCCGCCGAGTCAAGCTCACCCCCGCTCTCCGACTCCCCGGCGGGCAATTCCCTCTCACCGGTCATGATTCCGCCGCCTCGGCACCTCCCCGACAACCTCCCCACCTTCCGCACGCCGGCCGTGCCCGTGCCGGAGTCCACGCGCCGGCGCGCGGAACACTCGACGGTCGTCGGGAGCTACGATCCGGTGGAATCTCTCCTCGGCACTTCGTCGCCTGTCCCATCGCCGCCGTCGAGCGACAGGCTGATCGGCGACGGGGAGTTCTCGGAGGAGTCATGGCTGCGTCGGAGCAATTCCGCGAAGTTCGCCTCGAGCCTCCCGAGCGGAGGTTTTGATTTGACCGCCATGAAGGCAGTCTCCGCGACTGATCTTCCAGCCGATGTGAATGTGAAGAAGACGACAGGTGAGTTTGTTTTATGTCTTTCAGTTAATGCGTTAATTTCTTTAATTGTTGTGTCCTTCAATCAGTGGTTGTTAAGGATGGTTCTGTACGAGAAGATTGCTTGTTTGCTGATAACACTTGCAATTCGTGCATGTCAGCGTTTGAATGAGCATTTTATGCAGTATGGACAAGTCCAGTTTGTTTGCCGCGTACTTCTGTCTTTGGCTCGTTTACTAATTTTTTGGTCCCCAATGGCTCATTGGCGATGTGACAGCATGATGCCATAGCGTATGCTAATTTCTGCTGGTTCCTTCCAGCTGATCTGTCGTTACCAAGTTAGTAAAGTGTCATGGGAAGGGATGTGGGAGGTAGGTTGGTCTGGAGGTAATGCTTTAGAACTATGCAGTTAGATGGGGGCATTGGGAGAAAGATTGTGCATAATGATTTCAACTTGTTGTAATGTAAGAAGGCGTTCGAAGGTGTCTCGGCCCCTTTATATAGCGAGAATCTTCATCTCTGATGCACCTTTGTTTATTGATGACTTTTTGCAGAAAAGAGTGAGGGGAGTGCTCTGGAGGTGAAAAATGAAGTAGCCCCTAGTTCAAAGCCACTGAAGGAAAAAACTACAAAATCTGAAAGGCGTGCCTTGCAGGAGTCTCAGCGAGCTGCAAAAGCTGCTGCAAGAGGTTGTTTCTATGACCTTTACTTCGTGGACCATTAGAATTGCAGATGTCAAACTCCTCTTTTTTTTGGACCATTTGAAATCAAGTTTTCACATTGACTAGCTTGCATTATTAATGCATGATGCACCCATGCACCCATGACATGCATGGCAATACTGCTCAAATCCGGTCTTTTTTTTTTTTGGTAAAGGCTCAAATCTGATCTTGAGCTGGAGCATAATCTATTATTAGGAATCTTTCAGGTTAAGGCTGCTTTTATGTTTTTTTTAACAATTTTGAAGACACTTGGTATGCTTCTCGATGGAAAGAGGCCTTTTTAGTGGTAAGGAGATATAGAAAGAGTATAACACCTACACAGGTTTGAAGCTCCAGGCTTCAGTCTTGCTCCCTGGCTAAGTTGTATTGTTGGTAACAACTTATAAGCAGCCTATATATTTCAAATGGAATTCGTTGTTGCAGCTGAGGGAAATAAGTCCACAACTGCTGCATCTGGCAGAGTCGCTTCAGCTAAGGCATCAAAACAACCCACAGAAAAGAAAGATGTTGCTTTAGCTGCTCCCTCTGTGGCAGCTTCTGAGAAGAAAGGAAGTGACCGTGCACCAGAGAAGGACAGGAAGAAAGATGCTCCTGCTCCACGCATGCAATTTGATGACAAGAGTCGGGTGGAAAAAGCTAAAAGGAGAGCTGTTGTCAATCAAACCGAAGCTAGAAATAGAGTTGAATTGTTCAGACATTTGCCTCAATATGAACAGGGAACGCAGCTTCCTGATCTTGAGTCAAAGTTTTTTCAACTCGAGCCTATGCACCCTGATGTTTACAAGGTACTTCTAAAAACACAGAGTGTCTTATACCTCCTTAAGTTCTTGGAGGTTGATCTTGGTATATTATTGAGATCTCAGCAGAACCCTTAATATGGTTAGATGAGATGTGCAGCATGTAATAAAAATCAGTTTTGCCTTGCAACTCCAAAGCATCAATATTAGGGACCTCTGTGTTTTAAGAGATGTGATCGTGTCCTCTTGTTTGAAATGGATGTCACTACTTGGTTGTATTTTTGATATACCTCTACACAACAAAGTTGTGCCGAGTAGTTATCTACAGAAATAAGTGTATGCTTAATGTCCTGCTAAGTCTTGTTCATGTAATCAACAGGTTGGGTTACAGTATTTAGCAGGAGATATTTCGGGGGGCAATGCTCGTTGTATTACAATGCTGCAAGCTTTCCAACAGGCCATCAAGGACTATGTAACGCCACCTGAGAAAACTCTCAACAGAGATTTGACGGCAAAAATTAGCAGCTATGTTTCTTTTTTTACTGAGTGCAGACCACTTTCAATCAGCATGGGAAATGCAATTAGATTTGTAAAGAATCGAATTGCCAAGTTACCATTGTCTCTTTCTGAATCAGAAGCAAAGGCTTTGCTTTGCTCCGATATAGATCGCTTTATAAATGAGAAGATTATAGTGGCTGACCAGGTAATAGTCAGACATGCGACAACTAAGATCAGAGATGGGGATGTTCTTCTTACATATGGCGCATCATGTGTTGTTGAGATGATTTTGTTGTATGCCCATGAAATTGGGAAACAGTTCCGTGTAGTGGTAATTGATTCACGCCCCAAACTTGAAGGCCAATCATTACTACGTCGGCTGATAGCTAAAGGGTTGAGTTGTACATATACACATATAAATGCAGTTTCTTATATAATGCATGAAGTGACTGGAGTTTTCTTGGGCGCTTCCTCTGTATTGTCTAATGGTACTGTATATTCAAGGGTTGGAACCGCCACTGTGGCAATGGTTGCTAATGCTTTCCGTGTTCCTGTTATAATATGCTGCGAAGCATATAAATTTCACGAAAGAGTGCAGCTGGATTCAATCTGCTTCAATGAACTGGGTACGTTTTGGCCTCTTTTATGATTGTTTTATGCTCATATAATTTTCTCATAAACTCAGCTAGTGAATATTCTTAATTTGCTTTCAGGTGATCCGGATGCTGTTTTAAAGGTTCCTGGAAGAATGGACATGAATTATTTAGACAACTTGCGGAATAAGGCAAATCTTCAATCGCTGAATCTCATGTAAGCTTTCAGTTTTTTGGAGGAAGGAAGTCTAAATGAATCATGTGTTGTAGGTTGATTTGATTTTTGGCTTTTGATGTGATGCGTAAATAGGTATGATGCTACTCCATCAGAATATGTGTCCATGATTGTCACAGATTATGGCATGGTAAGTCGTATGTACTCCCTGAATTGTTCAAATTCAAACTGTAATAGAATCCTTCGAGGATTCTATCCAAATCATAATCCCCAACTCGTGGATATGGTACTATGGAAAGTTTCGCTGTTTACCTTATTTTTATGGTCACAGATACCTCCAACAAGCGTACCCGTGATTGTCCGAGAATATCGGAGGGAGCAGTTATTGATATAGACTTATCATTGGAGCAGTGATTCCACATTTTTAAAGCTTGATAGGCTGGCTAGTGGGGAGATCTCTTGCTTTGTTTGGACACTCAAGCTGTGCACCAACAAGAATAAGCGTAGCATGTTTTGCTAACTCCAGGTTTTCGTTGTAGCCCTTAGCTTCCATATGACGTTTCCCTTCTAGGTCATCTTTTCTTTGTTTGGTAAAAGCTGAGCTGCACATATTTCACTTGCGATTATGTTGGAAGTAACGTTAATGTCTTGTAATTGAATAGTCCATTCTTTGTAAATACTGATAATTTTGTTAGGCTTGTCAAAGATCCGTTGGTTGGTCAATTTCCGATCTCTGTATGTATGTTAAGGTGAATGGAACTCGCAAGGAATATAATGTTGAATTCTGTTTTTCGAATAACTTGGTTATGAACTCGGCAAGTGAATCTCGGTGGTCTTCAAGAGAGGTTGTCTTTCCTCTTTAGCTCTACTACCCATTCAGCCCATCTTGAAACACGGACCAAGGAGTTTGACATGTGTGCGAGTCAATGGATGGCAAACCCGTAAGGCGTAAGGAAGCTGATTGGTGGGATCCCTTTTGAGTGCATCGCCAACCGACCTTGATTGGCGAATGAACTCAAGGCTGTGCGACAAGGGTTTCATACAATGTGCGCTTTGAATAAAAAGTGATTCATGTAAAAGCAGAGTATGTGCCATCAGGAGAGATCTTAAATATTTCATTGGGCGGTTAGCCTTCACATAACATCAACACTGTACATCAATCGGTAGTTTTCCTCGGCACGAGTGCGTCGTGTTCTTCTCGCATTCGACGGAGACCCCTAAGGAATAAGGTTAAAGAAGAAATCGTTAGCTTTTGGGTATTTTCCTGCTTGAGGATGCGATAGTATCGTCTCAGGAAAACGTTTTCAGGCATTTATCCTATGTATTCTCTTTCCTACGCTGTTGCCCTTTCTTGTCATCATTTGGGCTTCTTGTCTGTACCGGCGCCGCTGTTTTCTGCGGCAGTGGCGGCCGCCATCTCCATCAGTCTCTCATAATCTATTTCGGTCGACTTGTACTTCAACTTGATCCCACACTGTGACCATGACCTTATACACAGTAGGGCCTGGGTACTATCGTGCGGCATCGTGTACCTCTGCCTATCTATCTCGTCGCCCTTACCGCAGAATATATCTTCAGCGGAAACTGAGGTCGCCTGGACGGCCAAGAAATCACGGGCCATGAGACAGAGACGGGGATACCGTGTACTATTGACCTTCCACCATTCCAAAACATCGGTTGATAATGGAGCAGGAGGTTCCGACAGATATTGAGTGAGCTCATCGGTCGTGGCATTCATGGTCGCCCTCCGTTTCTTTCGAGCAATTTCCTCCGCAAAAGAAACGCTCCCTTCATCCTCAACCTCATGAGGACCGCATGTGCTAGCCAGAGGCGTGAAGTGGCTGGCTGAGTAATTTCTAATGAAGTAGGTTCTTGCTTCTTCTAGATAATTTTCCAAGTTTAGACTCTCGGGAATTAGTTCGCTCTTGATCCGAGGATCCAGAATCGCCGTCATGTAAGTAAAGATGTTGCAGACTTGGCCGCTGTAACTCCTTGACTTCTTCGCCATCTCCTCAGCCACGCTCTTTAGCCAGTCTGGGTTGTGTCGCGAGTCTCTGCAAGAGGCAATCATCTCAGATATGTGCTCCATGAAGAATAGAACCAGCCCGATGGTGGGGACTCTGTTCGTGCATATGTTGTTTGTGGTCTTGTAGAAAGGCTCGAGATAAGCATGGACGATGCTCACAGCATTCTTCTCTGTGGCGCTCAACAGTAATTTACTGCCTAGAGTTTCATCGTACTTCCTGATTACAGCATCCATAGCCCTACTAGCCTGTGTTGCGCAAGCACCGGCAAAAAGAACACAATGTGAATACATGACTTTTGCAGGAGGATTAAACAGGTCAAGAAGAAATTTGGAACATAATGCAACCTCACCGCACAATTTTGCCAATCCCTAAACAAAAGCCAGGAAGAAATGTGATGATGCTAAGTGATGGTAATTGGTAAAAAAGACAAAAATATAATGCGATATTTGCTCTAGCAATGGAATGGGTCTATCTTATGGTCATAATTATTTTTCTCTAGCTGTAGTTACTATCCAATGCTCTTCCATCTTCAAGTATGGTTTGTGTTTAGATGCTGAAAAGCAATCATAGGTAAGAACAAGGTCTGATATTGTTGCAATCGATACTCATTGGATTATACATCTTAACAGCCCTTTCACCTTTTTTTTTTTTTCATACTGCTCAGGAAATCTCATACCTTGCGGACTATATCAAGCATTTGGTAACTGCCACTCCACCGTGGCGATGCATCAAGTGGCATTTTCCAACTTCCTTCTTGATAAGCAGTCGTCATCTGAATGAAATCGTCCGAGATATCTGGAGAAGCGTTCAGCTCGAGAACAAACTCCCGGACCTTGAACAGTATGGGCTTGGTTGTTTTCAACCCATCATCAATGATCGAGTTTAAAGTACGAGCAGCACAGGGAATATAACAGAAGGGCCCCATTTTCCTACCATCCAAGTCTTCTTTCAGTGTATGACAAGCATGCAAGGCATTTGGACTGTTATCATGGGTGCAGGAGAGGGCTCTTCCTTCGATCTCATATGTTTTGAGAACCTTCACCAGGGAGTGGTAGATCTCAGTGCTCCCACAAGGATGAGGTATGTGACAGATATCAAGAAGCTTCCTCTGGAAGGACCAAGTCTCATCAATCCACTGGCTAGTGACACTCATATAGAGGATTTTTTGATAAGAAGTCCAGAAGTCAAGGGTGATTGAAATCTTAGAAGAAACCTGCTCCAAAGCCCCCTTAACATCTTCCTGCATGCTCCTAAAAACTTCAAGAAGTACAACTTTGTATTTGTCTCCAGGCCACAGATGTATGGAGGGATTTAAAAATTTGTAGGAATTTACGAGCCACTTCTCTTCCAAGGTTGAGGGAGGTAAAGAAGTTAAAATGAGCCACTTGATGACCAACCAGTTTAAGTGATCATAATCCACCTGAATGGGTGTTTTCCCCTGGGGCAGAGGTTTTTTAGCAATGGTGACTACTGGCTGAGGGGCTGAATTGACGAGACCATCCCCTGGCTTGTCATACCCAGGATGGCGATTACTAAGATGCCTCCCCAAATTTCCTTCATCAATAAAAGGATAGATGGTTGAGATAGTTTGACTAATATGCCACCATATTATGGCCTCTACTATTGCTGTGCTTCCAACATAAAAAGAAGAGACTCAAAAAAATGTCTACACCGCACAGACAATTGGAGAACAGCTTGATCATGTTTGCCCAGTTAAATGGAAAAGCACATTAGAAAGAAACTTTATTGATTATGCTAAAAAAGTAATAAGAAATGATGGTTTTGAACATCACACGTCAGAGCCCTGAGTTATGTGATTTTGCTGCATCACCATCAGCCAATTACAGAGAAAAATTTGAAAAGGAAATTACCAGTGGCTGTCGCAATGGAATAGCCTTGCCCGCAGAATTTGCAACATCTGCTTTTCCCATCAGCAGCAGTCTCAAAGTACTTGAGATACACTGATGTCATCGTCTTCTTTCTCGGTTTTGCTGAAGGAATAGCATTTCCCTTTTCTGAAGAACCCAGCCCAACATCTATTGGATCAATTGTTGGCAGAAGTGCTATGTCCATCATTGATTTGGGTTCCATATCTATTCCAGGAAACAAGATCAAGAAAATCATAAATCTAGTAAAAAACAAAAGTGATGCCCTTCTGGAACGGAGAAATCGAGTGTCCAAATACATTTGAGTTCAAAGAATCACATTTGAGATGATAGGACCAAAAATTATTTAAATGGCTCCAGCCAAAAGAGAAGGACGGAAACGATTCAGGTAAAGAAGATGGATCTTTGATGCAGAAGTGCCATGAACTGCATAAAGCAATAGACAAAGACCATCTGCAAAAATTTTGCTGCGCTGACATGGACATGTCATTGAGCCACAGCACCCTTATCAGTTCCCTCGTGATGCAAGCAAAATTCAACTCCACTGCTATGACTTAGATTATGGTAAACAAGCACACCGATAGTGATACAGTCTGTGGGGACATAAGTGCTGAAATTTCGATATGAACACATATGAACATCACAACACGGACAGTCGACACTGCAGCGAGCTACCGAGCACTGCTAAAACTTGAAAGGGGAAGTCATGCTTCCCCGTGGAAGTGCAGAGAAACCGCCAATCCATACTCATGCAAAGCGGCATTCGAAATGCAACTGTCTGCGCTGAAACTCGGGATTTCCACCCAATCACAAAACAACTGAGATATCCAAGTCCAGGTTCCGAGAAAAATAATTCAAAGACAGTACATCGAAGTCAAACTAGACCACCATATGACACCCGCTCTCCTCAAAAGAATACACAATCTGCAGATGACCATAAACGCTCGAAAGAAATCTTTACCTTTGTAAGTTTTGTATGCATTATTGACGTTCCAGTCCATTTGATTCGACGTCTTCCCACCAAGAGTTTCCGTCCAGTAGTTGCAGTTCGTCTCAGAATCGTGTTCTCAACAGAAGACAACGCAAAGAGAATAAAACCGAAGCCGTCAGCCTGTTTCGTGAACCAGCATCTCTCTGGAGATCACTTCTCAAACAAGCTTCAAAGCAAGAACGCTTCCGATCGCGCAGACCAAGGACGAGGATTTAGGAACCCTCGCTGAGAAATTCATGAGAAATCGAACTGGCGGCCAGGAGCGCGGACCACCAGCGCGACTCATAGACTGAGGCAACCGACGTAAGTCAAAAGAACAATCGACAAAGTCGAAGAAAAATTCGGTCTTTAGATTCACGATCTCGCCAGAGCGGGCACTCACCTCGATGGATGATGCAACCGAGAGCGCTCTTCGTCGATGGGACGCTCTCAATCGAGGCGCCGAACGATGTTCACGAGCAAGAGCGCCATAAGGGCAGACCCGATCGGGCCGAAGCTTAGGAGAGAGAGGTTCGAGAGATCGGCGGGACTTCCATTTTTCCGGGAAAATTTGCAGAGAGCAGGGACAAAAAGAGAGGGAAGGAAGAAAAGGGAGGGAGTCGAAGCCGAGAAACTGAAGACGCCCGAGCCGAATCGGAGCCGAGAAGAGAGAGAGAGAGCGGGGGATCAGCTTTAGGAAGCCGCGAGGAGCTCGGCGGACTCACTCGGGGATGCTCGGCGATTCTGGACGGCTTCGGCGAGTCGAGTCCGCTTCGACTCCGAGCGAAGCCGTGAAGTACGAAGGAACGAGGGAGACGAGACGGCGACGGCGAGGGAAACAATAATGGATGAGAGAGAGAGAGAGGGCTCGATCGGCTGCTGAGTTGACTCAGCGGCTAAAAAGTGAAGAGACGAGATTGGACTCGAGTCGAGTCGTTTCAGTTTTGCTGGTTCTGCTGTTGGTGAGCCCCAGGCCCAGCTAGCTAACTCCGCTGGCTCTCTCAGCTTCAGCTTCACTCCGCTCTTTAAAACTCCGATTTAACAATTCAAATAAAACGGTCGAGCCAATCTTTTTTTGGTTTTTTCTTTTTCTTCTTTTTCATTTTTTTTCCTTCTCGAGAAAAAAAAAATCTCTTTGCTCGATTTTGTTCTCTTCGCGCCTTTCTTTCGGTATACGAAATTTTATTAAGAGTTTTGCGCAGTGCGCTGTACGTCTCGCATAAATTATCGTGCCAAAGAGCAATATCATAACATGCCTGCATTTCGATTTAAATGCTTGTAGTAAACACGATTCTTTCATGACACTTGATTAATAACAAAATGTAGTGACGCATCGATCTAGAATAATAACATGGTTCGTCCCTGAACTTTTTATCTGTCATGTGATTAAGTACCTCAATTTTTTTTTCCTCACCTAATCCAATACCTCAAACTTTTTCAAATTTGCTCGTTTCGAGGCCTCTCGTGCGATAAGTTTCTATGTAATTTGATTATTCTCACGTGACAAGCTTACATGGCAAGATTTGAGTACAATTAGTGGTGTGGATTGCTCACTTAACAAATTTGTACCACCATCTTGGAGGTCTTGGGTAATGAGTGAGAGAGAAAATGTCGGGTCAAATGACTTAGTCATCTAATGTGCCTATATTGATGTGGCATCATTCCTAAGATGTAACATTGGACGCCAATGTGGATGGCCAATGACTCTTTAATGGAATTATTATTAAAGCTGCCATTTTATGTTCACAATTTTAACGAAAATCTCATGTCGATCCATCTAGTCCTAGTGGCGTCGTAATACACTATCCTACAAGGAATCGTAATTCACTAAAATCCGCATACTCCATCAGTGACACATTATACTCACAGACCAAAAACATGGGCCGAAACTCAACCTGAATCCCGAGTCCATTGGTGTTCATACTTCACAAGATGGGGGATCGAACATGTGTCGCGTGCTTCAATCCTAACTTCTTAAATCATTAAGCCAGCAGGCAAGATTTTATAAGAGCTGTTCTTCTTTCTTGGCCAAGAGTTTGAGAAGACTCTAATTTGGTCATGGCATCGTTCCTCTTACGCTTAACTTTGAGACAGAACAGGATTGAACTCTTTTATCCGACAGCATAATCTGACAAAACTCAATTTTCTTCACAGCATCATCGAACGGCAGAGCTTTCGCTGATGTATACTCGTTGTTTAGCACATTCCGACTAATGGGTATGCAGCTTAATGCAAGCATTCCCTGCTTGCGGTGCGATCACCATTTTCCCAATGTACGCTTCAGGAGTCAGTCCCGAAACAGAGGTCAGCTCCCTGGCAAATGTCAAAGTGCCGACCCTCAAGTTGTGAACCACGAAGAGGAACGAGGTGAAGGATTAGAAGAGTCTAATAAATGGCTGTGTACAGAGAAGAAGTAAAGTGAGATGAGCTAATCAATCAAAAAGCTAGTGATTGTTTAACTCAAAACAGTAGGGTGTGCTGTCAATCTTCATCTATTTTTAGTCTTCTATAATCTGAGGGTGTTGTGTCATCTGTGAGAGTGAGTTGAGAGAAGGGTCAATCCCATGGACCAGAACTAAATCCCAGTCCATCCCAACTTTGCAGTGAATAAGGAAAACAGAAAAAAGAAAGAGAGAGAGAGAGAGAGAGAGAGAGAGAGAGAGAGAGAGAGAGAGAGAGAGAGGTGTGTGTGTAAATGGGTTCGACCAGCGTTGATAGGGGTCATCTTGAAGAACCACCTCGTCTTCTCCTGGGTTTCCTCGATCTCCAGATGATGGCCGAGGGATTCGGGCATATCCGGTAAGGGATCTTAGGCGGTTGAATATCAGGTAGGCTGCAATGTGTCCATTTAAGCATATGCATCGGTTAGAAGCTCATCTGATAAGAAGTCTTAAAAGAGCAGGTTCTTCTTCTTCCCAGTGCATTGAAATCATGGAGGTGTTTAATTAGTCAAGAACTTTAAGGGAAGAAATCTTACTCCAACGGGGTCATATCGACCTGCGAAAAGTCCAAGTTGATCGATGAAGCGTCCGTCGTAATCACATGAGTCTTGGTGCTATTGAATGGGGAAGGAGGTGGTTGCCTGATTGCCAAAACTCTGCAGTTTAAGTCGCTTGCAATGTTGTCGTGGGTCATGGCCAACCTGCAACACATGCCCAAACAAGAATGTCCGGTTTAAGTTTTCGAGGGGTTGCAATAGCCTAAAGAAAATCAATGCATTTGCCTTTGCAGGGACTAGGATTCTGCACGATGCCTCTCACCAAACCCAGTTCCCATAATTAGGAGGCCACCTAAAAGCAATAACGAGTTCTGAAATTGCTGCAACTCTTAATCGCCGCTTTGATGCAGAATACGGCGACATTTCACCCTTTTCTTTTTCCTCCTCGACTCCCATTAAAGTAGCAAGCAATCGCCGAGACCAACCGTATGGCTCGGGACCAACCGAATTAGGAAGCTGTCATGACTCCGATCAGCCGAGAATCGAAATCGAACCGACCAGCCCTTTTCCGATTCCCGGAGGCGCTAACGTTAGTAATGTGATAGGACAAACAGGGCAAGAAGGCATTAGAGGCTGTTCCTGGGACTTTCGTGCGCGAGTGAAGAAAGTGGATCGGGGAATTCATGGAATTTGCGTGCTCTCGTGACGGTTCACCGAGACCCCCCACTTGACAAATCCTTTATGGCGGTGGTGAGGCCCATACACAGTGTCGAGGGTCTGCTTTGATTGCCCCACCATGAACATAACACGTGAGTTCTGATCAGTTTGATCAGTCCACCTTCCACCTTCCACGATCCTGATCCCTCAGCCTCTGTCAAACCCCATTTCAGAGCAAGATTTGCTACGCGCTTCAGACCAAAAGGGTATGGCGACTTCCGTCGATGCGTGGTGATGATGCATTTGAAACGTCAGTTTCGTTCTTCAAGCTGTATAATCGATAGCTAATGATCGATGAGAACGCTTCCATTGGTTTGAATGTATAAAGTAAATGGGTTGCGCTGTCTCGTGCTCGAACTTTTCCTTTGTACTTTGTCTTGTCTCGTCGTCGTGTCCGATATTGCCCGCAAAAGGAAATCCTTTATTGCCTTTCTCTATTGAAATAAAGGCGCTTTTAATTTTGAAATTGGGATTGAATCTACCATGAGTGCAAATAACCCAAAAAGGAGGAATCAAAAGAATGGAAGTGGGCAGGGGAAATCAGAACGAAATGAATGAGAATGCGCTCGAAGAAATGGTCAACAAGGTGTTTGCGCTTTGCTATCATCGCTCACCTTGAAGAAAACCCAAACAAAAAAAAAAAGAAGATAAGAAGAAGAAGATTAGGTGGCAAAAAAATGAAATTCAATTGGCCGTCGTCGCTGGTAGGTTGACAATTCTTGAACCATCTCTCCGCTCTCTCTCTCTCTCTGCTCTCTCTCTCTCTCTCTCTCTCTCTCTCTCTCTGTCTCTCTCTCGCAGAGTTCGCCGCACTAGAATGGAGTTCGTGATTTGCAGGCGACCAAATGGGTTGGAGCTAAAAGAACCCGTCAAGCGCGGGCTCGGGTTTTGCAGAGGACGAGGTCCGTTTCAGGAACAGAGCAAGCGCAATTGGACCGTATGTTATGTTCAGGGGAAACGGAGGCTTACCTGTAGAGGAAGCTCTGATCGTGGAGCCCGACAACGAGCGCCGAGGCGCCCATCTCCCTCACCATCGACACGATCTTCGCGCCCTCTCGATCGCCCTCCGCGACCACAATCTCTATGTTGGTCTGCAAACAACGCAGGAACACCGCCCCCCCGAGTTTCTCCGATCAGTCAAAAACGAACCCAACGGACTTTCCCTATCGGGAGGAAGGGACCAATTCGAACGAGAGAGCTTACGTTGGGGAAGCCGCTGCAGATGTCCTTGAAGGAGAGGGCCAGCTGGTAGCCCCTGAGGCGGAGCAGCCGCAGCTTCTTCCGGCTCCCTGGCTTGGCGGCAGAGTAGACGTGGAGGAGGGTGACCACATCGCCGCACCGCAGCAGGTTGTGGAGCGCCCACCCGAGCGCCGTCCTCGCCGCCTCCGCTTCCTCCACCACCACCACTATCTTCCTCACGTCCATCCTCCCTCCCTCCCCCCTCCCCCCTCCCCCTCCCCCTCTCCCTCTCTCTTTCTGGAATCACCCTTTTGGCGAGTTGGGTCGGTCACAAACTCCACGCCTTCTCTCTCTCCCTCTCCCTTCTCTCTCTCTCTCTCTCTATAGGACAAGGAAGGTGTCTTAGGTGGGCACGAGGACGACGAGGTTGGGCAGGTCGAGGAGGAGCAGGGGGGGGTTTGGTCTTTATGCTGATGAATCGGAAGCGATGAATCGTTAAAAATTAACGGATTTCGGGAGCTACGGAGGGGGGGAAGAGGACGACCACGGCGGCAGCATGAAGCATTATTGCGCACTCGAGAGCGGGGCGATATGACGTAATGGGCTCAACCGGCCATTTAAGAAATAATTATTCATTGGTCCTCTTTCGATTTAATGTGGGGGGGGGGGGGGGGGGGGGGTTGGTTTACGTGTTGATTAAGCCCTTAATTTTTATCATCTCGTGACGTCCATTGCCCTTTTCATTTTTTGTAGTATGTTCCTCCTTTTTGTTGTTGTGCTTTCGTGTTTCGGATTGAACTCGTGCCGACGATGTTTGAAAGCCCAACGAAGAGCGCATTCGGAACGGCGCGCGGAATTCGACGAGATGGACCGGGTTGGGGGAGGGGGGGGCTCGACCAAATAACCTAGGCGGGTCACGGAGCTTGGCTTTCGTGCGATGCCATCGAAAGAATCCAACCCCATAAGTTTAAATGGACAAACGGGAGAGAAAATCGCGTTTTATATCTGGTGCGTTTGTTCTCGGAAAGGTTTCATGATAAGAGGGGAAAATGGTTTTTTAAAAACCCATCTTCAGAAAAAAAACGTTTTCCTCTCTTTTCTTCAGATTAGGAAATTCATCTTCCGAACTCTAAATATTGAAAATTTGGCTAATTAATTCATGTTTAGTAAGGTAAACGCGCAAAAGTTCCGAAAACTAATTCTTTGAAATCTCTTTCGCCAAAGTAAACGCACCCGCTAAAGGAGCCATAATTGGCAGTCGATGTGGGTATGTTACGGGCAATACCATCCCAGCCATTATAAACGTCAATGCCGTGACCACCCCAACAAGCATAATTGTTCCGCACAAGTACAAAATCAAAAAGGGTAATCCCGTGGCAATTAATATGGAATAAATTCAAAAACAAAAATTTCATTGGCTCCCAAAAAGAAAAAAAAAAGAAAAGGACAAGCCCAAAACTTTTTCTTTTGCATTCACCGCACACACAGATAGTGAACAGTATTTCTTAGATTTTTTTTTTCCCTTTGATGACTGAGTAATCCATTATGGACGACACCAGAAGGCCGAACCTTTATATTTCGAGAGAGACTAGCATATAACTCCAATACCATGGTTCCTCACTTGAGACACTAGTGAACGATGGAAAAGTTCTCAACCAGTACAATTATTCACGGTTCGGAGATAAACCCAACGTATCGATTAAGCGGTCGAATTGAATTAGGAAAAATTTATGATTAATATTCTCTCGAAAGATGCGATCAAATATTCAATTTTTCTCGTCCTTATTTCAATTTCCAGTCACTCGCTGACGCCCCAACAATTACATCGATCTTCGTGCTTTTTTTTTGTTTTGTGAAATTTCCTTATCTATGGATTCTCAGAGACAGAGATCCCTCGATTGACTCGATTCACGCCGGCCCTAAAGTCAACCACCGCCGTCCTTTTTGCAGCTGCCAAACGTGGAGAGAAACTACACAAGTCTTTTTGAATTTTCACCAAACTCACGAACCATAAAATAAATCGATAAAATCAATAAAAATCTCTGGCTCAAAAAGGAAAAATGGGAATAAAATCAATATACAAAATCTCAATTCTAATGAGACGACGAAACGACAGAAGCAACGACGCTCCTCCCTCCTCCCCACGACCAAAGCTTTCTTGGCTTTGCCCTCGTCGTATTCTCATGAGGCTTTCGAAAGAGTGGGAAAAGATCTGTGCCCAATTGATGCTTCTACGTCTCGCCCTCCAACACCCTTTTGAGTTTGGCAATAGGTCAGTGTCAAAGACCGCCAGAGTGTTTGAATGTCGGTTTTGTTCAGTCGGGACTTGAAAATTTCGAATCCATTTCGTCCAGAAATCCCAAACCAACGCTCTTACCGGCCGTTTTTCTCGAAATCGGTAATTGCCTCGCGATGAATCTCGAAGCGGTGCGCTCGGTTTTGAATTTGCCCACTGTAAATGCGCGCGGCAAATTTGAGGCGAATATGTTGTGGAGTGCTGGTTTGAAATGCTCTGAGAGATGGACATTACGTTTAAAATAAGTATCTCGTGGAACATCGATTTGGAATTTTTCACGAGACGGTAATTAGATCAACATAAATACTTCGTGATATTATTAGTGTGTAATTTTTAGCCCAATTAACCCTTGTATTTTTCCAAAAAGCGCTTTTTATTTATTTATTATTCCTAAGACATGGAAGCAATGCGCGCAAAAGGTGGAGGATTGGAGCGGCTCCAAATAAAAATTCGAAATCAGAAGGGAAAAAAAAAATCATGAGCGGCTCTTAAGAAAATGAGGTTAGTGGGAGGACCCACGTCATGAGCTGACAACGCGTGGGTCCCACGCGGGCGACGGGGTAATACGTGCGCATCGATTGAGAACTCCGTCGTCGTCAAAAACGGGCTGTCGTGTCGGCCTTTTCTTTTTTGCTTTTTTGTCTGTTTTGTCGTATCGGTTCGCTCTTTTACGATGGGGCGCGGTCTTTCCGAACTCTCTCGTGCGGCCTCAGGAAAGAGGTGGGCTCTCGTCGTAAGACTCGGAAAATATTAGTTACCCAAGTGATGCCACGTCATTCATGCAATAGTTCATTAATCGTGTTGGGCGACACGCGTCCAATGCGGGCCCACCTGTCAGCCCGATTTCCCCCCTCTTCTCTCTCCTTATGCACTTCATCATGTTGCTCTCTTGTGCGTATATGATCCAGGTTGGGACAATCCCATATTCAACTCGCACAGTATCGGTCCTCATTTTATAGGACAGTGGATCAATCCGTCGAGTTTGGGACTGAGGATCGGACCAACCCTATCAGTCCGGTCTGGTCCGGTCCAGTCTAGTCCCAAAGTCAACCTGAGATCGATAAATTATTCATACAAAAAAAGCGAAGGAGAAGCAAGGCGGCGAGTGAAGGCAACCAGAGGAGTGAGGTCGATAGGAAGGTCCTCAAATTAGGGTTTCACAAACTGTCGAGTGTTCAATCTTCAATGTCGATCTTGACGAAGACGAACACTTGGAACATGGAAGAAGAGATACGCTCGTTGGTGGTTCTCCTGGGTCGTGGGCTTGCCTTCTACTCTTGGTCTGAGCTCCGCAGGAAGAACTAATGAAGAAGGTTGAAACTAAAGTTGGCTTCTTTTTTGGGCTTGAAAAACAAATGCAGGTTTAATGTCGGGTTGGTTTAGATTGGATCAACCCATATAATACTAAGTTAGAGATTTTAGGATCAATGACCTATTCAATCGTTTTAAAAATCCGGTTAGGGCCGGCCAGATTGGGTCAGTCCATGGTTGGTCTAGGGTTGACCTTGGACCCCTAGCTGAGAATTGAATGTATTTTTCATAAAATTTCAATCTTCCGATCTCAATCAGACGGTTGATATTCGGCCATGACTTAGGAGATCCTAATATTTTCTTGTCTAAGACAGACAAGTAGAAGCTAGAGGGAGGGGATCTCCACGCTCCACGTCATCATCGCCCCCCCACCCCCCCAAGCCCCCAGTCGGTTGATCCGACGGCCTAGCCGAAACGAAGCCGCTTGCCCGTCGGCGTTTAAGACAGAGAGCCTTCCCAGTGATCCCCCCAGCACTTTGCAGAAACTGCGCTCCGTTTTGGCTCCCCGCCGCTGGCGACGTGTCTCGCTTTTCATGGCTATGGAGACGTTGCTCTGTCGACAAAGCCTTTTCTCTCTCTCTCTCCCTCTCTCTTCTGTGTGCAGCAGACGTCCCAGATAGAGACTCCATTGTTTGGTGAAGATGGGTGACGAGGTCAAGACACCGACCAACGTTTGACTCTTGCTTCCAATCTGCAGCTCAGGAAGCGCCGGTCGTGCTTTCTACGAACCAACCAAACACCTACCGAACCCCTGAAGACGTCACAGTGTCCCGGCGGACTCATCAGGCTTTGGGTCTCTTTCCTCGAGCGTCCACCGTTGAAAAGAGCAGCCATCGTCAGCGTCTTTCTCGACTTTGATTCGCCACTAGTCTTGCCTGGGGGGAAGACACGCCGTAGTTCCCGCCCGTTGACGAGTCTCCCTTCAACCCAGACCTGATTCCCCTCTCAACTTACGCTTTCTCGGTCAACCCCATCGCAGGATGAGTTTTGGGTCTTCCGGCTTGACATTGCATTCTGGAAAATCTCGAGTGACCTCGCTGGAATTTGGATCCGATGCCCCTATGAACTTCCGATCTGCTTAGGCGTTGCGCTAGTCTTAAGGACCTTTGACGATCACGTGACGAGATCCGGAGTCACCTGTGCAGAGCTTGTGAATATATCCCGTCAAGTTTTCCTACGTGACATGACTCTAGGCAGGATGCGCCCGGGGCTTCTCTTTGCGTGAGATTTTCGTCCCACATCACTTAAGGGGAGGGATGTGATACTCCGCCCTTGATCCGTTGGCAACGTATTTTCTCGGGTTGTATGGTCGTAAGTTACAGCGGAGAGTTACGAAAAATAGTGGACTCGAGGAAAAATAAAACCGTAAGGATCAATTGGGACTAAAGAGAATAATATTGTCTATGACGCCGTTGATGGAGGGCACGGTTGTGACGATGTGCCATTGACAATGTCCATCCAGTCAAATTATGCTTGAAATTGTTGGCATAGCTGACGCTCATGGAAATAAATAATTTTTTTAAATTGTCCAAGTTAGCGTTAGCCGTGTCATCTATGATGGTTGGTGTTCACGATATTAATTTCTGATCTAAATTGATTAAAAGTCATCAACCGGTAAAAATTTAAAATTAAAGATGTCACATTGAAATGCTTAAAATTGAATATATATTTTAAGCATGAGAGAGAGAGAGAGCCTGTCAACTCTTCAAGCTCGCTCCGACTCCCCCTCTTATCCAATTTCATGGCTACGTCCACATGCTTGGCATCCTCAGCAGGAAGATCCCAAGCATCGGATTTTGTCTTTAGCTGAGCTTCGTGGTGCTTGCGAAAGAAAAGAGAACAGCCCACAAAGAAGTGCAATAAGATCCTAAGCAGATGTAGACGGAGAGAGGGGAAAATTATTCGGAAAATCCAAAACTTATTATCATTTTGTCAATTTAATCCTTTTTTTTAAATTTATCAACTGAATCATAAACATTTTACTTTTTACCAATTGAGCATATTCGACCAATTTTAATTAAAAATTGCTAATGTGAATGTTATTAGTATTACAAAAAATGACTAGCATTGACGTGAAAAGTTATAAATAATTTTTTCACAATTCCTTGTTTTTTTATTTTCTTCATCGTTTGGTTGGTGGCTGGGTGATGAGGATCACATGGCCCTCACTCGTGACTAGTGATGGAGCATCCAATTCCCTCCCCCTAGGGGGAGGTGAGACTGGATGGAGCAGATTTGCTAATGTGGATTTTTCCACATTAGCAGATTCACTCGCGGTCAAACCAACTAATGTTACGATGACTTAATCTTTGGGGGCAAAAGATCAGTTTAAAGGACCCAGCAGCGGGCATAATTTGATGAGCTACTCTACCCAACATGAATTGCTCCTCCTCCTATATTCCAGTAAAATGATTCAATAAAATAAATTCTTTGTATTTAAGGTCAAATAAAAAAGTTTCAAGATATTTTGGGGATAAACTTCAGTTGCAAGGATTGGTCTGCCCGGAAAAGAAAAGGGGGTTAAAGGTTAAACTCCAATTGGGTCTGTCGTACCATTTGACACTGGCCACCACCATCGATGCTGTTGTAGTTGATAGCATGACTCGTTTTCTCTAAGACGGTCATTATTGTTGTACAGGGCTAAGGGGAACAAGGCAAACCAAGTTCGAATGGAACAACATTCCTTGCGTATCCCTATCTTAAAACTTCGGTATATCCCACAAAGCTAAGAGGGGAAAGAACAATCACCTGTACAGAGAGCTCTCAATGTATGTACCCACTATTTGTAAGCATCCCATAAGGTTTCCTATGAGATATGACTTGCATTGGAGGGGGACTTTTGGGGGTGGGGTTTCCATTTCCAACTCCAAGAAGGATGTGCCCGGTCTCTACCTACATTATTATATTCTCTTCTGCTGGAAAAGACCTTTGGATTGCCACCCGGCCTCGGCGTTCGGCTGCCGTGACTCCTTTGGTGGTGCACTTGGGAATGATCAAATGTCTGAGGCCCAAGGCAAGAAAATGTCAGGAAGAAACACGACAGGGACACTGGATAACCATTAGAAGGATCGTGAAGTGATACCTCCATGTCCAACTTCCTTTGTTCAGACATTTTCAGCTTCCTCGGCCCAGGTGGGCCGGTCGAGAGTGAATCAAAAAACTCGTCCTTCACATGACCAGGCTACCATCCAAACAGGAAAAGACTATCTCTGTTTCAGAAGAAAGAATGAAAGAGAACCTGTAACTCTTTAAGCTCACTATGACTCACCTTCTCATTCAGTTTCATTGCATCCTCTGCATGCTCACTATCCTCCGCAGGAAGATCACAAGGATCTGATTTTGTCTTTGGGTGAGCTTCACTATGCTTGCCAAGCTCACCCCACACTTCTTCCTTGTCAAATTTCTTGTTCATTGCCACGAAATCAAAATCCTCAGCATATCTGGCAGTCGAATGTGGAACCTGGAAAGTCAAGCGAAAGAACAGAGAAAAATCCATAAATAAGTGTGATAAAATCCTAAGGAATGTTAAAAAAATAAATATGCAAGCTAACCCATGGCAATCCGTGTAAAAGCGTAAACCTATAGGCTCAAATTCAAGAAACAAGCTTTTTCAGACTCGTATAAACAATTCATACATACGTTTCTCTTTTGCTCATTCTCTATGACATGGATCCTAGGTGTAAGATGATCCAGGCAGCCCTGGTTAGTGAGAAACGGACCAAATGTTATTGTTGCTGCAGATGTATGCATTAATTTCAAGGGAGATTTTGAACGAGAATTTTTTTTTAATGACTAAGGACTCCACCATGAGTCCCCGTGCCCGGACTGCACTGAAGAGTTAGGCCTCCTATACATCGAGGGAGACTAGCACATGACCTTAACACCATGGCCCCCCACTTAAGACGCTAGCAGTTGCGGGTTTCGAATTCTCAACCTTAGCGATAAGAAAGAGACTCTCAACCAAAATAGCTATTCATTATTTGGGTTGAACCAAAAGTGTATTTTTTTTTTTTTTGGTAAATGGTTTGAACCAAAAGTTGGTACCCAATAAAACCTCAAAAGAAAATTAAACGCTCAAACAATTCAATTTTTCTAGCATCAAAACCAACAGGAGCCGTTACTTTTCTTTTCACCATATCTTAATAGTGATATACAAAATTAGTAAAGAACTAAGATGAACAATGGAATACCCTCGAGGTCAACTTGCAGCAATATTCGCATATCAAATGGTTTACTCATCCGACTGTTGACGAAATTTAATTATTGACATTACCAAAAAAAATTTAATTATTGACCTCTACTCTACTAAATTACTACTACTTCTAGTTTGTGTTTTCTCCTCTACTCTACTAAATTACTACTACTTCTAATTTGTGTTTTCTCCATTTTCTTTTATTTTCCAGCTTCTTCAGGATGACAATTAACATCGTGAAACAGTTGCTCAACCTTTTCTTACATTGTCTATTGTCTATTCATAAGAATGACTATGGTTACTAATTCCAATTTATATTTTTGACTTTTATGCAACAAAGTTTGTATTTTCAATTTAATTAATTCTTAATTTCATTTGGCTTCTCCAATTTCTTTTTGTTTACAAGCTAATCATTTCTGGACATCATTTGTGGCACTCTTCTTACCTCATGTGTAAAATGGATATTCATCCGTCAGTTTTTCATCATTTTGCTATCAAGATCTTTAAAACCAATCTCTTTTTTGGGCTCAGTTTTAGGAAGTGCTGTCTTCTATTTTAGAGATATTGCGTCTTACCCCAATTTAGCTTTCTGTTTTGTTTGTTGCTTTCTACATGCATCTTACTAACTGCTGCAACTTTCAAGACATTCCGTAGAATCAGAAGAAGAGAGTCATACCGCCTCTTCTCTTCCTTAAGCAATTCCTTTTGAAGGTTAATAACAAAGAATAGCAGCTCCAATCGACTAAACAGTTGTGAAGAGCCAAAACAGCGTCGAACTTAAACTACTCATGTCATGCATGGGGCTAGGCAAAAAATTAGAACTAAAAATGTGATACCTTCTTCCCTCTTTCCACTGAGACGCTCTTACTAGTTTGATTATCTTGCCTGTCCACCCTCTCGATCTGGAAAGACCCACGAAATATAGAAAGGCACAGGATCAAAGATAACATGCAAACAGCTCTGAGGCGAAGGGAAAAGTACATGAGAAATCTCTAACAAAAAGATTTCGGGAACTAGTGTTACCTTCTTTCCTCCTTTTCTCGAATTGCTTGTGTTTTGGCTAGTTCTTGACTCAGCCTTAGTCATCTGAGTTTCATGGTAACATGTAATGAAAATAATCGACTACACTTTTCACTGAATATCTCCAAATTAAGTAGTAGTGGGGCAGAAAGGACAAGAATATTGAGAAGGATTCGTATACCTCATTATCCCTTTCGCTAGTTATTTGAAGAGTCCAAGAATCAGCTCTGTTGATCTTATAGAAAGTTGATGGAGCAAAAACAAGAAACATACAAGAATAAGCACATACAAAGATGGCAAACAAAACCACTGGGCTTCTGTGTTTGGGGTGAAGACACCTTCTGGACCTACAACATCATGTTCTAAACAGTCACAGGAAATTTTTTGGCAAAAGTCGTTATACCCTCTTTGTTCTTTCTGCCACCTTGTTCACAGTGTCTCTCTGACTCTGTACACGAGATGTTCTTATCTGAAAAATAAAACAAAGGTAAAATAAAACCATGAGACTAATAAAAAGCAAGAGAAGGTAAATTCAGGAAAGCACATAGACAGAATAGCCTTACCTTCTCTCCTTTTCCCTCTCCATAAGCTTTATGATTGTTAGCATATTGAGGAGCACATTTATGCTGTGTATGAGAGAGAGAGAGAGAGAAGCCTCACATCAATAGTATCTATAGACACTTGTATGCATTAGAATACACATAATTGCATGTGACAATTTGTTCGGTGAATGTCTAATACCCTCTTTCCTCTTTCTGTTGACTTGCTGGCACTACTGTTGTAATTCTGCAGATTGCCCTCATACACCTGAAACAATGAATAAAGCCAAAGATTTAAACCATGAAACAGCAGGAAGGCAATTTAAAGTTAAAGAATATGGACAGAGTAATGGCAAATTCAGAGGATGGAAAATCTTTACTATATTTCCCTCTGCTGAGAAAAGGAAGCACAGAGAGAGAGAGAGAGAGAGAGAGAGAGAGAACATGAGAGGTTATACAAAAATTCAACGCTGGCAAAGAGATTTACGTATAACAAAGGATGGATAGAGGAAAGAATGATGTGAATTGCCAACGGAGACATAATTTAGCTTTGCCCTCGTAAATTAATAAGGAGATGCAGCGATTTTTGCTCCAGGAATGCAGTCTCACTTGATGGAGCAACTAGAAATTCTGGTGCTTCTTTTTTCTAAAGGAAAGAGGAAGTGAAGCAGAAAAGTGATAGTCCTTTGGGACTGAGGACTATATGCGAACATATAGCTTGCTGGATAAAAGTCAAAGCAGAACAGCAAAGATATATTTTAAAAATAAAACAGATAGTATACTGAAAAAATAGCCCAAAAAAGTTGAAACTAACACTAATTAAATTACCTGTCATGGAGGAGACTTGATAAGGAATAAAAAATAAATATTATTTGATTCAATTGAAACGCCATGACTCACGATTGCTTATAAAGGAAGTGTGGACTGGTGTTTCTGGAAAATGAGCATAAAACTAGAGAGGTATTTAACAAGAGAACAGCCAAGTATTTAATCTCTATAGCTGAGAACAAGAGAGAGAATACAACTTTTGTTCTAGTCCAGTGTTTCAAAACATATTGGAGGAAGAAAGACACGATAATTACCTCCCAAACAATGCACAATGTTCTCGGAATATTAAAAAGAGATAAATGAAATTCCACATAACATAATTATACACCTTGGGCATCAAGTAATCCACAAGCAAATAAAATGCAGAAATTGCTTGTATCAAATCATGCGCCGAGGTTCATACATCATGAAAAACAGATAGATGGGTGTAGTTCCAAAGACCTCATATCTACCTCCATACATAAGCTATTCTCTGTCATCAAATATCAGAACTTGCTCCATAAAACATGGGCAGCAGGTAGGTCTGTAAAATTTTGTGCATTCAAAATACTTTGAAATATACCAAGATTCCAGATAAGTAAACTAGCCTAGGTGGTGATATCTTGTCAATTTATGAGAACAAACTTAGGTTGAATCAGGCCTTTGCCTGTTGGGGGTTTGCAGGAAGGAGCAGCCCACAGAGTCCCACCTTCCTTTTCCTTGGTTCCTGCCTTTCTTTATGTGTATTGGGATGGGGGTTTGAAGGAGGATTAATAACTTAAAACGGTAGTAGGGAAAGTCAACACATGCTTAAGCAACGGAAAAATGGAGGCACAAAATTGACATTGTTAGATGCCATGACATGTAGACTATCTATTTGAAAATTGAGTGACGTGCAAATTACTACTTTGAGAATCACAATATCACAGATATGAACTGAGTCAATAGACAAGGAAAAACCTTTTTGGCGCATGGTTTTGGAAGAGGCAGAATGGGTGCCTGAGCATCCGTCGGTTCCCCCAACAGCAATTCAGAAGCCAAAGATTTGACGACCTCTTCATCTTCATGAGCACTTCTAGAAAAATGAGACGAAGAAAGTGGATGGGCCTTAGTTTGTAAAATTTGACTAGTGCCTGTCGGTAATGACTTCAAATCGTCCGTATGATTTAGACTGCCCGATTCATTCATATGGAATGTAGCTCGAGGCAAACTTTCTGGAGCCAACCCAGACCCTTGGCCAAAGTTTGCTCCATGGATAACTTGAGGTATGTGATTAATATTCGGACCAGCAGTACTAGAACAGTTTGCCACCGCAGACACTGACATTATACTAGAACTCAACAAATCGTTTGCCACATTAGGCATTGTGCCCGAAATCAATAAAGCAGGAATTGATGGCAGATCTGAGGGAATCAAAATTGGTGTAGATGTCAAAGAATCCATGATGACAGGGGGCTTCAAAGAATCAGATAATCCATAAGTTGCTGCAACACTCATTGTCAACGGATTTGTTACAATATATTGCATTGGTTGCTTAACATGATATGCAGCCAGACCAGGCGGCGGTCCAGCCAATAACTGCTGTTCAGGATAAGGTACTTCCCCTGTCTTCCTACCAAATTCTTGCCCATGTAATAGCATGGGATGTCCAGCAGCAAGTGTATTTGTAGACAGAAATGAACTGAATGATCCTAAGTTCTGTATGGGCTGATATGAAGCAAGACTCTGGTGGTCAGTTGACTTTAAAAGTCGTGAACTGGAACTATTGGGTCTGCTTGTTGTGGCATCCTGTGGAGTGATTGCAGATGCAGATGAAGAGTGGAGGAAATAGGCCTGTATGAGAAGCCAATGCAACATGAATAGAGGCCTTGTTTCCATCTCAACCATCAGATCAGAACATTAAGTTGATAATACCTGTATGATGGCTGGATCATCAGGCAGGTCTGATGTAACCTTTTCAGGTTGAGATTCTGAAGATAAAACCTGCAATTCCTGAAACAGATGCACAAGCATTTTAGTACCTCTCCGTTAGTCGGTCAGGTGAATTTTAACACAAAGACTGTCATAAGTACATCAAAGAAATAGCTGGATCACCAAAACAAAGTTTCAGTATCTAGTAATTACCTATGCCATCGTGAGTCAGAATTATGAACTGCAATAATCTGTGTTTATAAATAAGGGATGATAACACAAATAGTCCTTGAACTTTGACCCAAAGTATAATGTGGTCCTTTAACTTTTAATTTGTTCGCCTTAAGCTTTAGCCTAATGCGCA
This sequence comes from Melaleuca quinquenervia, assembly GCA_030064385.1. NCBI lineage: Eukaryota > Viridiplantae > Streptophyta > Magnoliopsida > Myrtales > Myrtaceae > Melaleuca > Melaleuca quinquenervia. The sequence continues at coordinate 3,090,624 of CM057719.1, read as the reverse complement.
ATTTGGTCCTTGAACTTTTAATTTGTTCAATGTGGTCCTTGAACTTTTGCTACATGTTCAAATTAGTCTCTAGACTATATGAAAATGTTCAATGTGGTCTTTTCATTTAATTTAAGTTCAGAGACTACATTGAACATTTTTATATAGTTCAAGAACTTGTTTGAATATGTACAAAAAATTCAAGGATCACATTAAATAAATTGAAAGTTCGGGGATCACATTCTCATTGAGTTAAAGTTTAAAGACTACATTAAACAAAATCAAAATCCAGGGACCACATTACACATTTGGTCAAAGTTCAGGAACAATGTGCGTCGTTTTCCCTATTAAAACCTATGCTATAGGATAGTCAATGAAAAAATATATGTTTTATTATATGAGGATCATGGATGGCAACTGTCAAAATATAATGCCAACCTTTATGTCACTCCCTCTGAAATTTACGTTGTCAAAAACTCTGTTGTCAGGAAGGACCTGAGGACCATCCTTTCTTCGCCCTTCTGTTCCAAAAGATCTCACTGCAGGAAAAGAAGGGAAAATTCAGATGGAACATTGGAAGAGCTATCTTATGTATCTACCTGTCTACGATAACATGTATGCAGACATACATTTCAAAAGCAACTCGGACCTGAAGTAACATGCAACAATTAGAACTAGAAACTTGCTGAAAGAAACAAAACTCACCAAGACCAATAAACAGATAAAATCATTAGATCTCATCAGTTTGGATGTGCTCCACCTAGGTAACCTAAGTCCAACTTATGTTTTCCAGGTACTGGGAAGACTGTTTTGTCAAAATTATATTCTTAAGGTAAGTGGTAACATATTTGGAAATCACTGGAAATCACTGAAGTGATTGATCTATGATATTAGATTCCATGAAGCATGTATGAGGCTTGTCAGCAGGACAAAACTAACACATACACCTTTTTAGTTACAGTGTGCCAGACTTCAAAATGTAGAAGCCATTAACCCCCCAATACAGAAGAGTCACCATATAAGGTCTATTACATCCAAGTTCAAAGTGAAGCCTTTTTCTTTTTCTTTTTTTGGCATACTAGAGATGCGAATACTAAATCACATCCCTGAAATGAAGTGCCGTGAATTTCAGGCAAAGCTTCGCAAAAGCTTTTCATTCCACAGACAAGAATATTTTCTATTGTTCTCTAAGTTAACTGTCCCATGAACTGCAACTTGCTCCTTGATGTTAAAATCGCGTGATCACCTAAATTCAGTCACCAGCAAATTTGATATCATTGAACAATTACAATCACCCACCACAGAAAAATCTTTGATCTCTCACGAGAGCACAGTCTCGTCCTCTCGGTCATAAGTACCGTTCGTGACTTTTGCTTCTACCAAGACAGGAATAAACTCTTGGCTAACCAAAACTACCTTCACACGCTACCATTTGTCTACACGGCAACAATACAGGCGTGTGAGCACGCAATACATAGCCATCGAATAAGTCTTGGGCGCTAATCTATTCTCCTTTCTTTAACGAATGAAAACTTCAACATTTTCTCATCACAAATAAACACACACCCACACAGACACAATCAATGATCCCCTAGTAAAGCCGTCGTTTCATCAGCTTCCGGGGGATCGCTCAACAAAGAAGCTCAGACTACCGCAACCAATGCCGAGCACTACGCTCGTTCTAGACTCGACCGATCGTAGTCACAAAGAAACCAAGAAGGGACGGAAGATATCGAACCGTTCGCGAGGCCGATGATCGCGTCGCGCGGGTCGATGCGGTAGAGAACGCCCGCGTATCTCATGTTGGACTTGGACAGCACGCTGATGGAGCGACCTACGTAAGAATCCGCGGCGGCCGCCGTCGAAGCCATTGCTGTCCGCTCGCTTCGACTCTCTCTTTCGCTCGCTCGAACAGTGGAGGAGAAGGAGGAGAGCGATGGAGCGATGGAGGGAGAAGGCGGTTTCGAAATCGGTTTTCTTGCCGGTAAAGGAAAATGGGAATATTCCCTTTTTTTTATGAGACGAAAAAAAATAGAAAAACGGAAATTAAAAGAAAAACGCCCAAAAACTTTTCGAAAAAGGGAAATGGATCCACGTTATACGGCCAATGTAAGTGACATTGCCCACTTCCTAACTGTTCGATTTAAATTAAAAAAATCGATTTTTTTTTAAGTCTCAGCCATTTGATCTCCGTCGGATGGTTGTGATTCGATTGTCACCGGACATAATGTCGGGTGATCAAAGTGTTCTTCTTTTTATTTATATTCGCTCTTTATTTTATTATTTAGGCCATTGCATATGGATAAATCGAATTATTACTATTCATGTCAATTAATTGCACCTGTTCATGTAAGTTTCGCGCCATTTTAATAATTATGATACATTTAGCTTAATAGATCGAATGGTAGATTTCCGCAAGCATGATCATAATATTGTACTTTCTTAGCAACATGCAAAGTATTTGTCTCATGAGAACTTGCTCAAGTTGCCCCGTCTTTTTCAATGTACACGCTGCAACAAGTGTACTACCTCGGTGGAGCGCATGACTCATCGTAAGCAATCGGTCAAACTCGGGCTTGATTAGGCCAAAATCGAATCGTGCCTCGGTTCGTCCAATTCAAACTAGATCAATTGAATCAAAGGGTTTCATTCTCCTCATTAGATGTTCACGAGTCGATTGATGGGGGTGGCGAAAGCTGGCTATCGCCAGAACGGCACGGTGACTGGATTTAGGGTTTTAATTGTAACATAAATACGCATCACTCGTTATTGAATTAGATAAGCCCAAATTCGTTCCCATGTAGGGATATTTACCCAAATAGAAGAAATCACACAAAAAGGTCCGTCATGTAATCTTATCCTATTTTCTGACCAAAAATCTTATCCTATACGATTTTTCAATTCAAGCAACTGAATGCAACTGTGATTTTCTAGATGGGACCTGCAAAACTCTTTGCACCACTCAAAAATGCCAAAATCACTTTAAAACTTGAAACGAAAGGTACTTAAGACACGCTAATTAAAATAGAAAATCCATTATTATCGGGTCGCGGAATTTGTTATCCACTTTAGACATAATTTCTACCCAAGCCGAACTTATCGATTCGAGAAAATATCGACCGAACTCAAACTAGATTAATAACTTCGATTTTTATCAATTTAGTTCATTTCAAAATCAGTACCATCAAATCAGTAAGAAGTTTAATATATGTTTTATACTATTTTGCTCCAAAATTCATGGACGCTCACTGGAGAGAAAAAAAAGACGTAATCGCAACTGAATCGGGTTAGACTATCGAAAGAATAACATATATTACTTAGTAAAATGGAAAGACACAAAGGTTCCGTTCGTTTCGCGGAAAATATTCTTTCGAAAAATGTTTTATGGAAATTGTGGTGTTCGTTGGGAGGAAAATGTTTTATCATGAAAAATGTTTTACAATTAGGAAAAAGTTTCCTTCTAAAATTGAGGAAAATGTTTTCCTCTTTTCAAAAGAAGAAAACATTTTCCGACTCTCCTCTCTTCCCCTCTCCCGTCGTGAGTCTTTGAGTAATTCAATAGCCAGACCTCTGATTGCCGGCAGCCACCAATCACCAGCCGCCGGTCGCTAGCCGCCGCCGATAATGACCAGAAAATTTTTCGGAAAATTTTTAAGTTATAAACGAACACCGAAAAATATTATTATTTTTCGGGAAAATGACTTATTAGAAAACATTTTCCTGAGATAATTTATTTTCTGCGAAATGAACGGAACCAAAAGAGAAAATTCTTTCACACTTGTCAATTAGAGAAAACTACACAAACTGTGTTTTCCCTTAAACTTTCACTCTCCATACATCATTTCTTGAACTTTTATTTTTGTTATGACTGTTAACCATTTGTTATATTCCTACAAGCATGCATAATGCACATGACTTTTAAGAAGTATATAAGTGTTTTGGTCTCTCTCTCTCAGGGAAATCTTTCTCTTATCCTTGATGTCTATAAAAATGACAAACAAAGAAAATGAAGAAAATAAATAGATCAAAATTTTAGCTTTAGCAAAATTATTGATAATAATATTAAAAACCAAAAATGTTGTAAAATTTATTGATTGATATATTAATATAACTAATAAGATATTTTGAAAAAAAAAGAATTAGGAAAATGGGAAAAAAGGCCTTAATTTGAAAAATGTCAAATAACAAAAGTTGAATACTCATTATGCCTCATTAGAAGGTTAATCAGTGCAAAAGAATGATTGATTAATAAAACAATTTTAAAAAAAGGAAATGATGTTCTCAACTGATAGAAGAAAATGATCACCCAAAAGCTTTGGTTAATTTTTAAAATGGTTTTATTAATCAATCATATTTTACATTAAGTAACCCTTTAAATATACAATGAATTACCAATTTTTATCCCTTGAATTTTTTGTAATTAGTTTCACTTATCCTTTCCCCTTTTTTATTATTTTCATTTTAAAGTATCTTATGTATATCCATAAAAATGGGTATGCTCAAAATTTTTATTGTTTAACATCACTATTTATTTATAATTCTGCAATTTTCCCAGTTTAGTTAATTTATCCTTCTCCCATTTTTTTAAAATCTTTTTTTTTATAGCAATGAACTATATAAAAGAAAGATTTCATCGGAAAAAATGCAATGAAATATAATTTAACCCCTTAAAAATCATGTACATTGCACAAGACAACAGACAAAATAACAAAGGGCTAATGACATCAACAAAATTAAGGTTCGGGAATGATTTGTGATGGTTAAAAGTTTAGTGGGGTAAATCCGTACCACCCCTAAATTTTAAGGGCTTTTGTCTAATTTCTCATATTATTTGAGATGAAGAATCATTTAATACGGCAGGCTAACTTAAGAGATAGAATTTTTTGTCAATAGTATACAGTCTAAACTACAAATTTAGGGTGGAATTATGTCGTGGAAGATAAATGATTTGAAAATAAATTAAGATCGTTTGAATCATTTAAAATAACGTATAGACAAAAAATATTAAAAAATTATTTAAACATAAATTATTATTGACAATAAAAATATCATTAACCGATAATTATTTTAAAGGATATAAATAATTATTTTAAAAAATATTATTCAAATATTTCATTTTTCGTAAAATAAAAGAAGCCTTATTTATTCAATTTATCGGCTTAGCTCGGCCTTAATGAATAAATATATTTTCTCAATCCCCATTTTCTTTTTCATTTTTTTCCCCCGTTTTCTTACTTTCGTTGAGGAGGTTTTTGCGCGCTTGTCATTAGGGTTTAAGACCCCCGACCGAGGACCTCCGCGCGATCTTCCACCTTCCCCGAGCTCACAGAAATGGCGACTTCGCTCTCCAAGCTCTCCTCCCACCTCCATCGATGCCTCCTCTCGAACCACAGAGCTCCCAACGTCGCCCTGTCCCTGTGCACGACGGCCTCGTCTCGGGACTCTTCGGAACCGGAGGACGGGAGCCTCGAGTCGGAGGCTGACGCGGCTCCTTCGCAGGAATCGCCGGCGGAGGGGGCGGCGGGCTCGGCGCAGGAGCCGGACCAGCAGCGCACGGTCTACGATCGGCCTCTCCAGGACGGCCTTGACGTCGGTATTTACAAGGTGAGATTCCGGTGGACCGGCTCTTCGGTGCTCTCGTTCTCCGTAGCATGCTTTCTAATACGCACTGCGTTTTGCTTTCTTTCTGATGCCGGCGCATCGTTGAGATTGCACGTTTGTTCAATCTGTAGTGCAGTTGTATATGTACTAGAAAAATAATGGAAATGCAGTTGTACGTGCTAGACAATGTGTTTCTGTGGACTCAACTCCTCTGTATGTGCCTCATGATAGCAATCGGTGGCTGGCTGCTAGTCTCTGCTAAGCGCGAAAGTCTCTTGTTATTTTTATTATCTCTTCCGGGTTCATCCATGCTGAGCTTTCATTTTGATTTGCCCAATTACACTTCGTTTAGTGCAATAGTTGTGAATTCGAGGTTTTTGACCGGAGGTTCTGCTTGCGAGGTTTGCTAGGCTATAATAATGGGGCAGGTTGGGCAAAATCCGGTTGTGAAGAGGCTGAAGAGCGGGAGGACGATAACCCTGTTCTCAGTCGGAACAGGTGGCATCCGCAACAATAGGAGGCCGCTGCAAAATGAGGATCCCAGAGAGTATGCAGATCGCTCTTCGGTCCAGTGGCATCGTGTTTCGGTCTATCCCGAAGCATTGGCGGAAATGGTTAAGAAGCATGTTAGTCCTGGGTGAGAATCTTATCTTCCCTATTTGGTGTGTCTCCATGCAAATCGTAACTCGTTCAGCAAACTTTGGTACGTCAGCTGTTATGTCCAAGGTCACACTTGTTTGAGAAAGCTAGTGCCTATATCCAGCTGCAGTTAGCAGTGGCATGTATGGGTTGAATAGGATGGTGTCAAGATTGGTTTGATTTATGTTTTTTGGATTTGTTTGAAGAGGTTTAGTGGTTGTGAGAAAAAAGTAAGATCGGTAAGTTGGCGTATTAAAGCTGTGGGTTTGATGGTCAAATTAATCTCATTTTCACTCATTTTGTATTGGCTGAAATTGAATGCAGTTATGAGAGAAAGGTTTGAGTTGAAATTGATGATGCTGATCAGTGAAACCTTGACATGACGCGTAATAGTAGTTTACACCATGCTTATGAAGAAGGTGTTCCAAACATTACGTTGCTTTTAGGCAGTAGTTGCAGACTATAAGCTAAATATTATGGTTCCTTTCCAGAATGTTTGAGTCAAAGATTGGTCTGTGTTTGGCTTGTTTGGTGGTCCTTGTACCCAGCCGTGCATGATGTTTATTCAATGCTTGATGGATGAAAATTTGAAGGTCAAGGATGGAGCATATCCTTGGCCAGAAAATTGGCGGAATGTGTCATTGGACAAATTAATGGAAGGAGCATATCTGTGCCAAGGATTTGGTTTGAGCTGGGATGTTGACAATATAAGATGCTTATGACCTTAGTGAGCTGGGTTTGAGACGGAGGGGGAAAAGAGAAGTGGCACAAATTTAACATATATGCAGAATTAGTTTCTTGGGAGCTGTAGCTGGCAACTTCTGCTGAAGGACCAACCCTTACTCAGTAGTTTTTGTTTTATCGCTAAAAGCAGCCCCTACTGCAATTTAATTATTCTTTTGATTGCTTTGTACTTTCACAAGAATGCTAACATGCCACACACTTTCATATGCTTTGGTGACTGTAGCATGATCTTGTACTTGGAGGGCAATTTGGAGTCTAAAGTGTTCAACGATCCCATAACTGGTATGGTCCGGCGTATAAGAGAGATTGCAGTCCGTCGAAATGGTATGTGCATTTCCATACTTTTCTCTTGTAATGGCTGTTTGTTTTCTGTTTACTGACATGAAAGGCATAGAGGTCCTTCGTGTATTAAGAGGTTGATATTTTCTCTGGAATCCTTAAGGCTAATTAATTCTGTCCTTGGGAAGCCAAAAAGTTTTTGTCCTAGCCATCTTTTATATGCTTTTCCTTGGAAATGAAGGTGGTAACTGACATTCATTTTTACGTTCCAAATTTATGAATGATTTAGGAAGTGCTAGATGGTTAAGTAAATGACTGTGTAGTACCCATCATGCAAAAATGCCAAAGATAGTTTCTTGTTGCATATGTAAATATATTGCCTAGTTTCTTGGATATGTAAACATTTTGCCTGACTGCTGCAGAGTTCGTTTTAGAAATGAGGTGTCCCCGTGTATCTGTCGCATTTAGCTGTTCTTTCAGGTGTCATTGATGGAGGTGCTCTAAAAAATTGGGGCTTCTATTGCAGCTGTTTGGCCCTTAGGTTCTAAAGTTAAGGACAGAAATGAATTCTCAAAGGACATTGTTAGTTAGAGGACGCAATCTAAGGTGCAGAAGATTATTTTGTTGTTGTGATCTTACCTCAATTGTGCATATCATGCAGGTCGCATTGTGTTTGTCGGGAAAGGGGTCGATTCCCAGCAGCCATCACTGGGGGAGATGAGAGGTGCTGGCTATTACTGAAGGTGGATGAGAGAAAACAGAGAAAAAGAAATTTCGCTTTTGTGCGTTTCTTTCAAAACCTCAACTGCATCAAGACTTACAGGGCCATGCAAAAGCTGATATTCTCACTTCTTGCCATTGCACTGGTCATGGCTTACCCATGTATATTCTTTTTTCCTGGGCACCAGTGACATTAACGGAAGAATTATTATGAACCAGAGCCAATTACTCATCATTGGTATTCTTCTCCGAAATCATCTCAGGTTTTATGCAGAGATAATCTCCTAATGTCCGCCTCTTTGTTAATTTGTTTGATCTTGACTTTCCTCTATGTTGTTCCGCATTTCTACATTTGCTTGCTGATTCAATGTTCTCCCAAAATCTTGACACCCTGTTGAAGTGTGACCTGTACTAAGCGGTTTATATACAGATTGCCTAATGTTTCTTGTGAGCTGTTCGTGTGAAGTTCTATAGTTTTCTAGCTACTTCATTGGCAAATTCGGATAGCAGGGGTTTCCACTTAGCTGAGAAGGTCAATTTCCTGTATGTTCGTTGTTTTCTTTGTGACAAGGGAAGTTCTGTATATGTTAGCCGCATACAATGACATCACTGGATTGCGAAATCCTTGATACATCCCCTATTGTAGAAGGGCGGCATTGGAGACATTGAACGGAGATGCATTCAAAGCCAGCCCATTTGGAGAAGAGGATGTTGGGATGCTTATTGGGAATGTCTTGAACCAACTCGGAGTCAAGTTCGTCAAAGATTGTACTAAAGCTATTCCGAGCAGAGGTTTCAGACACTTGAGAAGCTGCAAACGACGTAGTAATTTGTACACACAAATCAAGATGGGGGATCGAACCATGAACCCAATTCTCATTCGAGTCGTGAGAAGTCTGCCGGCACCATGTTGTTGCCTACTTTCAAGAAGCTTAACCAGATGAATTAACCTCAAATCTTTTGGAGAATTTCAGAGCACTACAGAGGGGAAGCTTTGAGAGTTATAATGAATTGTAGAACGCTTAATTCTATTGAGGTACGAGTTTTGCCACCTCCGCAAGCAACTATGCGTTCCATGAGGAGCGACAAAAGAGACTTCCAACACCTTGTGGTCGCAAAAGTGCTGTACCTGCTTTCAATCCTTCTCTCCGTCGCCTTCTCCTTACTGTGATTCAGTTAGATGTATATCAATCCCATTTGATGAAACTGGAAGAGTGTGGCACGTCGTGGTCTCGAAGTTACGACATACAAAGTTAGAAGGCAAAGCATTCCAAAACAATACATATAAAAAATTTCCGGTAAGCACTGAAGGTAGTCAGCTCCGAGCCTGGTAGTGTCGATCGTGTAGCAGTCGACACACTGATGATGGATTCTGTAGACATCCAGCCCACGAACCCGGATTAGGGTTCTCTAATCTAAGATCAGGAAAATTGGACGATGGAGAAGGGGGGTGCCACCTTTACATAGGGGGGTTTTGGTAAATGGAGGGCTGATGGAAAACGGATCATCTGACCTCGTCGTCAGCATCATCATTTCATGGAGCCAACCGATAACAGAACTGAAGGACGGCTTAATAGTGGATTCATCATGACCCCAAAGCGGGGCAAGAGTAGACTCATAAATGGAAGTGTAGAGTTGGACAAAGTTCTTCTCTCTCCCTCTCTGTGTCTCTCTCTCTGCAGGACCGCACCGGTGGCTTGGCGTAGAGAATAGGTCTGTGAGTCGAGTCTGGCGACGGTTGTGAGAGTGAAGAAAACAAGCAAAGCGGCGGCCGAAGCACTGCTTAGGCTCGAGAATAATGAAAAGAGAACGAAGACCCGCTGTTCTAACTAAAGTTAATTTGTTCTGTTACATTATACACAGTTCTCTAGTACGATGCCGTGTCTAGCATCGGCGCTAAATCTCCTAGAGCTGTTCTTATTCGAGTTGCTTAGCCTAGCCCGCGAAGCCTTTGAAATTCATCAACCAGGCATATGAATTCGACGATCAAATGTAATTTTCCCTCACACGACCGAGATCTCAAGTGCAAGTTAAAAAAGAAAAAAAAATGACGAGCAGGGACTTGTTTCACCAACTAAGCGAGTCGATGGAATCGGTTGTGGCACTGGAAATACCTCGAGAGCCAGAACCGTGCCTGCCCGTGAGCTTCTTCGTTTCTTGACGTGTACGTGACAGCATCGATTGGTTTAACTGGATCTACGCAATAACTTTATGTTCCGATCACATCTACGCAGGCTAAACGCATAGAGGGTGCGCCATGAATGAGCATTGATTGCCATCGTGCATCTTCAGTTTGGTGGGCTAGAAGTTGAAATCCACTGTAAAGAGGGGAAAGCTAATCACTGAGCCGAGAAGAAAGGAACAGACCTGCTCACTCCAAAAGGACCAAGAAACGGTAACTAGAACCGTGTCCCCGTCTGGTCTGAACCAATCTTGGTCACGGTTTTGTTAGGCGTTGCGCAACAAAGGAGCATGATAGGCCTACCCTCGAACACAAAAGAGCTTGTCAACAAAGGCTGAGCAGCTAGTTCCTTCAATGGCAGAGAGAGAGAGAGAGAGAGAGAGAGAGAGAGAGAGAGAGAGAGAGAGAGAGAGAGAGAGAGGAAAGAGAGACACTGAGCAGCAGTGGCATTATACCAAAGAAGATAGTGGAAAACGACCTCCCATTTGTTCCTTGTAGCCCTGCACGATAGAGTCCTGCCCACTATTTATATTAGATTACAGCTCTCTCTCTCTCTCTCTCTCTCTCTCTCTCTCTCTCTCTCAAAGGTATGATAGGGCGGTCCATGGCTTTAGGCAACCAAAAAGCTTTTAAATGCTTCTCTCTCTCTCTCTCTCTCTCTCTCTCCCCCCTTTTGTTCATTTCCCCCTCGTGTACTTACCTTTTCTTGTAAGTGTTTGAGGAAGGGAAAATTTATGGATGTAATTGAAGTAATCCGCATTTACCAGCTAATCAAGCAGTTCGAGTGCTTTGTTCCCGATCATGCTTATAGAAAAAGACTATGTGTATAGTTTGATTAGTAAATTTTCCTTTAAGAGATTATGACAGAAATTATTTCTAAATTTTGATTTAATGTGTAGTGTAGTCCTTAGACTTTTAACTTATTTAATATGGTGCTTAAACTATTAGTAAATGTTCCATTTCGTCCTTCCGCTTGTTCAACCAACCAATCAAATGTTATTTGATTGGATTAATATATGATAAGTTGGATTTTTAAATATGATGCGTTAGCATGTTCGTAATTTTTATGTTTATCTACTTTAAAAAAGGAGAGAGAATAAAGGCACTAACATGTCCATCGTTATTTAATATCGTGAAATATTATATCATAGTTTGATATGAATTTAATACGTGAATGATCCACAAATATATTTTTTGGTCTATTGTTCAAACTTAATTGGATTATCAGCCACATCAACAAATTCCGTTAAGTTGAATTAATGGAAAATGACATTGAACATTTTCATATAGTTTAGTGATTATATTAGATATTTACCAATAATTCAGGATTTACATTGAATTAAGTAAAAGTTTAGAGATGACATTATACATTAAACAAAAACTCGAGGATCATCTGCGTGATTTTCCTTTACCTTGACTAGTACATGTGACACCCCCACCAGGTAGGGGTGAGTATGGTCCGGGTTAGGCCGATCTAGCACTTAACCTAAGACCTACACGTACAATGTCGGTCATCAATTTTTGGGGAGCAGAGACCAACCCTATTGAGCCTCAGATCGAGGACTGAACCAATCTTATGGGTTTGGTGTGGTTCCACGGTCAACTTGAGTGCAATAGGTTATTTTCCTATGATTATTCATTGCATTTTTTGGAAAGACGAACATATTATTCCAAATTTCATATCCATCAATAATATGACATTGAGCAACCAAATTATAAGCACCAATGCATGTCAAACATAAACATAAGATAATTGCATTTGCTAAAAACTACAAACCATAAAAAAGAGCATATGAAATACAATGAAAACATAAAAAAAGATCAAAATATGTGAGACAAACCATGAATTATACAACTTCATATTTTGTTCATCCTTAAATGACCGCTTTAACTTCTGAACACCTGAAAACAAAAGAAATAACATACTTAATTAGTACTTAACATGACATAATTGATTGAATATCCGATCGCTTATATTTATTTAACTCCAATGCGTATACTCTATTTAGTGGTGATAATCTCTTCCGTAAGACAATCCATATCTAAAAAAAAACTGATTCATTAAATATACAAATGAATTAACAAGTAAAAAGAAATATACATGATTTAAGCTTACTCAATTCAAATTTTTTAGCATTTTCAATACATTCTTCAACATTAATAGGCATGTTAGCAGCTCTCAACCAGTCTTGGATACAAAAGCTTCCACCACCTTAAGAGTTTAAGACCTCTAAAAGCCATCAAACACACAACCTGATATACTAAAAAGCTAACTTTGAAGCAATGATACTTATAGGAATAGACATCTCGAGCTATCAAAGGTAGGATTCCGCATCAAAATATCAAGATTAAGAATAGCTTCACATTCCTCTTCAATATACCGATCAAGTTTTGATTTGTTCTTATCTTGCCCTCTTTTCTTTTGATAGAAAAACTTTTTCTACTAAGCTTTGACGTTAACCTTGTTGTTATCGTCATTTTCATTAGTATTGGAAGCACTGCTACCGTATGTAGTCATAGTTTGACTATACAAATGTTGGTTATCATGACCATGAAAATATTGCTCATAAAATATATATAAATGATACAACACATTCTTCATCTTACCATGCATTTTATCAATTTTTGCTTCATTATTATAAATTTGCGCATAGAAAAACTTTACAAAATGCAACTTTTTTGTAGGATCTAAATGCCACGGCAATCAATACCATCATATTTATTTTATCCAAACTTTCATAGCACTTATCAAACTAATTCTCTTTTATCTTCATACCCATAGCTCTAAGCTTAGTATTCAAGGCATGACTCGCATAAAATATTTACACAAAAAAATATCCCCTCAAAATAACCATTCGAAATAATGCATGAATTCCTTGATATCTGATTGGCTGCATCATAGAATTAATTTGGAAATTTGGAAATAATAATTTCATTTTCCCAATCTTCATTTTTAGGAGAATCATTATTAACCTTAGTTTCGAAAGATAAATTATCACTCATAATCCTTTCAAAAGCTTTTCCAAACTTTTAGGTCGTGTCTAGTATGAGGTAAATGGAGTTCCATCCAGTAAAAATATTTAAACAAACCGAACCCTTATAGGTGATTCTTTCAGCCTCAATGCATGATTAAAATGCAAGTCTTATGGGAGAACTCTTCACATGTTTAATAACATTTCGGATACATACAATATAATCACGTATCTTAGCCAAGTCATTTTTTATAATCAAGTTCAATATATGAGTATTGCTCTTCATGTGTAGAACTTTAGGGCATGCGTGATATTTTTAGCTAGAAATTGATTTCTGAAATAAAAACATTTTTCTATTTTTATTTCAGAATAAGTTTTTGAGGAAAAAACACGTTTGATAATGACATATAATTTTTATTTTAGAAATAAAAATTCATTTGATAACGATTTTTTATTTTTAAATTAGATTTTTCCTTTTGGATGGTGATGATAACCGGCCGGTCGGTGGAGGTGGTGATTGGCAATCGGCAACCGGCGGGTCATGACGTTGTTGGTAATGACTGGTCGGCTGCTGTGGTGATTGATTGGTGGAGGTGACTTGCTAGTGGACGATAGGAGGAGGCAGTAGTAGTGATGGGTGAGAATAGTGGTAATGGTGACCGGTCGGCAACAATGGGGCGGTGGGCGGTGGTAGCGATGACGGGTTAGCCAAAAACCGACTGTGGTGGCAATTAGCGATGGTGATTGGCAGTGGCGGACTTTGGAGGAGTTGGGTGAGAGAGAAACAATTTTTTTATTTCTCAATCTGGAAGAGGAACCACAAATTTTATATTTCTCATTTCTTACCCAAATCTATTTTTTTTTTTGGTAAATCTTACCCAAATCTATTTTTGAAATAGAAAAGAAAAATCCTACCAAACAAATTTTTGTTCCATAATGAATTTTGCAATGGAAAAACTCATTTTGAAATAGAAACTAGTGGCTATCATGTGGGCCATTATCAGTTAAGACCAATGACACATCTCTTTAAAATTTATCTTTCAAATAGTCAATGACAATATCATTTAAACTTGCATTATTCACTGTGATTATAGGCATATTTTTTCTATTCCCCACTCGTGAATGCATTTTTAAACTAGTTTTCCAATCTCCATACCCTTGTGATTATGTATCAGCACAAAATTGATATGCAACTTTCAATCTTACTATAAGTTTTGAACGAAAGTCCATATATTGATTGTGAGTCTAATCCTTGATTTAAGTTTACTAAAGTAAGTCTACAAACAATTTCTTCCACCAAGATACAACTTTATGCCATTTTTAGCCATTGTAAATTATGACAAATGTGTGAATTAAGGTTGTCAATTAGTGACAATTACGTAACCCAACATGCTCAACCATAGAAAATGGTTGTTCATTGGCTATGATGATATGAGCAATCATGTATCTACATTTGTCTTGATCAAATTTTCACATTGGTAAGACATTACCACTACTAATACCAATACCAGTCTTGCCAGCCACATTTACATTACGTGGTGAAATCGATGTTTGCTTCTTATCCATATTGCAAGGATACTTATTGCACTTTTTCAAGTGCTGCAACATTGTTGAAGTACTATTATTAACTAAAAACAAATCCTCCTTCCCACAATGACTACATGTTACCTTACATGTTTTCTTTTTCATCTTTTCATTTATGATTCTTGAAAATTTATCTTACGCAATGGATTTATCCATTTTTCACTTCTTACAAAGAGTAAAATGATTAGTAGATACATTAGTCAACTCTTATGATTATTCTTCATGTGCATGGCTTGGTGACTCCATTATCGGACACATCTCATTATATTCCTCTACTTTAGTTGACATTCTATCCGAATATATCAAAGTCACATAACTATTTAAGAATCATTATCAGTATTTGTTAGAGTCCTCACATTTATCACTTGGGACACCTACTTACAACAAACAAAATCATGTTTATCTAGTCAAATGAATAACAAATAGAATAAAATAAGAGGTGAGTGAGGTGAGCGAGATCAAGGCAAGAGGTGAGCTGGGCAAGCAAGGCTGCGGCAAGCAAAACCGAGGCTAGAGGCGAGGATAGATCGAGCCCGAGGTGAGCGGCGAGCTAGGTGAGTGACGAGGCGATTGAGACCGATGCAAGCAACGAGTTAGACAAGCGTCAAGGCGAGCGAGGTCGAGATGAGAGGTGAGATAGGCGAGTGAGGCTAGGGTGAGCGACAAACTAGATGAGTGGCGAAGCGGACAACAAGCTAGGCAAGCGTTGATGTGACTGAGGCTGAGACGAAATGTGAGTTGAGTAAGTGAGGCCAAGGCAGGTGACGAGTTGGGCGAGCGGCTATGCGAGGCAGGTGACGAGCTGGGTGAGTAGTGAGCAAAGCAAAGGCTAATGGCTAGGCGAGCAAACGAACAAATCAAGGTGAGTGAGGTTAGCGGCGAGGCAAGCACAAACACGGGCAAGGTCAAAAATTTCTTATTTTCTTATGTTAAATTATGGCTCAATTTTTGTGTGCATTGTGCATAAATGGAAAAGAAGAACTGATCTCTAGAGTCTGAAGGACAAAAGGGAGAGGGCATAGGCTATTGTACTGTTATTGGTTGGGGAAAGGCTCGAGTGGGGTTCAGTCATACTAGGAAAAAAAGGCACCATATATTGTATAAAAAATGCAATTTATAGTATATATTTATTATGTATAATATATGCATGATTGGTCTAGCTTGGACCAATCCTAAATTACCAATGATCAACTCACACAGTATAAGATCTAGAGATCTCAAAACCAATGACCGACCTGATCATTTTAGGAACCAGATTGGGCCACTCCATGGTCAACCATGGACTATTGCTCACCCCAACTGTCAAGATCGATTTTGGAGCCCCTTCTAATCTAGTTCTCTGGTTCTAAGACATCAAACAAGTTGTTTTGCCTTGCGTCCAGTTTAACTTTTAATAAATTTTTTTGTTTGTGGATCGTTGACAGAAGTTACCTTGATAATCACCGGCCGGACGGTAAATGATGTTTGAGAAAAGTTCAGAATTATAAATACGTGCATTTTTCATCGATGATTGCTTACTGTACTGTCAGCGGCGATGGAAGAAAGTGCCAGAGCCACGTCATCTGCATGTCATTGTGAGCCAAGGAAAGGTCGCTGGCAAAGTGCATGGAGCCTCTGTGCTCCCCAGGAGTAGGGTGAAAGTGAACAGCCACCAGCGTCCTCTATAGGCTCTTTCAGTACAGTTGCAGAAAAATAATGAAGCCCCAGAGAGCAATATGCAGCCATACCCCGATTCAAACACTCATCGACCGTCTTTTTAGCATTTTATTAAGAAAATCAATTGCGTTGGATATTGAGAACCGATTTGAAAGATCATTGTGAGCCGTGTGTGTTCCTAAGTCAATCGATGAACTTTGCCCGTCGCGACTCATGTGAATTTTTTATCATGCAGGCGACATGCACCCGGATTATTTGAAAGGATGAAAAAGACATGATTATCTAGATTGCAATTACGCTTTGTAGATCCTTCATTTGATCGCTGGATCAAGTAAATGTAGTGACAACCGCCATGAATAACTTGCTGCAAGAAAGGAGAGTAAAACTTGGGCCCCTACAGATGGAGAAGGCATCAATAAATCCGGTCTTCTGTCTAAATGGAACGTCTCGTTGCGACACCCCTTGGTCCCCCAGCAAGAACCCCAGCCCTAACCCTAGCTATATGACTCATAAACAAGAAGTTGTATATACATTAAGAGATAGAATAAACCTCTTTCGCTTATCATGTAGTGTGCACCTCTCGTCATACGCTTGAATATGATCCGATCACTTAAATATTTATTTACAATTAGCCACGTAATTTTTGAATTGACTTCAACGTCTATTGAACATTTGGTATGAAAGATAAAGCATGGATGCCTTGCATCCTTAAAATTAACGTCATGACAAATCCTGGCGTTCTAACCGGAACTAGAAACCCTAGTCCCGACCACCGATGGCTCTTGATACTCTCCTGCCAATCTAACATAAATTCTTCCCCAACAGGAAAACAGAACCACATGCAAAAGGAGAGCTCGCGCCCAAGCCACCTCGTACTTTGCGAGAAGGAAACTCCCGATATTATCAAAAAGCCCAACCTCAATTTTCCCTCCCGCCACTGAATTACAGTACATCTTTGGCTTTTACCATCTCCTTTTCCTTTCGAAAATTTCTTAAATTTCCTTTGAAGAAAGTGATTGTTGGTACTTGTTCTTGTTGCAGAAAAGGGACTCCCGATTAGATCTTCCCTGTCCTGTGTATTTCTTGCTTAACTTTTTGGGGGATCGGTACGGAAGTCTCACAGTAGAGCAATTCATAATCCTCCGTCTCTTTCACTCTTCTCGGTCTGATGGGAGTTTCTCTTCCCGTGCTGTCGGTGTTTTCCGGGAAAATCAGACATTCTGGCCATTGCTTTTCTTTCTTGTCATGCTCTTCTCTTTATGGTGGTGTGATTTGTGATGAGCTTGGCGTGACCCTTTCATAAACAGACTTCTGTCTCTCTCTTGACTTTTGAAAGGGTTAATATATACGAGTTCTGACTAGTGCTAGTTACTTCTTCACTGATCTTTGTGCCTTTTTGTTTTAGATTTGGCCATGAAGACGTCGTCTAGCCCTCCTCTTTGCGTCTCGATGATGCTACTCTTTTTGTCCTCGTCCTTGTTAAGTGTTTCTTGTAGACGGCAAGAACAAGAGAATGGTGCCTCAGGGGCTCCAATGGAGAGAGGAGAGCAAGACACACTGTACTCTGCAATTCAGGGTTTTGTGGGCAGATGGTGGAATGGCTCTGATTTGTATCCAGACCCTTGTGGCTGGACACCGATTCAGGTACTTACTCTACTCCATGAATAACATGCAAGAGATAAGATAATGGAGATCAGAGATCCTGTTACCAGCATTTTAGTATGCATTGGCTCAGTTTGATAGGACAACGGACATCATGTGGGAAAAAAAAACATGCAAATGCGAACACCATTTGTCTTATGCATTAGCTTTTGTAGTTCTTCGACGTGGTTCCTTCAGATATTGGAGCAAAAGTGAAGATATATAATGGTAAAAAAGAGTAGTCATCATATGAATGTCCACATCCAGGTCAACTTTTTTTCTTGTTTTAAGTAGAAAAGAATGTTTTTTCTGTGTTCCTTACCAAAAAAAAAAACAATGTTTTTCAGTGTCGAACGATAAGAAGTGCAACTTCTCGTTACATAGGCATTATAATGCTTTCTCTTCTTAGTTGGAAGACGAACCGCTTCATCTTGTAATTTTAGCTACCTAATGGTGTCTAGTGACTTCTTAAAGTTCCCCGCGTGCAAGTGTCAACACCAAGAAACCCTGGAGTTTCAAACCATATGTAGAAGTTCCCATTACGATACATGTATCTTGAAATCTTGCCTTAGGAAATTCTCCCTTTATTTTTGGTTTATTAGACCGTGTTCTACTAGCGTAATATCAAACTACACAAGCAGTGTACTAGGATCTGTGCTGTGTCCAGTAGTTTACTTCCGTTTACTCTCAATGGAACATTTTTCGACCAAATTACTCAACCAAGACCTGCAAGTCTAAATAGCAATTACCATAATAGGATTTTGGCAGAAAAAGAAAAAAGGACCCTAATCCAACCCATGAATATGATCATTGAAAGTAAGTTGAGCTTCATGAGTTCAGGTAATCCAACTGAACTTCATCAATCTTGATGGTCATATTTGATTCATCAGGCAGTGGGCTTTGGCTTTCGTGTCCATCCCAAGAGCCATTACTCCTACTCTGAAGAGAAGTGAGAAAACCTAGAAATCAATTCCAATTCCGATTATCGATCAGACTTAGAGTCAATAAGCTCTTCTCAGGCATCTTCTTCTTCTTCTTCTTCTTCTTCTTCTTCTTTTTTCTTGGTTTTGCCAATATTTTTGCCAGTTTGGATTAGTGAAAGCTTAATCGCATCGTCTCCTTCAACAAAAAATTAATACGCCATCACTTAATCCTGTTCTATTTTTTCTAGTCCAAATTTGTGCTCTCTTTCTCCAGAAATGATAACTCTTTTTCCCGTTGAAATCTGCTGGTCTGGCAGTTCTCTTTGGCTCAAGATTCGTAGTCTCGGTTAGAGGAGGCATTTTCGGTTATATATGCAGTGTATCCAGAAAAATATTTCAAAGTGTTAGCTTCAAGAAATATGGGTCAGAAGGACGAGAAAGGATGTAAAAGGAAAGCAAATGAAGCATGTGAATAGCGTTGGCCTGGGACTGAATAGGGATACGAGGCAGTTTGTAGCTCACTGCTTGTCTAATCGGGGTTTCACCCTTCTCTTCAATTGCCTTCACGTGCGATGGAGCCCAAACCTAAATGCTCATGTTCATGTACACGTCTTGTCACCTTCACTTGCTTTTTTTCTTTCTTTTCTCAATCTATGGAATGAGTGCCACATGAAAAAGCCAGCCTTGACTTTTTGTTTTCCATGGTCAACGCAGGGAGTGAATTGTGATCTCCACAATGGCTCGTGGTACGTGAGTGCCTTGAACATTGGACCAGTCTATGAAAATTCTCTGAAATGTGCCCAAGATGCAGAATTCACGCGCCACTTGCTCGAGCTCAAGCGCCTCACAGCACTCTCCATCTACAGTTGCTTCTTGTCCCCTCACCAGAACCCCGTCAGAATCTCCAGCTTCAGCTGGGGAACTTTATCAAACACATTGGAGTCGCTAGAGTTCAGATCAAACCCTGGACTCATCGGAACAATTCCCAACAGCATTGGCAGCCTCAAGCAGCTCCAATCACTAGTCGTCCTCGAGAACGGACTAACCGGGTCTTTGCCAATGGAATTGGGCAATCTGATCAGCCTGAAAAGGCTTGTCCTTTCATCAAATGGGTTCGTGGGTCAGATCCCACCAGCTCTCGGGGGATTGAACAACCTCTTGATCCTCGACTGCAGCAGGAACAACCTATCCGGGCCATTGCCATTGACCTTCGGGGGGTTGATCTCGCTTCTGAAGCTTGACCTGAGCAACAACAAACTAAACGGGTCTCTGCCCCGAGAACTGGGGAATATGGCAAACCTCACGCTCTTGGACCTCGGGGGCAACAAAATGTCAGGTGGGTTGATCCAGGAAATCCAAGAAATGGTCTCCTTGAAGGAGATGGTGATGTCCAACAACCCAACGCTGCGCGGTGACCTCACGGGCATTGAATGGGCGAATCTGGAGGATCTGCAGGTGCTGGACCTTTCCAACGCTGGGCTGAGAGGCCACATCCCAGAGTCCATGACCCAGCTCAAAAGGCTAAGATTCTTGGGACTCAGGGAAAATTCTCTCTCCGGGGCGCCTCCTCCCAAGCTAGCATCACTACCTCGGATCAGCGCTCTTTACCTGAACGGGAACAATCTGACCGGCCAGCTCGACTTCCCAGGCACGTTCTACGGCAAGATGGGCAGGCGTTTCGGTGCTTGGAACAATCCCAACCTCTGTCATCGGCTCCTGCTAACGTCGTCCTCATCATCGGCTGTGGATGCGCCCTTTGGGGTGAGGCCATGCTCTCGAGAAGGAAACGAGAGCAGCATCCACGTGGGGTCGTCTCTATCGACTGCGAAGACGAGCCAAGTTCACGATGATCTGCATCGGGAGTCGCAGGTCGAGGTCTCTTCGGGAGTCCCACGTTGGGGCGTTAATGGGTCGTGGTGGGGCTCGAGAGGGAAGGAGATGATGGTGTTGGCGAGTGTAGTCTCGATCGTCATGCTCGTGTAGGCCGAGAGAGATCGGAGGAAATGCTTGGGGTGACTCTGTGCTGCTGTCACGGAGAGGACACCATGTACATGCAGCGTTCAATCAAGATGAATCAAAGGTTAAGATCTAATACAGATGATGGTTGAGTGCTGTTTTAGATCAAAATGAGACTAAAAGGGGAGCCGTTTCATTAAAAGCCCACTCGAAATCTAACGGATCGATTAATTGTCAATTTTACTTGTTTTAGGGCATATTCGAGAAAACGAAACAAAACAAGCGATAATTGAAAATGGGATAATGATAGGAATGACCCATGAATTTCGGCCAAATGTGTTATGTGGTCTCTGAACTTTAATGTAATGTGTAATTTGGTCATTAAAATTTTAATTTGTTCAATATTGTCATTGAACTTTTCTTATATGTTCAAATTAGTTCATGAACTATATGAAATTATCCAATGTTGTTGTCGAACTTAAATTAATGAAAGGACCACATTGAACATTTTTATATAGTTCACGAACTAGTTTAAACATGTACAAAAAGTTTAGAGATCATATTGAACAAATTGAAAATTCATGGATCACATTACACATTTAGCCAAATTTTATAGATCATTTATGCCATTTTTCCATTAAAAAACCATATTTGCCAATGATCTTAAGCACCGAAAAATGTGTTAGCTTGATAACAACAACAAGAAGTTCATAGATAACATCGCCATCAATTTTTTACACGATCTATAGAATTGAGGTAATACCAATAGATTTTAGCAAAATAATCAATTACACTGTATACTTGCCCACCGGTTGAGTCAAGTGACCATTTCTTTACTTAACCTACAGAGTGCACTTTCGAAATAAATTGAACATTTGAAATGGAGACAAGTCAGCACAAGTCTGGTGGCACTTGTGTTGCACGGATCCTTATTCAAATTTCGGATTTGAAAATCTTGACTTTGTGATATGATATAAAACAAATAGTAATCATAATATTAATTATGTGAGCACTTGTGTTACACCTCGAATGGTGCAATTAATCCACATTTATTTGTCGAGTTGTTTTCCTTATTTAGAGAGGCATAAATTAGTCATAAAAGATTACAATTACATTCTATTACGAAATCGCATTTCTATAAATAAAACTATAAAAACTTGACGATATCCGTTAGAATAAGTGATCTATCATTCGCTGAATTTTTGCTGTTGCTAAGTGAATTGCAAAGTGAACTTCATTTCCATTTTAGTTTTTTCTTTTTTTTGGGTTATGTCGCGAAACTGGAAAACTTATGTTGGGTCAAATGATTAAAAAAATGAACTCAAATAATTACTTTCGATGTTGGGTTAGCGGTGAATCTTTGTAAGTATAGCGAGAAATATGGTAGTTAGAAAACTAAATTCGAAAAACTAAAGAAATAGGGATGATTTTTTGAGGGCACGAATCTCCAAAGTATCATGAAAAACAAAAGGTTTAGAAAAAAGTTGTGGTTTTGCATAGATATTGAGATCATCTGTCACTCTTTGCAAACATAATGTAAAATAAAAGGCCGGCGTTAATAACAAATCGAAACTCGAAAATAAATTTGGCTAAAGTCAGATCGCAATACCCTAAAAAAATGGAAAATAAGGAATTTTTTGCTTGGTAAAAGCCTATACTAGTTTTTTTTGGGTCAAAAAAGCCTTTACTAATTAGAAAATACTAAAATTGTAGACAACTTTAGCTCCCTCGAATTGGACCGACATTGGAGCCAATCCCTACTAGAGATAGGCCAAGATCTCGGCCCATATCACAAACGGGTCAACCGAAGAGGCTCCGAGCCCAACTCAGTCCGGAGCTCAACAACTCCATTTGAAAAGAGAACTGAGCACAAGTCTAAGTTTTTCGTGTAGTGAAGAAAATGTCATGTCTCTACTTGCGAAAGTCACCCACCAAACTTTTTCTCCTTTGCACAAGGTCACCCGAATCGGAACAAAATAATCAATATGCCTAAACTTCAAGCGGTCGTAGATCCCTTCTTTATTATCGCTCCAAACTACGACCAGTGACCCACTCAACTCAGATACCACATCCCGTATTCTCTTGCGATAGCAGCTGATTTGAATCGCTTCTTGAAACTAAATAATTCATATAATTGCATGATGATTCGATCAAGTCGAGTAAAAAACAATTTCATCGACTCCTTGTCAACCTCAACTATTCGAGAAGGGTTTAATTTTGACGTAATTCGATACGTCCAACACTTTTAAGAACATAGAAATAATGACTATAGTGATGTGTACCTCCACATAGGGCATGTAGTTAGGTATGATCTTCTTCCTTTAAATAAATAATGAAATTGGACTGCTCATTATGTTCTGACTTCAGTCCTGGGAAAGCTGGATGAGGGCCGGATTAGAAAACGTGAAAGTAAAGAGAAAAGGTTAGGTCGAATCAGTGATTATTCTCCCAAAGCACAAAGCCAAAGCACAATAATGCAAGAGTTTGTCATCATTCTTCCAACGTGGTTTCTGCCCCTAACAAATGCCGTAAAAGCTAAGGACTGATGCTCCACTTTCATCTCCCACCGTCCATTAGTCTTGACCATCGGATGATGGGTTAATTAACCATCAAATCGTCTTACCGGCGACATACCATGATCATCTAAGCAGACATGCTGCGCGATAAATAAGGATTGGTCCGAGTTATAAGTGAGGTGAGCACGAGCACTGGGTGCGGCTCAACTCGAGAACCGGTCTAGGGCGATCGATCTTGGAGGAAACGGGGTGCGGTTCTTGATTCTATGAACCTAAGAGCAGTTCGGTTGTTGGTTCACATGTTGTGGGAGAGGCAATTGTACTCAAAAGCCGGTCTAAACCAGTTCCGGACTGATTTTATTATCGAGTTGGATCAGTTTTGAAATTTCTTCTAGAAAAACAAAATACCTTTTTTATTCAAAAAAATTGATTGATTGCTTTCAACATGAAGAAACAAATGCCTTTTTTTTTTGTATTTTTGTAGTAAAAAGATGCGACCATTATGTTATATTAGATGAATTTGACTTATTATACAAAATAAAGAGGAAGATCACTTCACAACTGGTGAATAATACACCAATTCAGTTCATGGTTCTATAAATTTTGAAATCTCAAGTCACCAGGCCAGTTTATTGTTTTAGGCTGAGAATCCAACTACCCCATAAGTGGTTCTCCTTTAGTAATGATCGATCGGGAAATTGCATTCCAAAACCATGAACATTCAATATTTCGTTTCTATTTAGCATTCTAATTTGAGCTGACGCCACCTTGAACTATCTTCTCATCGATCCATTGATCTCAAGATGGATGCCATGCCTTTGACGTAGGCTTATCCTTCTATCCGAAAAATAGTCCATGACAATAAATGATATTTAATGTAGCCATGGGGCAGCAATAATAATTTGAAGATGAGTGTTTTCTATATGGTGATGATTGATCATCATCTCATGGCTGCATTAATTATTAACTATTTGGCATTTTCTTGAATTGCTACATACTTTAAAGTCACGTGTCGCCAAATGCATATGTTACATCACCAAAAAACAAAAAGGAACGCAACGATTTACTTTTTAGTAGATCCGAAGCAATAGAAAAATTATGACGTGTTAGAAATGTTTTTATATAGTACATAAAAAAAATCAGATTTTATATGCTTCGAAAATACCCAATTATAATAATTATCTGAGAAGTGCATTCCCCTCCTGCTGCCGGATCTCACTTGAAAATATAAATAAATAAGCCTTTAATTGTTCACATAATTCAAAAAAATAAAATAAAAAAGAATCAAGAAAAGATTGACAATGTCCCTCGAACATAAAGAACAAGAACCGACCGTTTGGGGTCTTCTCTGACACGCGAGTTTGAACGTTACGAGGCCGATGCACATTCAAATTTCTCAACTATGAACACTCCACTTCTCCCTCCTTCCACTCCCCCGATCTCTTCACGCGCGCGGGGAGGAGGCTGGGACGGGAGACGGGGTGGAGAGCGCTCATAGCCATTCCCTTTCAAAATGCCGCCACCTTCCCCCTCGCTCTCCACAAGCCGTCCATTATAGCCAGTCTGTCAACGGCCAGGATTCCACCGAAATCGTTTCCCGAATCGCCCGCACTCGACTCCCCTCTCTTTCTCTTTCCCTCCTCTTTCCGATTTTCCATTTGTCAAGAGCTCGTTGCACTGCTGCTCTCTCTCGCTTCAGCTTCTTGAACTGGTGGGTTCTTGTTCGCACTTTCCCAGTCTTTGTTACTGATTTCGCCAGTGGAAAGCGCTTTGACATCGGTTTTCAGGGAAGATTTTCGATCTTTGGCCTGTTTTCCGGGGAAAAGATTTCGATCTCTGGCCCCCGTCTGACTTCTTCTGCAACCGGGTGACTTCTTCTGCAACTGGGTCGGTGGAAAGATTTGCCGTCAGCTGGTTTGGATGGTGAGAAAATCATTAGAATGCCAGTGTCAACGCGGTCTCACTCTCAGAACGGCAACCGAGAACAGAGCAATGACGATGACTCGTGCACGGGCCCGAGGACCCGAATCAAGAGCCACCAAGAGAGGGCGACCCAGATGAGCAGCCTCAATCTCCCACTGCGGAATCCACACCACGGGCTCAAGGAGAAGATGAAGGAGTTGACCCTCCTCTACGAGCAGCAAAAGCAAGCAAGAAAAGTTTCAAGAGCAACGACGGAGGAGCAGGACCGGAATCGGGCTGGCTTCTCGACCCACCCAAGTGTAGAACTTTTCGGATCCAACAGGGGAGAAGGCAGAGAGGCCAAGGAGCCGAAAGTTGAGAACGGGTCGAAACCGGGTCAGATCATGAGAGAGAACACGATGACCAACTCCACGATCACAAGAACATTCGTCTTGCCCCAACCCAACAACCAGAACCCGAGACCCGAGGACGCGAAGGAGAACATGGGGTCCGGCCAGGACAGGATAATCGGGTTCTCGGCATGCCCGAGGAAGGCGGCTCCGGCGACCACCACGACGGTGGCGAGGAGGCTGTCCATGGGTGGGGCCGCAAAGATTGTTCCAGAAATGGAAAAACCGGCGGCCACTAGGGATCACAGTCGGATTCTGGTGTTCGTGAGGCTGAGGCCGATGGCGAAGAGAGAGAGGGAGGCGGGGTCGAGATGCTGCGTGAGGATTGTGAACCGGAGGGACGTGTACTTGACGGAGTTTGGGAACGAGAACGATTACCTGAGGCTGAAGAGGTTGAGAGGGAGGCATTTCGCTTTTGATGCGTCGTTCCCGGACGCCGCTACTCAGCAAGAAGTTTATTCCGCTACGTGAGTCTCTCCCTTTTTCTTTTTGAAAACGTTCTGAGTTTTTAATGGTATGATGCATTTGAATTGCTGGGGAAGAGTTCGATTCCAGTGTTGCACATACAGTCGTAAGCTTTGGTGAATGGCAATCTGTTGAGACGATCAACCCTAGACTCCCTACTCACTAATTTTCGTTGGTTTATCACAAAGATGATGCTGGCAGCTGTATGTCTTTTCCAGTTCCCTAATGGGGTAGCTGACTGGTACGACAGTGTTTCGACTATGTCGATCGTCATGTATTGCTCCATGGTAGCTTTCTGGAACTTTCAAGCTTTGGGCGAGCGAAAACTTTGGTTCTTTCCAGCCAGGAAGTTTCTCTGATGTTACAACGAATTCTTGCTAGAGCCTCCAACTCAGAGAGACTAAGGGCGTTCTGTTCAATGTGTTGGTCCTTCTTTGTCCTTTCGATTCAAGCTTTTCGGACCACTTTTCATTTCCACTAGCATTGGCAACAAGCATACTGTCTGGTGGTAGAGAACTTCCAAAAAGAGGACAGGGTGTGAATAAGTATCGGCGGATTTTGGAGATATGAGTCCAAAATAATAGAAAAGCAGTCCTATCTTTTAGATTTTCTCGAGCTTACTATTTCTAATTACTACAAACAAAAAGGAAAGATTTCTGAAGTAAATCTTTTGTTGTGTAGCTCTTCAAGTTCTCTAGGAATGGAAACGCTGTAGTTTTCTTTTCAATTTTAGATTGAAGCAAAGAATAATTTTGTTACTTACTTTATCAACAGAACAGCGGAATTAGTTGAAGCAGTTCTGCAGGGGAGGAATGGATCGGTATTCTGCTATGGTGCGACTGGTGCTGGAAAGACTTACACGATGCTCGGTACTGTTGAGAATCCTGGAGTCATGGTTTTGGCAATTAAGGATCTCTTCACTAAAATCAGGCAGAGGAGCTGTGATGGAAACCACGCGGTCCATCTGTCATATCTGGAGGTCTACAATGAAACTGTCCGCGATCTGCTTTCTCCTGGAAGGCCTCTTGTTCTCAGAGAAGATAAACAGGTCGGATCGTGGATAATATCTGAATATATTTGAGAAGAATTTACTCTTTTTCATCATCATCAGTGTAGTTAATATCACTCCTCTCTAGTCTAGTCCTTTGTATGAACTCGCTTCATGGAATATGATCCTATTCAGAATTTTTTTCTTTCAAAAATTGCATTAGGAGTTCGGCTTATACTATCTCAACCTAGAGTTTAGGATCTCCCATCCCATGTGATTAAGTTCAATGGTTTCCCCGGTAATATATAGGAGAAGAACTGTTCTCAAACTTTTATGAAGAATACTCAAGTGTCACCTCCTTTTATATTTTATTTAGTGCTAATGGTCTTTCTATTTCTTATCCTTTGTAGTAATTGTTGGGCCACTATGAAAGCCCCTCAGTTAACTAGGAGACAATTGAATATGTATATTTTTCTTCTCAACTTCATCCTACTTGATAAGTTTGATCAATATCTAAGTTGTGGATGACTGTTCTCCAGGGGATTGTGGCAGCTGGTCTCACACAATACAGAGCTTATTCAACAGATGAAGTAATAATGCTATTCCCTTTCAAACTTTACTAATCTGGAGAGTTTGTGTAGAGGCTGATAATCTTCTTTCCTCATTTGCTTGCGAGACAGGTAATGGCACTTCTTTTCCAAGGGAACCAAAACCGAACTACTGAACCAACACGGGCCAATGAAACATCTTCCCGGTCCCATGCCATTCTCCAGGTATATTTGCAGATACATATCCTTCCACAATGTTTCCAACAAGAAATGTGATTCCACGTTTCTTACACCCTACTTTGTGGTAATAAGGTTGTGGTTGAATATCGAGTAAAAGATGCCGCCATGAATGTGGTCAACCGAGTGGGTAAGTTGTCATTGATCGATCTTGCTGGGTCAGAGAGAGCTCTCGCCACAGATCAGAGAACACTTAGATCAATTGAAGGTGCCAACATTAACCGGTCTCTTCTTGCGCTAAGTAGCTGCATTAATGCTCTTGTGGAGGGAAAACGGCACATTCCATACCGAAACTCGAAGCTCACACAACTGCTCAAGGACTCTCTGGGGGGATCTTGTAATACTGTTATGATCGCGAATATCAGCCCAAGCAATCTCTCATTTGGTGAGACACAAAACACACTTCATTGGGCAGACCGGGCTAAACAAATCCGCACCGAGGTTTAATTCCTTGAAATTATTGTTTTCCTATCTCTAGATAACTAAATATGCCCCTTCTCAATGCATATTCTTGAAACTTTGGGGCTCTTCTTTGGAGATGTTGGCGATTATTATTGATACTTGCTCATACCATCACAGGCATGTGAGGTGAATGAAGAAATATTGCAGGTACCAGAATCAGAAGCAGATCAGGCCAAGCTGTTACTGGAGTTACAGAAAGAGAATCGAGAATTGCGAGCACAATTGGTTCGGCAGCAACAGAAGCTCCTCACCCTTCAGGCACAATCCTTGGCTGCCCAATCATCTCCTACCCCATCCTCTGTGACCTCTCTGTTGACTCCTCCTACATCAGGTCAGCCGAATGAAAAACAGAGACCCAGAGCTTCTTTTTTATCAGGCACTTGTTTCACTCCAGAATTCAAAAGGAAAGGAGCTGATGAAGTGATTAAAGAGCTTCGACAAACCGTCAAGGCCTTGGAGGCAGACATGCAAAAGATGAAGAAAGAACACGCCTTGGAATTGAAACAGAAGGACGATTGCATAAATAAGCTTTCACAAAAGGGTGAAAGAACACCATCTATAGGAGTGGGAGGAGTGAAAAGGGTAGTCACAAGGGCTAGCTTGAGACCAAAGGAGCCGAGCACTGGTGAGTTGAGGAGCCCCAGTCACCGGTTTAAATCACCAAATCCCACGGTTAAGAAGCGCAGCTTTTGGGACATAACAACGGCTAATAGCCCTTCGGTTGCTACACTCAATGGAAGAAAGACCAGAAGCCATGTTGTTCCTGACCTGGCTGGAGCTCCCTCCATGCTCCTTCAGGTAAAGCAGTAAACCCCGAATTTTGTCCCTGCCATTTTCCAGAATGACTCATGCTTTTCCAACTCATGTGCATCCACTCAGCAATCTTAAGCACATTAATGCTGAAGTTTGCATATCCTTTTCCTATGACTTGTTTTATTTACAAAAGAATTTGTGTCATGCAGCCGGGTTTTGCTCGTAAAAGGCCTGAATGTCTCAAGTAGATGCGACTAAAGAAAGAAGAGCGGGAGAGATGGGGCTCAAGCATGATAATGTGTAGACGAAGAAATGAAGAAAGCAGTATGCCAAGCAGCGTCTGCTGTGGACTTGCTTTGTATGTCTCTTCCTCTGCGCATGCGATCAATCAAGCCTTAAGTCCTGTTTGTATCCTTCCCGTTTATTCTTTACCAATAGTCTCAATTGAGATCATAGCAGATTCTTTTATTAGTTTGATTAGATT
The DNA here is from genome assembly GCA_030064385.1 of Melaleuca quinquenervia. NCBI lineage: Eukaryota > Viridiplantae > Streptophyta > Magnoliopsida > Myrtales > Myrtaceae > Melaleuca > Melaleuca quinquenervia. The sequence goes on along the minus strand of CM057719.1, from coordinate 3,060,983 downwards.
ATTTTTAATGTAATGCTTGACTACGGAATGGCTGCGCAATGAGTATTGCTCGGTGTCATAGGCTCTTTTCATGTGGATGCAACGGGGTGGGCATCTATATATTTCCTTATAAGCTCCGTTCATTTCTCCAAAAAAGAAAAGAAGGGAACAATTTGAAAATTGTAAGTGTTTGTATCGCTTACAATAATGAATGAATATAAAATGTTTTCATTAACTAAAATGTTTAGACATAAATTATTAACAATAAATGAGAGCAGTTTTTACTGGCTAATTATTTCAAGCAACATAAACATTCATATTTAAGAAAATATATCGTGAAATAAACGGAGCTTTAGTTTTCAATTATTGTAAACTCCAGATGACAACTTAGGTTTAGTTTAAAACCGAAAAAGACATATTTATATGAGTCCCGATCCCTCTTGCATGGAGAACCGTTAGATTTTTTATCAGACGGTCCCCATTAAATAGGATAAGGGTTAAAAAAAAAAAACCAGGGACGGCTCTGGTTTGTACTAGGGCAGGGGATCCAAACGCACTTCCTGGTACCTCTCCTCATATCCCTGTCACAAGTTATGAATAATAGCTTGAGAAGTTGCCTTACGGAGTCGACTCTCTGACTCTCTGTTAATCCAAGGACGACGATTTCGGAGTCCAAATGACAGACGAGAAGCCGGGTATCTACGGCACGATGTTCTTCTTTTTCTGCATGCCATGGCCAGCTCAAGCTCATTGGTTCGACATATATATGTAAGGGAAAGGAACGAAGATCACTGCATCGAGCGTCTCCGGAGAGTTTTGACATTTGTTATCCATGGAGTCCTCCCGCAGGAACTGATATGGTTCCGAAGTTTCTCGCCCGGTGATGGGCACGGAACGCCTCTGATCTTCACAAGACAAGGAGATGTTGGTCATGGTGGAATTGAGCGGGAAGGAAGGTTCGGCGGCCATGGCGAAGTCGAGGTTTTCTTTTCAGCGCGATTTGGAAGCAGTGGAGCAGAGCGTGCGTAGGCAAAAATAACATAATTTCAAGAACACATTAAGCGTATCATTGAAAGGTCATGTGCCATATCATTCACAGTCAGTTTGTAATTTACAAATCGCTATTTATATTGTTGAGAAGATGTAAAAATAATATTCTAATTCGGTGAGATTTTATGAGATCATCGTGGAACTATTTTAATAGCTTAAATTAGTATGTAAATGTATGGTTTCAATGTTTAAATACTCTATTAGTTTAACTCACATTTGGTCCTTTTTGCCTAGTACCAATCATGAACTCGTTTAATTGGAAAGGCAAATAAGAGCCTTGGAAAAATTTTGAGCTTAGGATCTCTTGTTTCGATAACACGAGAAAAATAAAGAATACTGTTGGTGAAGCTTGATTTTGATCGATACATTGTACATTATAAATAGAGATACCACCATCTATAATTATGGTGGGAATTAATGATAAAAGATAACACATATTGACAAAGAGAATCCCGATGAGAGAACTAAAAAGGTTTGGAATCCAATATTCAAATTTAGATAGTAGTGTCGAGGAGAAGATTAAACATTCGGGAAACTAATATTCAAAATTAGATAAGTAGAAATACACAAAAGTTGGTATTGTAGATGGCAAAAATTTCTAACACATATCGTCTGCATACAAGGATTTCGTTGCGATATTCAGGACAGAAAATTCTAACGTGCGAAATTAATATGTGGGATTAATAAAAATAAATAAAAGGTAATACAGCAATTTTTATTGCAAAAATAAAAGGAACAAATAATAAAATTAAACGTGGAAGAAAATGATATAGGAATTCTTACCCCGGAACAATAATGAAGAAAAAAACAAAAGGGTAATGAATATAAGATATTATATCTAACTTGTCAATGATCTTATATAGAAATTCTTGTCCCATGCCAAAAAAGGAAAAATATAAAAAGCTAATATGGGAATTTTTCATCTCAGAGTAAAAGGTTACATGTTTATGGCAAGTGAGGCAAGATCAGATATCCTTCAGTCATCCTTAAATAGATGAATGATGAATTTGTTAGCTGAACTCATGTTTATTTTTGTTTTTTGTTGCTAACTAGTTGAGCAAGATACATTAGGGGCGAGACACATGTAATAATCTAGAACAATTTGCCGGCTGTAATTACACTAACAACTCATTGCAAGATTTCTCATTCAAATCTAATTTTAAGAAATAATGTTGTTGTTTTTTCAGCATTTTATGGTCGGGTCAATGTGACTGGTTTGATATATATATATATATATATATATATATATATATATATATATATAAACAAAACGGACCAAGGAATTTCTGACATTTGTGTTTGGAAGATCTTGCCTAATAGTCCTTGTAGGCTTGACAAAGGCAGTGCGGACTTCACTGATTGTTATCCATGGAATTCTCCTATTCAATTAGGGAGGAAACCTCTTGTATAAATGTATGATAAGGAAAGATGATGTTGTGATACAATTTAGCTAGAATAAGAATCGTCTTGAATCATCTTCCTTAGCTATTTATATATAAATACACACATAAATGCAATTTTTTTCTTTTGATATCCACATCATTTCACTTTTGATGGGTATATTTTTATTTCTAGTTGTCACAATGCTTGTGAGGTGAATCCCGAGGGGCTAATAAGGGGCCCAGTGAGGGCAGGACACCACCTCTTTTTTTTCTTTCTTTTTATTTTTTCCCTTTTGCGAACCACAGATTTTTAATTCAAATACTTGGTTATGTTAGTTTTACCTATGCATAATACTTAAGCAATAAAATTGAAAAAATGAAGATAAAGATGAAGAACGAGCGAAAAAGAGAGAGCAACCGGAGCCCCAATGGGGCAAACTTATATAAAGCTTTGTTATGAAGTCTCGACATAAGGCTCCCGTGAGTGATGAATGAAAACAAACATGCACTAGCCTAAAGAATGAAATCTTTTAAGCTGTGTGATACAAGTACTAACCATAATTATATTTGATTGGGGATGTAAATGAAGCTTGAGAAAACTTGAATGTGCTTTGATGCCATAAAGGAAATAAAGAATTGGGTCGATGAAGTGTACTTTTCGTTGATATACTATATAGTATAAATAGAGATATAATCACCTTCCGTCAAGAGATAGAAGATAACATGTATTGATAAAGAGAGTTCTAATAGATGACCTTTGTAGAGGAGAGGATTAAAGATTTGGAAACTGTGATTCAAATATAGGTAAGTAGTGGGGAGGAGAGGATAAAATATTCGGAAATCAATATTCGCATTTAGATAAGTAGAAATACACAAAAGGTCGTAAATTTCTAGCACACATTGTCTTGCATACAGGGATTTTGCTGCAATGTACAAGACAGAAATTCTATATCGCAGCGTCAATATATGGAATTGATAAAAAAAAAAATGTAAGGCAATATGGGAATTTTTATGCCGAAGTAAAAAAGAACAAATATAAGAGGTACTGTGGAAAAACAAAAGGTAATATGGAAGTTCTTACCTAGACCAATGGCGAAGAAATAATTAAAAGGTAATGAAAAGGAGGTATTATACTCGATTTACCACTAATCTTACAAGTAAATTCTTATGTAATGTAAAAAAAGGAAAAATCTAAAAGCTAAGATAAGAATTTTTATCCCATAACGATGATGTTATTATACAATTTAGACAGAATAAGAATCATCTTTCACTTTCGATCGGTATAGCACGAGACTATCACCTTTCTTTTGTGAACCATACATATATCTGGTTTAGAAACTTGGTTACGCCAATTTCAACTAACGCACATTATTAGAACATTCTCTCTTTTGTTCTAACTTTGTCTCGTGCAACCCTTTCTGCTTTAAAGCCCATGCAAATCTATATGGCCAAGCATAGCACTCGAGACAGAAACTAAACGACCAACAATAAAGATAAAGAAGAAGCAGAGAAGAAAAAGCAACTTGAGCCGCATCAGGCAAACTTATATAGAGCCTCAGCCTCGTTATAAAGAACCAAGGTAAGGATCCCGTGAAAGACATAAAAATAAACTTGTACCAGTCTAATAAGAGATCTAATCAAATCTTTCCCACTTTTGAAAAGCCGCTGATGGGACATTGAAAATGAAGGGTACATCTGGAGTCGCCTAAAAAGGCTTCGAATCAGAGTGGCAAGATTTTCTCAAAACCTGACTGCTGTCATTGTCATTGTCATTGTCTTCTTCTTTGACCAAAAGCTGTCTCCTCCTTTTCAGAGGAGAGAGCGACCCTACTGAAAACAATTTGACTTTGGATTACGCCGTGCTCTACGCTGGTGAAGTTTTGCGTTGGTATGTGCCATGTTAGAGTCGAGAAGCAGCTCGATAAAGAAGATACCAGACATATCGTGTAGGCTGACACTTACCTTTAACACGATTACGCCATTCCAAGCAACATGACACAGATTATTGACCGCACAAGGCTCCGCTATCTTCGTGCTTTTGAGGATTCAATATCACCAATCCGGATAAAGCAAATTCTGATTGTTTTCAATGTGTGAGAAAGCATTTCAGGGAAGAATCAAAGCTGCGTCTAGTAACATCAGCAGCCGCAGCTCTCAACAACAGCCTTCAATTCTTAGGAAGAGTAAAATTACTTCATTGCATGGACGAGGATGTATAGAACAGACAGAGGAGGACTGGAGCAAGGTAAGAGCTCTAGCTAATTACATTAGGAAAACATCCATACATAAAATACAAGCTCGAAATGTATAATGATATCAACAAAGGCCAGACTACCTCCCAACTGGCTCTGTACAAAATAAGAGGAGAGATCAGAAGCACATATAGAAGAGTTAGAGATGCTTGCCTATGGTTTGAGGAAATCAAGGTCCTACAATTAGCTCTCTACATTAGAGTCTACATCTGCTTGTTTTGGGGGAGCGGCTCCACCATTCATCCTGGCCCGTGCCTCAGCAAACATCCTTTGCTGTTCTGCTAGTAGTGCTTCTTCGGTCATCTCGGCTCCATTACTCCATTTACCACCTTTAAGAGAATCCTGCTGCACGCATTTAAAGAGAAAATGTTAATACCCCCGCCATCTTCTGAAACTAACATGGCCCAAAAGCAATAATCAAGAAGGGATCAAAATGCAATATGACTTTCCAAAAACAAAACAGCAAACACAGCTTATGTTTTGCATCTTGCCACAGATCCAAAGTTCAAGTAATTTTTGGATCCCTCCACTTCATAATTCTTCTCTAGAATTGTTTTTTCATCAAACGGATTTGCTAAATGCCCAACATTGTTGATTCTACCAGCTGAGACCAAGAGCTAACTAGGAACACTGAAAATGAGAAATAACAGCGGCTAATGTTAATTGGGCCATCAGAAGCCAACATTATTGTAAGAATGTGGGAAATATAAAGAGTTCTCTGTTCCCACCCAGCACTCAAAGGAACATGAGCAACAGACTCGAGTCACCCTCCACAATAGTTGCAATATTGAACGAACATTTTCATCAGAGGACTCATCATAAAGGAGATGCTGGCTTCTTTATATCTCATGCTTAAATTTAAAATTCAAACGATCAGATGATATAAAAAACTCAGTTGCTTTGAAGTTTAGACAGCATTAGAAATTGTAGCACGATTCATCTCCATAAACTTTGTTAGGCATGATGATATCCACTCTGAAAGTATCTTCAAGTTCCGACGTACCAGCTTTTAGACTATTAGCAACCACACATGAAGCAAATGAGTGGTAAACTTTTTTAACTTGTCACACAGTTACAACAGGAATACACTTAAGGAAAAAGAAAGCAGTACCATTGTCTCATGCTTGTGTTGTTCATAGGCTGCATAAACCTCTTCAATGTAGTCCCCAAACCCAAGAACCTGAAATGACAATCAACTACCAAATCAAATCTAGAAAATCCTGAAACAGCAATTATTACGAGCATCTAAAAACACAATACCAGACAAAAAAAAGTCACAAATATGCATGCAATATCACAGAAGGAAATCTCCCTTCTCTTCACCATCTGTTTTGCTTTGTCCCCTTATAAATAGCAAAGTAATGCTGGACTTGCTGACATGTCAACTAATGGGAAGTATTAGGTACTTAAGCCTCCATAAAAAAAAAAAATCCCTGGCATTTGGGTTGAAATTTGTTTACTACTAGAATGGGATATCCATGTAATTTATGCTAATGCTGCCATGAAGTATGTCAGTTTGGCTTTCGGTAAGCATGCCGGAGAACATAATATATTCAAAGATCTTACTGGACGTATGCCAAGGAAGCAAGACAATTTAGCTTTTAACATAAAAGCTATTGCCATTAATAACAATCCAGCTGTGTATAGGTTTTGGCATCGCAAACTATTATTCACGAGAACAGAACTTAATCACATGGTTCTTTTACTAGGATAGGAGAATGTCTAGGATCAAAAGAAAATCAACTATCAATGCATAATGCCCAATGAAGAATTAGAAGAACAAGAACAAGAAAGAGCACCTCTAATGCCTTGAGTACATGCTCGGGAGCAATCGTTCTTTTCTCCTCTCGATTACAAACTTCATTAGATTCAGATGACACAAGGTTTATGAACTCTGAAATGACAACATAAAAAGGAAAATATGTCAGATATAAGGCAACCAGAGTATTGTAAAATAAGAGAAAGGAACGTAATAACTAAAACATCCAGTTAAGGCAGGAGAAAGGCAAACCATATGAAAACATTGCCCTAAGTCAACTTAGCAAAAATCTCTGTATAATTGTACAGGTTTCTATAAAAGAGCTGTTTCAGAGGGATGGAGTACACAGTTAACCTATCAAGAAGCAAACACGGATATATAAAGTATAGTTGGTAAAAGAGCCCCAGTATAAAGCAGATCTTGTCTCAAGCGTAAAAAATGCACCAGCTCAACTTTTGGGAAAAAAAAAAATATTCGGCCACATGCAAATGAATTATCACTCTATTGGAAAATATTGACCCCAAGCAATATACCTGAAACCCAAAAGCTAGAGTATAAAGTACATGGAGCTATAGCTCTTATACATATGGGCAATAATTTACTATTGATGTTCAGTGATTATTATCATCAAATAACTTTTTGCCCATCCATAAACAAGCAATGAAGTACCGGATCAACTCAAATGATCTATGTTGAATTTATACTTGCCATAAAATCAAACAGCTAGTTCTCACCTACACAACACTCGATTAATAGATCTTGAGCATCTCGTGCAACACGAACGTCAGGTGGTAGCATTTCCTTTATAATTTTCGTCATAGTTGCTGCAAAAACAATAAACAGATAGACTGCTTTAGTACGTAGCAGGGCATTGCAACACCCCAATTTGATGAGCATGACACCACATGATTAATCAAATACTTCCAACTGTTATAAGTGTTATGAAAAAATCCACTATGCACAACATAGCACAGTTTTACAAACACGCAGGACCTCCCCACTGCCACATCTTGCTTCATTTGCAGGATTAGTCCCCACAGAATTGTTTCTTTTAATCTTCCCATGTCCACAATTGCAGTAAGTTGATGAGTATTCAAATAAAACTATGGCAAAGGAGGTACTAAAGCAAGGTTGAAACGATCTGTATACCTAATATATCCCATCTAATCTCCTAATCCCATTAACGTTTAACCAAAAAAAAAAAAATTACGATTGCGGAAATCAAGAAGCTGGTCAAAACAAACAAGTCGGCTCATCACTATCTCATGCTGATTTGAGATTGACACAACTGATCAACCCACTGACTTGCCTGCCAAAGGCTCTGCAATTAAGTGTGCCATATATCCCGAAAAATCCAATTTCGCTCACAACTTGCGAATAACCAATATCATTGTCAACACTCTCGCTTACTTCCACTTTGCGAAATAGAAGAAAACCGAAAGTACAAACTCCGTGCAGTTTTCCTACAAATTAAGTCACTCTCACTGAGCCAATCGCACAATGAAAAGAGAACGAAACCCCAATTCAGCCACAGATACAAAATCACCATCATTGGACAACCCAATACGATAGAAATCCGTCAAGTACACATTAGACCAATCAAAAGAGGGAAGAAGAAGACTGACTGACCTTTGGGGAGCGAAGCGTCCTCTTTCGATTTGCCAACTATATCCATCGGGTCCATCCTTCCAACTTCAATCGGACGCACCAAAAGATTCCAAACCCTAACCAACACCCCCCCGCACACAATCAAACGCGCACGTAGGCTAATCAGAACAATCCGACCAACCGCCAACGGCACGAAGATCTCAAACAAGAAGGAAGAAACGATCCCAAACGACGGGAAACTTCCCTACTCACCCAGCGACTCGAGCCGGCACACGTAGCAGTATCGAAGCAACGGGATCGTCTGCCGTCGAACCGGAACCAAACCGGCGGGAAACCGATGCGCAAGCGACGTCAAGGGAGAGGCGCGATCGACACCATGAACGATCAAATCAAATCCTTATCGAGGAAGGAGAAGAAGAAGAAGAAGAAGAGCATCACGATTCTTCAGGAATCAAGGATAAGGCGACTCGCAGCTGATTAGGGCAAACAAAAAGCGGAGTAAACCCCGAAAGAAAAAAAAAAAAAAACACAAAAATTTCGTGTTTCAATCCGCCGGGTTTCTTCCCCCGCACGCGTCGGGATGGCGCGTGGGTCGGACGCGCGCCAGCTAAGGGCGATTCGCGCGGCGACGATCGCGCACGCGGCTTTGAAGAGCGTGAATAGGCCATCGGCCTCCCGGGCTTCCCCCCTGTTTCATTTCATTTCCCCAAGAAAAAAAATAAATAGAGAAAAACAGAGAGACGGGAGCTGAGAGAAGAAAAAGTCAGAAACTAATTTCCTGCACGACCTGTCGTACGATGCCGTCTAGTGGGGGGGAAGTCGGGTTTGACTCCTGAGATGGGCCTGGGCTGTTGGGCTTTTTCTACTTGGGCCTGGATGGAATAAATGGGCGTGCCGGGCCCGAAACTGGCTTCGGATTTCTTCACGGCGACCCCGTTTGAATCGACCCGAATCATCGACCGATGAAAGAGGAGTGGAGTTCAATGGCAATATTTTTGCTATGAGATTTATTGACTATAGTGTGATCGGGTAGGCTAGCAAATTCTCGATTAGATTTCGCACACGAGATTGTAAGAACATCTTAGCTTCAGCGAAAGACGAAATCGAAGTACATGAATTTCATCTCAAGAAGTTGTTGAAATTTGTATTCGAGACTCGACATGCGAACATATGCTAACGACAAAATAAATCCAATCCGTCGATTGCCTTGACTCCACTGGATTTTCTCTTGATCGTTTGTGATAAGCGTTGACTCCCACTTGTAACAAGAAATACCTGTCCTAATTTGACCTGCGGTTTCCTATGGGAAGAGGGAGCTTCTTGTCACGTCTTCTTCCCCCACCTTTCCCTGGTCTCTTTTATCAAGAGAAGTGGGTAGAGAGAGAAGTGGTTGAGCGTCTGGTTTAACGTCGCAGGCAGGAAAGTCCACTCGCTGCTTCCACCTACGAGTCAAAATGAATGAATGACAGGAAGGTCCAGAGCTCGGGTTGGAAGGGAAGAACTTGGAGAGAACTTTGTGATCTTGGTGCACTTGGCTGGCCTTGCTCGACATTGACAAAGTCTCATTCTACTAACTTAAACCAGAAAAATTTCGCAAAGAACCACAGTTCCAAACGGTCTACCCTTTTGGGTTCTTTGTAGGTCATTCTTTTATATGAAGATCAGGTCTCTACAGTGTCGAATCTGACCCTTTTGAGCACATGTTCTTCGTTTCTTCGGCTCTTTCAGCAGCAACTTTCATTCCATTCGCCTTCCCGGGATTAGCTATCTGAACGGTACTTCCACTGCATTATCAAATCTCTATCTATCTCGTTTAAGTTTCCACCCAATCCTGTTACAAGACAGGATCAGTTGCTTTCCCATATTTTGTCCTTCCAAGCTACTTCATGTATGAGCATGGGTTTTGGTGCTCACTTTGGATCCAACAAAACGAAGGAAGCTGATTTCGGGGTCTTTTTAAATCTTGGAGGAGGGATTGGGTCCTCCGAAATAGCTCTTTGTGGGGTCTGTCGTTAGACATTGTGGTTAGAAGTCGAGAGGTTGAAGGCAATGGCTGGTGGTAGGAAAAGGAAGCACCATTTCGGACGAATCCATACTTCTTCGAGCGGGAGAGACTCCTTCTTCGGCGAGCATTTCCTGATCGGAGGGCCTGGTTTTTCGAGAGTGGTGTTTTGCAATGACCCGGATTGCATCGAGGCCGGTAATCAGAAGTATGCTAGCAATTATGTGAGGAGCACTAAGTACACGCTTGCCACATTCCTTCCCAGGTCGTTGTTTGAGCAGTTCAGGAGGGTAGCCAACGTATATTTCCTCCTTTGCGCTTTGTTATCTTTCACTCCGATGTCTCCTTACTCTGCTCTCAGCAATGTCCTTCCTCTAGTTGTTGTTATCGGAGTCACGATGGCCAAGGAGATTATCGAAGATTGGCGGAGGAAGAAGCAGGTAACCCTATTTTAATCACCGCTTGCAAGAGACGAAACTATTATCTCCGTTTGTTGTGTCCATTCGGATACAAAGTAAAGCTTTCTTGTTTTTCTACATAAAAATCATTTCAGCTTTGATAAGCATGTTGCGGTAGCAAGGACTGCTCCGCCTTAAGTATGAAAAATTTACACAGCACGAGTTCATGTAGTTCTCCAAAATTGTGTAATCATCCAATAACGTGTGCTTCTATGTGTGTTTTATTTGTGCATTAAGTCTGTTCCTGCCATAAGTGAGGATTATCCATGTAACATCAGCATTTCATTTTAGATATTCGGAACTCGCAAGTCATAAAAACGAATTTCTGGTGGCTGGTTTTGCTGGTGCTGTTGTTACAGGACATCGAGGTTAACAATAGAAAGGCAAAAGTGCATCAAGGTGATGGTGTTTTCATCGATACTAAATGGCGAGATTTAAAAGTCGGAGCTGTCGTGAAGGTGGAGAAGGATGAATTCTTCCCAGCTGATCTGATATTACTCTCATCCAGTTACGACGAAGCAATTTGCTATGTTGAGACCATGAATCTTGACGGAGAAACCAACTTGAAGCTAAAACAAGCACTTGATGCAACTTCAAACTTGCAAGAGGAATCAGACTTTCAAAATTTTAGGGCCATGATTAGATGTGAAGACCCTAATTGGAATTTGTACTCTTTCATTGGAACGTTGGATCTTGGGCAAGAGCACCACCCTCTAAGTCCTCAGCAACTTCTGCTAAGGGACTCGAAGCTACGTAATACAGATTACATTTATGGGGTGGTCATTTTCACAGGTCATGATACGAAGGTCATTCAGAATTCAACTGCGCCGCCCTCCAAGAGAAGCAACATTGAGAGAAGAACAGATAAAATTGTGTACTGTTTGTTCGCTTTCTTGGTTCTTCTCTGTATCATTGGCTCAATATTCTTTGGAATTTCTACTAGCAAGGACCTTGGAGGTGAATTTATGACGAGGTGGTATCTACGACCGGATGATACGACAATCTACTATGACCCCAAAAGAGCGGTAATTGCAGCCTTACTGCATTTTTTTACTGCAGTAATGCTGTATAGCTATTTCATCCCCATTTCCTTATATGTGTCCATAGAAATCGTGAAGGTTCTTCAAAGCATCTTCATAAACCAAGATCTGTATATGTACTATGAGGAAGGAGACAAGCCTGCTCAGGCCCGTACATCGAATTTGAATGAAGAACTCGGCCAGGTCGACACGATACTTTCTGATAAAACTGGTACTTTGACCTGTAATTCCATGGAATTTATAAAGTGTTCAGTAGCTGGTACTGCTTATGGCACCGGAGTCACGGAAGTTGAAAGGGCTATTGCTAGGAGAAAAGGGTCGTCTTTAGATGAAGAGGTGGCAGGAGAGGAAGTCCATACTGAGGACAAGACATCTGTAAGGGGATTTAATTTCACTGATGAAAGGATTATGAATGGTAACTGGGTCAATGAGCCTTGGGCAGATGTCATCCAGGTGTTCCTGCGCTTGTTAGCATTATGCCATACTGCAATCCCAGAAGTGGACGAAGAAACAGGAAGAATCTCATATGAAGCCGAATCACCAGATGAGGCAGCATTCGTGATTGCAGCCAGAGAACTTGGTTTTGAATTTTTTGACAGGACTCAGACAAGCATCTCAGTGCGTGAATTGGATCCCACATCTGGAAAAAAAGTGGAAAGGTCAGTTTTTTGTCGATAATTGGTAATAAATGATGTAAACAAAATTTTACTTTGCTTGCTGTGGTAGTTATCCTAGCAAGAAGTTGCTGAAGCCTTTTCTTATGCTATATATGTTATAGTGGCATGTTGAGCATTTAATGACAGTATCCTGCTAAAGTTAATTAAACGTCCTTGAGGTATGAGCCATAGCAGGTGTTCATTTGCAGAACCTACAAATTGTTAAGTATCTTGGAGTTCAGTAGCTCGAGGAAGCGGATGTCTGTAATTGTGAGGAATGAGGAGGGGAAGCTATTACTCCTCTGTAAAGGAGCAGACAGGTTCGATATATAATGATCCAATTATCATGGACTATTCAAGGCCTCAACTTGCAAATTCTGACTTAGGCTGATGAATTCTCTCTCTCTCTCTCTCTCTCTCTCTCAAACAGTGTCATGTTTGAGAGACTTTCAGATACTGGAAGCCAATATGTAAAACAGACAAAGGAACACGTAAATGAATATGCCGATGCGGGTTTGAGGACAATGGTGCTAGCATATCGTGAACTCGATGAGGATGAGTGCAATGAGTTCAATGAAGCATTTACAGCTGCAAAGAATATAGTTAGCGCCGATCGCGAGGACGAGATTGAGGCAGTTGAAGAAAGGATTGAGAAGGATTTAATTCTCCTAGGGGCTACAGCTGTTGAGGATAAACTTCAAAATGGGGTGAGAACTTGAGTTGTGACTCTTTAATTGAATACAAATTCCAGAGGGACTGATCATACCTGGTTATAGAAAAAAGTTCTTTTAGTGATGGATGATAGTCAGAGCTGCTTATGTTTTCTCACCAAAATAATGGTCAATTGGCAAGAATTATAATCTCAACCCTCCAAATCTTGAACCACGTTCTTCAACTGTTAATAAAGGATTGGATTACATTTGAAGTTACTCATGTTGGATAGGTTCCCGATTGCATTGATAAACTTGCTCAAGCTGGAATCAAGATGTGGGTTCTCACAGGAGATAAGATGGAGACCGCGATCAATATAGGGTATGTCTCATTTCATTATATGAAGTAAACTAAGGCAAAGTTTTAAAAATTTAAACTTCTTGTTAGTTCGTTTGCAGCTATGCCTGTAGCTTGCTTAGACAAGGAATGAACCAGATAATAATCAACTCTGAGACACCGGAGATTAAGTCCTTGGAGAAAGCAGGGGACAGTTCTGCCACTGCTGCGGTACTTTCTTCCATATTCTTATGCTTCTTTTTGTTACATATTTCAATAGGGCTAGTAGTGAGGTTAGCCGAGATTGCTTGCTTTTTCAGGCTGTCAAGGCAAGCGTCCTCCGTCAGATAAGCGAAGGCAAAGCTTTGCTTAATGCATCTAGAGAAAGCCCTAACGTGTTGGCATTGATCATTGATGGCAACTCGCTTACTTATGCTCTGGAAGACGACGCCAAGGACATGTTCCTCGACCTTGCCATTGGCTGTGCATCTGTTATTTGCTGTCGCTCATCTCCCAAACAGAAAGCATTAGTAAGTCCGGCAATGTTCATCATATTACCCTATCATATCGTTCTAGTCATTTTACAATAATTTGTCAAATTGAGATAATTTTTGACAAATCCTGACTGTACTTGTGTATTCTCTCAGTTCCACCATCTTCTAAGATCACTAAGAACTGCAGATAATCATCTGGACTTTGGTCCAGCCAATTATGATGAATTGTGCGTGAAAGATTATAGGGGATTGTCTTATTATGCTACACAAAATTGAAAATCATGGAGGATTATCTTATTATGCTATGCAGAATCGAAATTAAAATAGGCTCTGTGCTTCACTTCATTTACCATGTCATGTTGCAGCAGGTTCTTGAAGCCACTCAGAAAAAAATCAATATTTCAAGAGAATCCTGATCAATTTCTATAGATGCTAAACTAGCTTGACTTTTTAAAATATTCCTGTCTTTGAGAGCTCAAGCAGCAACAATGCATCAGTTAAAAATTTGACTATCTAAAGCATTCTGAGTCCAAGTTGTGTTATCTATAAATTGAAGGTTCATTAGCTTCTCTCCTTAAAATGTGTAGGTTACAAGGCTGGTTAAGCTCAGAACAGGCGGTACCACTTTGGCGATTGGTGATGGTGCAAATGATGTCGGAATGCTTCAGGAAGCAGATATTGGAGTTGGCATCAGCGGATTTGAAGGAATGCAGGTAACAACTCCTAGAGTTTCTCCTTTTTTCTGTATGCCAGTACCACTTCTGGTTGTCTGATCAGCTCACTCTCACTGTTTTTCCAATTTTTCAGGCTGTTATGTCCAGCGACATTGCAATTGCACAGTTCCGGTTTCTGGAAAGGTTACTACTTGTCCACGGGCATTGGTGTTACAGGAGGATGTCATCAATGGTAACAATTAACAAGAAGTTTCGATATCTAGACTTAAAGAAACATCTTGTCCTAATCATGGATACACTCAGTTCTCATATTGGAAAGCCACGAAATTAGATTATTTCTCATCCCCTTGCCACTCCCATTCAATGGATCCATTCACTCATTTTCTGCTCATATCTATTAACAGATCTGCTATTTCTTCTACAAGAACATTGCCTTTGGCTTCACCCTCTTCTACTTTGAGGCCTATGCCGCGTTCTCTGGCGAAGCTGCTTACAATGATTGGTATCTCTCATTTTATAATGTTTTCTTCACCTCACTTCCTGTAATGGCCCTCGGAGTATTTGACCAAGACGTCTCAGCTTGCTTTTGTCTCAGGGTAGGTTCCTTAATGCAACATTTTTATGTTGCTCGTAGTTTCTATATGCTTTTAATTATGTCTTTAACGATTGATCTTATTCAATGTTACAGTTCCCTCTTCTATATCAAGAAGGTGTGCAAAACATGCTATTCAGCTGGAGCAGAATCCTTGGATGGGCATTGAATGGAATCCTCAGTGCAACTTTTGTCTTCTTCTTCTGTATCTTTGCTGTGGAGACTCAAGCATTTAGGAAAGGAGGTGAAGTGGTTGGCTTTGAAATCCTCGGAACGACAATGTACACCTGTGTCGTTTGGGTCGTCAACTGCCAGATGGCGCTGTCAATCAACTACTTCACATACATTCAACATCTCTTCATCTGGGGAGGGATTATATTTTGGTATATATTCCTGCTAGCATACGGAGTCATGGACCCTGACATATCCACAACTGCCTATATGGTCTTCTTCGAGGCATGCGCACCGGCTTTCTCCTTTTGGCTCATCACACTCTTTGTTCTGGTCTCGTCGCTCCTGCCATATTTCATCTACTCGGCCATTCAAATGCGGTTTTTCCCTATGTATCATCAGATGATACATTGGATGAGGAATGATGGGAAATCTGAGGATCCGGAATACTGTCGACTGGTGCGCCAGAGATCGTTGAGGCCCACCACAGTTGGTTTCACAGCTCGTTATGAGGCAACTTCAAAACGCTTTGAAGAGATCAAGGCTGAAGAAGAATGAGGAGATCGTCACTTTTTGTAGACTATCATTATGATAGCTGTAACTTTGTTTGCAAGTATTAAGGTCTTCAAGCATGTATACCAGGAGAGACAGAATCTCAAGCCGCTTTTCCTCAAAAGGAGGTTTGCAAGATAACAGTGTCTGCGATTGCGCTGCTGTGACCTTTTGGAACATTTTTGAAGCTCCCAAGACAATTTTTGATGTTTTGGAAGCATAGAGAGACATTGGACAGGATTTTTTGCCAACCTTGTCACGGATCAAGTAGTAAGCTGTACTTGCCATTACTCATGTAACCAACATTTTTTTTTATTTATCTCTCTGTTCTGAATAAATCAGCAATGTGATTGGAAAAAATCAGTCGCAAAAGAAGCCGGTTGCTGCCACAAGCTCTTCGTATAGGTTGAGCATGCCATTCATACCCAATGGAGATGTGATGTGATTGCATCACCAAACCCAATCGGGAGACCACAACACAAACTATGATGGTCGTGAGAAATCCTCTTAACTTAGCACTCGGTGACCTCAAGTCAATTCTGTAAATTACAGCCAGTATATTCTCTGCAATCTTTAAATTCCGACTGGCTTTGAGAACCACACAACTGAAACCGGAGCTTCTATATGTCACAGACATGACACATGAGTATACAGACGTGACACATGAGATCAAATTGGCAAGTTCAGGCCTCGCAGTTAAAAAGACCTCTTCCTTTTAGTCAAGAAATGACCCAGCAAGCTCCCTTCCTATCGCTGACAATTACATGGTTTAAGCAAATCTCAATCTGGGCATCTCAGCAAATTTAGCATAGGCAAAGAACAAGTAATCATCGCGTCGCTGCTATGTCCTTTACATAGAACTTATTGCGTCATTTGTAGCACATGTGGGCTGGACATATCTCTCTCAGTGATTGTCGAAGGTCCAGATACATTCGAGATGCTAAATGGGTGCCTTTTATGCGATGGCAACTTTGATGCAGGGACTACTGAACAATATGCTATGCAGTACTCTTTTGCAGCTGATACAACTTGGAACTCTACAATTCGTGCCATTTAGATTAAAAGGTGTGTGGAGACAGCGCAGCTATGGACTGATTTTGCCAGAACAAGATCACCTGCAGTAACCGCAGGTGACCTTCTCTTCCCTCCACCATCACTTAAGCTTTGCCCCTCTTTTAAAAGGGGAAAAGCCCTCTTCTCCTCCTCCATTGGATCCCCTTGGGATCAGTGACTTGATGTCAGGGGATCCAAATCCGATTTTACTATCCATGAGACAGAGCTCTGAGTTGAATCATGCAGTGACTCTGCACGTGGTCACGGCCAAAATCTGTCTCTATCCTCGGTGACACTGACCATCACAAACGTTAATAATTACATGGGACAATTCACCTTCTCATGTCCAAATGCAGAAAGCATTAAAAAAAAAGGGTGGTTAACGATGACAATCTCATGGATTCTATCTGGTGGTTTATTCGACGCAATTAAATTCTGGGTTAGGAGTGAAATTGCAGATCATGAGAACAAAAGAACACAGTGAACAATCCACACAGGCTCAAGACTTGCACAAAAGGAGGAACTCCAGAAATCAATAAATCTAGGAAACAAGTTGTCAGCTGACAGATCTGATCTACATATACAAGAATTAGTCAACAGTTGAGGTCGACCCAAATTCTCAGGTTCTTGCCTCGCATCGCACAAATCACGCGCATTGCAAAGCAAGAAAGAACTCTTCACTTTCTTGAATTCTAACCATCTAATCAACATCGGTTTTGCAGAGAGACCAGGAATCTACACAAGCTCTCCGCAATGTGGATGACCATATGTCGTTCTTGCTTGCCAAAGATCACCACATCACCGGTAAAAGGACCTTCTACATTACGAAAAGGATTTGCCGAAAATATCAGAGGCTGACTTTGCCATTACGGTAGCAAACTCATTAAAGCTAATCACGCCATCCCCGTCCGCATCGGCCTCCTTAATCATTTCCCTGAGCTCCTTATATGTCAGGGGCTGGCCCATCTTGGCCATGGCCCCGGCGAGTTCCGCCGCCGTGATGTACCCGTTGCCGTCCCGGTCAAAGGAACGGAACACCTCCAGGAGCTGCTCCTGGTTGATCAGCGCGTCCTCGTTCATGTCCGGCGATATCACGTTCACCAACTCCTCGAACTCGACCAGGCCGTTGCCGTTGGCATCCATGTTGCTGAGCAGGACGTGGACCTGGTCCCCAGACGGCTTTAGCCCGAGCGAGCGAAGGAGCGCGGCCAGCTCCAGGATCGTCAGGCTGCCATCGGAGTCCATGTCGAACCGCGCGAATATGTCCCTCAGCTGGCTCACCGACGCCGCCATGACTAGATTTAACGTGGCACGCGACGTCCCGCGACACCAATCGGCGGACACCTCGAATAGGGAGGCCGGAAGCGAATGCGTAGATGAAAATGCGGGTTCTTCAAAGGAGGAGGAGGTGGTGACGGTGGCGCTGGCGGGTGGCTGGTGGAGGTGGTGGTGGAGGAGAGAAGAGGAGGGGGAGGGGGTAGGATCTTCAATCTTGGTATATTAGGCAATGGAGGAGGGGGTGTAGAGGTTGGTTATGGATATGGGGTTCGTCTTGGTCCAATGCCATGGACTCTATAACAGAAAAAGGCGCGTCGGTGATTAAATTTTTGTGCATGAAAGGTGAAGATTTTTCAGGACATGCTAGTATAGCTGTACTAGGTAGGTTCAAGGAAGGTGTCCGTTGTTCAGAGATTTAATGTTTGTTGACGGCATCTCGTGGCCAATTCATGATGTGTTGGACTTATCATGGAGCAGAGAATCCGGGCATTTTTGTAATCTTGGAGTGTCGCATCTTGGGAGGACAAGCCAATTGACAAACTCGGTGGTAGGTGAAATTTCAATGCCAGATCAATCTGAAGTGAGAGATGGTGACATTCAATTGAGGTTTGTTTGGATAATTAGTAGGGGTGAGCATTGTAAATCGTCCACTCAGGAAGTACCGACCGGGCGGGTTCGAGCGGTTTTAAGAAATAACGGTCCAGTGCCCAATTCTAAAAAGCGACGAGACGCTCTCCTCCAAGCAACACGCAATCACTTCGTTCCTGGACCTACATTCCGCCCAGCTCAAGTCCAGGGCGAGCTTTTGTCGATCCATCATTTCACGGTAGTAAGAAAAGAGACCCTAGGTTTTGGCGTTAAGGGCGGCAATTCGGTCCCACCTATCGTTGGCACTAAGGTTCTTCAGCATAAAACGAGAACCCATCCTACGCTTGAGGGTCTCCTACCAGTGGGAGGCCAGCACAAGCTTGTTTGTGTTGTCGCTCGCCGCCAGACATGTGGAAGAATGCGGTGAAGTGCAAGTGAAGGTCATTATAGGTAATTGATAACTACTCACTCAGGATCCGGACTGGACTGAGTGGGAACTAGACCAAACAGACAAATCCGGTTGGGTCCAATTCTCCCAAATAACAACGAATTGGTTCCTAGAGGAACTGGGAACTGCTTGGCAATCGATCGACCCTAATAATAATGGCCTGTTTGTTTATTTGTGTTTATATTTCCCGAAATTTTTCTTTTGTTCTTTTGTAAAGAACGGAAACACATTTGTTTACCATTTTGTTCTCAAGAATAGATTTGAAACAAAAATAAAAAGTAGAAAAAACTTGTTTCTTGTTCTCGAAAACACTTTTTAAGGAAAAAAAAGCAAAAACTTGTTTATTTTGAACAATTCGTTAGCTACAGAGAATACTTTTTTAGGAAAAAACTCAAAACTTTTTAAAGTATAAATAAAAGAGCGCATTAACTATTACCAAACACGTTCTTCTGTTCAAAAATCGTTCCCAGATCTATTTAAAAATTATTTCGCCGAACAAAAACATTACTAAGTGCGCCCTAACTAAACATGAGAATGCTTCTCTAAACATGACTGCTTATATCGCTTAAAGAAATGGAAGATGAAATATACTTTCATTGTTCATCGAAAGATGAGTACTAGCAATAAATACATACATCAACGGATACAATAAATATTATGAAGAAGAAATGGAGAACCGTGCTCTTAAATATGAAAACCGACACATATCCTCCGATAAAAATCATATATTTCGGATTTATGCGTCTTGAACATCATCATATAAATCAATTCTTTTAATGAAGCAAATTTCACCTATTCATAAGATATAATTGTTCGCAAACAATTTTTTGGCGATCAAAGCAATATGGCTTTATTTATGTTTTCGAATCATATCCATAAATCCTGAAGGAAAGGCCTTCATCTCCTAAGGAGGTTGGTCATGAAAGTTTGACCAAAGTCAAAATACCTTTTCGGAAGAGCTTGTCTTATACTGCGGGTGGTCCTCCTATTTTTGGCACCATCTGCAGTGCACTCGGAACCAAACACGTGTCATTGCGGGCCCCAGCCCGGCAAAAACTCTCCTTTTTTTTTTTATAACAAAGATATCCAAATCTTTGGAAATAAATTACTATCAACCCAACATGAAATTGTAATTTGAGCACAAAATTTATTACTTTTCGAGTAAACGTTCAACCACTCAACTAGCATTTTGAAAAGATATTACTTGCTCTATCCAAATTTAAATTTTTTTCTTCATATTTCACGAAAACTTTATCTCAAACTTAAAAAAAAATCATCATTCTTGTTTTTTTTATTGACAGTTTTGGGTTTATCTCTTTTATGAAAAATAAAGTGATTTGAAATTTTTTCATAAATGATCACTTGGATATTTTCGTAAATAATATTCTCGTAAATTTTTTCGTAGATAAATGATCACTTGGATATTTTCCCGCCTATCGTTGGTGTTGAGGTTCTTCAGCATATAATGAGAACCCATCTTCTGCTTGAGGGTTTCCTGCGAGTAGGAGGCCAGCGCAGGCTCGTTCGTGCTTTCCTCGGCGTTGATCACCATCGAACATGTAAAGGAATGCAATGGAGTGCGAGCGAAGGTCATTGTCGATAATTGATACGGTCTAGTCCGGTTCTCGGTTCCAAATAACAGAAAATCGGTTCCTAGAGAAACTGGGAACTGCTCGACAACCGTTCATCTATAATAATAAGGGCTTGTTTGTTTATTTGTGTTTATGTTTCCCGAAACAAAAATTTCAGTTCTTTTGTTCTGGGGCACAAAAAAAGAATAAAAATGTGTTTGTTTACACTTTTGTTTCCAGGAACATATTTGGAATAGAAACAAGAAGTAGAAAAAACTTGTTTCTTATTCTCGGAAACACTTTTTAAAAAACAAAAGGACAAAAACTCAAAACCTATCTATTTTGGACATTTGGTTAGCTATTACTAAAGAACACTTTTTAAGAAAAACTCAAAATTCAACACTTTTTAAGATATAAATAAAATAACACGTTAATTATTACCAAACGTGTTCTTCTATTCAAGAATTATTCTCAGGAAAAGAAATAGAAGAAAATATTTTTGTTTAAAAATTGGGAGAATACTTTTCTAAACACAACTGCGTATATTGCTTAAAAAAAATGGAAGACCAAATATCCTTTCATTGTTCATCGCGATACAAAGTGAAATACTAGCAATAAATGCATACATCAACGGATAAAGTAAATGTTATGAACGAGGAATGGAGAAC
Organism: Melaleuca quinquenervia; assembly: GCA_030064385.1. Classification (NCBI taxonomy): domain Eukaryota; kingdom Viridiplantae; phylum Streptophyta; class Magnoliopsida; order Myrtales; family Myrtaceae; genus Melaleuca; species Melaleuca quinquenervia. The sequence goes on along the minus strand of CM057719.1, from coordinate 3,039,721 downwards.
TGTGCTCTTAAATATGAAAACCTACATGGACCCTTTGATAAAAATCATAAATTTCGAATTTATGCATCATGAGTATCATTTCGTATAAATCAATTTCTCTAATGAAGCAAATTTCACCTATTCATAAGATATGATTGTTCGCAAACAATTTTTTTGGCGATCAAAGCTATATTGCTTTATTTGTATTTTCGAATCATATCCATAAATCCTGAAGGAAAGGCCTTCATATCCGAAGGTTGGTCATGAAAGTTTGACCAAAGTCAAAATACCTTTTCGGAAGAGCTTGTCTTATACTGCGGGTGGTCCTCCTATTTTTGGCACCATCTGCAGTGCACTCGGAACCAAACACGTGTCATTTCGGGCCCCAGCCCCGCAAAAAGCCTCCTCTTTTGTTTTTTGAACAAAAGATATCCAAATCTTTGAAAATAAATTACTACCGACCCAAAATGAAATTGTAATTTGAGCACAAAATTTATTACTTTTAGACTAAACGTTCAACCACTCAACTAGCTTTTTGAAAAGATATTACTTGCTCTATCCAAATTTAATTTTTTTCTTCATATTTCATGAACTTTATCTCTAACTTGAAAAAAAATCATCGTTCTTGTTTTTTATTTATTTATTTACAGTTTTGGGTTTATCTATTTTATGAAAAATAAAGTGATTTGAAATTTTTTTTCATAAAATGATCGCTTGGATATTTTCATAAATAATTAAAGTATTTTCCTATACTCATTTTTGCTAGAGACACAATGAATCAACTTTTTTTTTAATATTCTACATCATTTATTTTCTACTGAACAAAATGACTATAATTTTATATCAACCTAAAATCAACTAGAATCGGTCCATAGCGTATCAACATCAATATTGTTTCCATGAATTCTCTTCTCCATATTATTCTCATTAGGGAAATTAAAAATATCAAAACTCAATTACAACGTAACAAAAGAATAACATGATAATTAAAGCGAACATTTAAATAATATTACCGATTAGTTTATTCAGTCATATGGTATTTCAATTTCGTAAGCTAACATAATTTATTATGTGCTTGAGGTTTCTCTCGCAATTACTACAAATCAAACTTTAATACTTTGAATAATTGAAACTAATGCACAAAGCTTGTCCAATTAATGTAATCACGAACTTACTTTAATTCTACAATTTTTTTTCTCTCTCTAGCTTCCATTTTCCTTACTTTTAGATTTATGGGGTTCTTCTTACGTGAAGCCTATCAGTGCTAATGATGAGTATTAGGAAATCACAGCGTCGGATTTCTCGCCTTTACCCGACATTAACTTAGGATTAAGGAAAGTACTTAGGTACTTTTCGGATAATTTTCCTTATTAATGTCGGGATTATTAGTGGAGTTATTATAAAAAGGGAAAAAAAATTGGTGCAATTTGCTAAGGGCAGAAATCATCCTCTCTAAATATCTACTTCGACCAGTGGAGAGAGACGGAGGCGGAGGAGGAGGCGGAGACGGAGCAACGTACGGCGTCGGGGACGCAACAGATCGCTGGTTTATCCGTTTCACTCCTTACGCTTTGTTCTCTTCCCTTCCATACCTCTCCTTGGTGGTGCATGGATTTAGAAGTTTTTCTGTGAATGCCCGGATCTGCGTTTTCTGTTTCTTTTTTTCTGGTCGTCTTGGCCCTCGGAACGATGTCTCGATGGTGTTTACCGGGTTGATTCCTCAGTTTATGGGTTGGACTCGCTGAGAGAGCTCGTGTTTGTTTTGGGTTGGTTTTGTTAATGGCGTTCAGGGCGGGGGTGAAGTCACTGGAGGCAGCGGTTCATCGATCTCTTCCTGGGGAATTTTTGTTGGTTCAAATCGACAAAACGCATGAATCGGTCGATAAACCTCTGCATCCAGCGCTCACTCCTCTCTTTTGTTTTGGGTATGTTTTGCTTTTGCCTTTGCCTTTGTCTCTGTCTTTGTTTTTGTTGTCCCCCCTTTCATCTTTGATTTTTTTGGCTTGATGAAATCTTGAGATGTTGAGAAGGGGGAGTACTATGAAATCGGGGTCCAATGGATGAGAGAGTTTCGGGGAACGTTTGGGACATGTCTTTTCCGAGTGGAAGAGCTGTCTTCAGGTAGTCTTGATGGAAGATGACCCTGGAGAGAATTGACTCTTGTCAGCGAAATCTCTTTGAAAAAGGAGCTAGGAGCGAGGGAAAAAAAGTGGCTTGTGGTTCTTGACTCGGTATTTCTCTTTCTGAGTTGATTTGTTCTTTTTTCTTGGTATTCCCAAACTAATTGAGGTTCTTGCTGTGCTCCTAGCTTGATGATGTGTTTTGGAATGCTTTAATAAGGCAGATTATCAGCTTCCATTTCCACTTGGCCTGTGCTGCTGCGGTATCTGAGAGATTTTAATGAAATGTCGTATTCTTAAAAAGGTAAAATTGTCGGGGACTTTGCTTGATTTAAGATAAAAGTATGCTGTGATTTGTAAAAGAAGAAAAAAAAAGCAGAGAGAATGATAGCGTGGATCATTCAAAACTGATGCGCTTTAGCAGGATTTTCTGCAGTTGTTGTGGTGATTTCAGTATGCTTGCAACTGTTACAGCCGTTATTTATTGTCGTGACTCGTTTGACCATATGAAGTTGACGAATTGTTCGCTTAGCTATAAATTTGTCTGAGTCAATTGACCTGCTTTGAAGAATACTATAGTTGCCAAAGCATGTTGTAGACAATTGTCAATTGAATGTGTGAAGTTGATTTCTCCTGTGAAGTTTCGTTGTCATTATCGTCATCTCAGTTCATTTCTGGTTCTTCCTCTCAGTCCCAGTTTCATGGAATATTTGCCGATGAATGTTCTCTTTATGCGAAAAGATGTTGACATTTGTGGGAACTTGTGGTTTTCATTTTTTTAGTACAAGTTTCATATCTTTTAGAAAATGGCCATTATCTTCATTTTAGACCTGCATGCGTGTGACAATTCAGTTAGCTTATCTTTATAGCTGCCTTTCTCAAAGCGACTTGTTTACCCTGATTCTTCTTGATAATTTCTTTGCACCTTTTGGCCGACAGTTGTGTCCTTAGTGTGGACGCATTGGATTATTTGCAAGCTCAAGCTTATATTGTTTCTGCACCTTTTACATAAGTACCCGGGAGTAATTTATCCAGAAGTTTCTACATGCTCAGTCATGTGTAGTTTGAGATTCGGAAAATCAAGAGGTTTATTTTGTTTTATTTTTCCTTCTCTCTTCCCATATTTGTGAGTAAGGTGGTTCCCATAAATGTGTCATTTTCTTGATCTGGTGGTAAAAGTGGTTCCTTGGCTCCTTTTTGCTCCCTAAGGGGACCATCTTTGAATGAAGTTCCAGTGGCAAGACAAGCTGCGGCTTCAAAGTGAGGAAAACAACAGCTTGTGGACTACAACTTGGGAGAGAGATTCCAAAGCATTGAAGGAAGCACTTTTGTAATCTGGCATCATGTTCTGCTTACAAAGCTAGTTTGGAAAGAAAGAAAAAGATTTGTGAGGAAAGATTCTTTTGTGTACACTCAGGAGGAATCATCAAATTCTGGGAAATTGCGCCTGTGGAAGAATCTAGGATGACATCTGCATGGTTGAGGATACTCTCTCTCTCTCTCTCCAGTTGGTTTTCATATTGATTTTTGCTGTCTCCGAATGCTTATGCTCAGCATAATTATTCTTTGATATCTAATTTTGTGTTTTGATGGATTGTGATTTTTTTTTGTAAGGTTATGCTGCAGCGGCGTCGTAGTTGCAATGCTGCAACTGACGATGTTATTTGCATTCACTGTGTATTTGTCACCTACAAGGCACTGTTTACCCACAGTAGTTCGTTTTTCTAGTTGAGCTCTCTCGCTTCTTTTCACTATATGGCTCTTCTTTTTCACCTACTCTCTCTCCACTGCCGCCCGGCTTCAGCCTTGAAGCAGCTGTCAGGTCGGCAGCCTTCAAGCTGCTGCCCCGCCTGCCCATTGAACTCTCTTCTTTGTTACCTTTCCTCCCTGGAAGGAGCACACGATTGTACTTCACAGGGTCTTCAGCTTTGTTTAGAGAGAACGAATTGGCCATTAGCATCAATAGGGCTGTTTCCTGCCGTTTATTGCTTGCCCTTAGAGAAGATTATAACTTCGCCGTGCTTGTTTTCCTAATTGAACTTGATACCGTTCCCAAATTATACTACTCACAGAGTCTAGACTTGATCGGTGCAGTATTTCCTGATATTGTATTGTGATATCTCATGTAATGCCTAATGTTGAAATTGTTGGCTTGAGATGATGGAGACTGTTTTAAGGAGTTTCACAAGCTAATTTAGCATCCAGTCAACTTGGAGCTAAAGTTGTGATTTAGCTTACGAAGTAGGATGCATTGTTCTTTCCGTTAAGGACAGCGAGCAATCCTGTCACTATCAAGCGTGCTCCATCACTCCTGGGCCGATGGCTCTTTTGCGCAAAATAAAACGTGGAAGAGTTGCGCTGCAATTACGAAGGGGACTAGGACAAAGGCGTTTTGGGGTAGCGACGAAATTGGTGATGACGGCAATGGCTGCTTGACCAATAAATTTACTTGAATGATTGTCGTGTACATTCATTGGATTGGAACGTCGTGTGCACACTGTGAGGTTAGGTCGCACCCATGAACCCAAGAGGACGGAGTTTGAACTGTTAGATCTCACGAGATCCATAAGGCTGAACGGTGGTGATCCGGTTCAAGATGATTCGGTCAGGTGAGGGTCTAGCCGGCAATGTGGTCATGGGAGGGTGGGGATGAGACTTGGGATCGAACTTGCTTCTAATGATTCTAGACGTGTGGTTAGGGCTGAGCACAATGGACCGCTTGGACCGGACCGGATTGGCTGGGTTGGTTCGGTTCTTTAGAGTTTTGGTCTGATCCATGATTTCTAAAAATGGAACCGGTTCCAGGCCGGTTTTGTTCCTGGTTCTTGGTAGCGGGACATAACTAGATCACCCGAATCATATCACTTGGATCGATCATTTTCTGGTTCAAAGTATCTCACGCTTGGGCAAATAGTGTTTCAAAGTTCAGACCACCGTTTTGTGCTGCTGTAAAGAGCTCTATTCTCTTCAAAGTTTGGAATCTTCATATCGTCCTCTCGCACTCAATACTCACCCATGGCCAAGCTCTCAGCTCTCACTCTCGTTTTCGTTCAACTCCTAAATAACTCAAAAGAGTCAAAGTTGAGCTCGAAAATCCAAATCGTCCCCATCTCGAGGTGCCTTGGAGAGGGAAAGCGTGGTAGAGGCCGAGGTTGAGGCCTTGACTATGCGGTGCTAGGCGAGGACGGGGAAGTAGGCACGGTTCCTGCTAAGCTTCTCTTTGAATTTTTCCCAGTTTCGTTGGACTGCCTAGAAATTGGACCAAACCCATTAGTCCGGTCATAGGATTTAGTCGGTTTGTTCCCCTGTCCTAAAGGCCGAGGGCCGGTTCCATCGGTCCGGTTCCCTGTTCTAGAGGACAATCGGACCACTATGGACCATGTACACCTGTACGTGTGGGTACAGATCATCCACGCTAATCGGATCTGAGAATCTGGAGAGTTGTATATGTTACCAAACCTCAATAGATAGTCAGCGAACTTATTTACAAAGGCACCCATAAGATTGTCGCGACTATATCGATGTGCTCGCATCGGAGGCCGTAGACTATGCATGAAGTAGAGAGGCTTACCATGAGATGTTGGATGAGACATGGGACTTAAAAGTAGAGGTCGATATCTAGGAAAGTGCTGGTTCAGTCCGCCTTCTTTCTGTCATTCAGGCCTTGAGTTTATCTGCATGAACTTTGTTGAGCACTCTAAATGAATCCATTCTGGTGAATTAGTGCGACGGGGTCCAAAGCGACTACCACCGTGTTTTCCGAGTATTTTGTTGCTTAAGTCAATCGGTACTCTGACATAATCATCTATCGAAGAAACGGAACCAAAGATTAGATGATAATCCGTTAAAACATCTTCCGTCTTCCCGACGGCTGCACGGAGTTCTCTTCTTGCAAACTCTGATAACCGGTTTGTGCGCATGTAGTAGGCTCAAAAGTTTTTGAGGTTAAGATTCATTGGGAAACCTTTATCAATGTTAGTAGATCAAGTTAGTCAAAAGAAATTAGGCGAGTTTCGCTTGTTATTTTATCCTCTGTGTCATCTAGAAGCTCAAGATTTACTGGCGAGATGTTCCTTACTACCAGGAAAAAAACCTATGGCAAAGCATGGAAACCAAGTCCTCCAAATCTAAATCGAATGTCCCCGATTCGAGACCTCAAGATTACATCCCATCAGTGTATCTCAGTACCAAAAGCTGGTCAAGTTGAGTTTGAATCGAGATCAGGCTTTCACGTGTTGGTCATGATCAAAGCCGAGAGCATGTGCATAGTAGGCAAACATATTCTTCTTCTGCATTTCTTTTAGACAAGAGGCATAGAAGCTAACAGCAAGTTCATATCACATGATCACTGTAATCAGAGAGCATGCACATCGTTGGAGACATTACTGGAGTTAGCAAACAACTGAGAAAACACCAAACTGGAAGGCAAAGCTTAATATACTTATGACGATTGAGAAACAGTGCTAACCATGATCTTAGACCATCAATTAACTAAGCCTCTTGAAAATCATATTCGCCTCTTTCTTGACACACCGAAGAGCTAAAAGAAGGAGCCACAAACACTGAGGAATAAACCTTAGAACTCCCAAGTAAGGAGAGCCCACAGTACTCGTTTCCTTGTATACCGCAACCGTCCCACCTTTCTTTTGATGAGGTCGACGAGCAAACTATTGTCTCTTCGACAAGGGTATCCACATCCTTCGAACCACCTTCACTGTTTTCATTCTGATCTCGCCATGGATAACTGAGAAAAGAGTTGAGAACTGATGATGATGACGACCTTGCTTGTTGCTGATTCATGTTTGCATGCTGAAGAATCTGGTCGACTTTTGGATGCTGTTTCATGAAACTGCAGTTCACCTCGTGGTGATTGCCGATCAGCTGGAGGCAAGGGAAGTTTGTCTTCGCATTCCTCCCTCGGAGAAGCCGTGCCGCACTGTCGTAAGCCAAAGCGGCTTCCTCCGCGCTATTAAAAGTGCCCAACCATAGCCTCAGCTTCAGCGTAGAGTCCTTGATTTCGGCGACCCATCTCCCCGAAGGCCTTTGTCTCACCCCCAGAAACCTTCTCTTTGAATCATTGCCCTTTGCTCTTTTCTTGATGTTCTTCCTCATGGTTATGATTTTCTCTCCTTCTCGGCCAGAATTTCTCTCTTTCTCAACAGATGTCAAAGTACCACCGGATGAGCTTTTGAATGATATTTCTTGGACTGTCGCGCATGACGGGAGTTGGTCCATAGCAGGAGGAAAAGAATGGGAAGGAATATGTTTGTACTATTGTGGTAGTGACAACAAGGCTAACAAGAATGATGACAGCAACGATTATGGGAAAAGTTTATGTCTGATTTGGATTTGTTTCCATGTAAAAACAAGAAGAATAACGTCACAAAAATTGCAGATTAATTCAGTAGCAGAGCAAGAGATTCCTAAGAAGGTGACAAAGTTTATATCGAAACTTTCAAAGAAGGGTTAGGTCAGAAAATGCTCATGATGTTTCATTAGTAATTTCCTATTCATCATGTATTGTCTGTAATCTGGAGGACCACAATCAATGGTGCATTAGTCACTAATTAGCATCATGCTCATTATGTTATCCTTTTAAACTTTCATGATAGGGGAAGGCTCCCCAATAGAGTAGGTGAGACAAAAATGAAAGACAGATTGCTGGTTAAGTGTGCTGTGTCCAAAATGATCCGAGAAATTGCCATTCTTGTTTCGTTAAAAGAGGGGATGATTTGTGTAGCAGTCATGTCATGTGGCGGTAACACGTGAAGAAGTTGGCTATTGAGAAATTGAAAGTTCGAAAACTCAAACTTAGTCATGTCATGTGATGGTAACATGTGAAGAAGTTAGCTATTGGGAAATTGAAAGTTCGAAAACTCAAACTTAAAAAGTTCGACGTAATGCATATCATGTAGATAACATGATCAGTCAATTAAGTCACGTTTCTGTAAAACTCGATATGTTCCAACCGAAACGAGAGGGTCACTCATTGTTTGAGATAATCTCAAGGTTTTATTTTCAAGAGACACGTTTTCCAGATCCAAAAGTTCTTTCCACTTGCACATGCAGATGCCTTTGAGTACAATTTTTTTTAGAGTTTCACATATCAAAATTGGGCTTACGTTCTTAGTTCCACTTCAAACTTTGAGCAAATTCAAACATCTGCACCGGAGGCCGAAGTCACTTCTCTGCAAAGTTCTTAACATGGTCTTTATCTATGGTGGATGTGGTAGACACGACAGATCATCCATAGTACAGAAAAACATGTAGCATGAGGCACGTCCTTTAGTGAGCATTAAAGTCTGCTGAAATCTACATAAGAATCTCTCATTCTCGCCCGGATACCGTTGAACAATAGGTGGAAATACACCATAAAGACAGATAGCATATCACAGAGCCAAATTTCCAAGAGGACCAATTTCATTTTCAGCCTTTGCATTGAGTGACCCGTTTTTATGTACTCCGGAGTTCCGAGCATAGGTGGTCCTCGGCTGCTTAGCCTCATCTCTCGCAAATCACATATTGGATTACACGATGCGCGATGATTTGAAATTCATATAGCGGGGGAATTGTATCTGCACTATAATAAGCATGAGTCCAAAGGAACCAACAGGGTTACAGTTAAGAGGCCAAATCAGGAATCTGGGGAAGAAAGGGAATTTGCCAAGGTTTGGATCAGATTGCAATGACTCAAGTGTGCTGCAGAAAGCTCCAAAGAGATATGAGGTAGGCTGAGCAAATACTCAGTGAATTAATTAATCACTAAACCTCTCTGTAATTCAGATTAATGCCCCTGGTGCAATACATCCAACCGCCAGCAAACAAAACTCACACCTCAAAAGCCTAAATACGACCAAAACACGCACGTTTGCTTCTTGACTGCACCTCCCACCATCTTCCTCTCACTTATTATATATTCTTGAAGATGTATTGTTGTTTAGGGTTGTCATCTAGTGGGTGTCTTGGTTAAATCTTGCAACAATCAAACGTCGGCATTATTCCCTGATTATAGGATTTTCTTAATCAAATCTGAATTAGGGCCTGCGCATCTTGTTGGACTGTAAATCATCATCAGAACTTTTTGAGCTTTTCTTGTCGGATTCTTCACGTACTTTTCACCATCACCTACTAAGCTTTCTCTACTCTCTCGTTAGCCTGAGTTCTTTAACATAAAAGTCAAGCACAAGGGTGGCTATCAAGATGATATCTGCATTTGAATTTCGATCTTTTTCTTGTCTTACGCATCGTCTTTTTCACATTGAATTCACAAAGTACGCATAAACTTTTCAAAAAGCTAGTTGCATTACACATTAAACTTTTAAGACTTGAAACTCAATCAAATCAATTGAATGTAGTGTGAAAGAAGGAATTTGAAATTGACAAGTTAAGTGGTCCAAAACAAAGAAACCAAGCCAAGAGGGAATGGAGCACCTGCATGATCTAGGAGAATTGTGCCAAACTCACATCTTTCTAAAGTAAACGATTCATCTGCCTATTACTTAATTAACGGCGAAATCAATTACCATTAGTAAAATATCCGTACTTTTATGAAAAGTACACATCTGCTCGTTTCAATAAAACTTTTGTCTCGTGTATTTGCTGAACATGAATTACATTATTTTGTAGTGAATTGAATTACATACTTGTATAAAATATTATACTCATGTTTTGAACATATTTCATGTGTTTTCTTTAGTCAACAGTTGACGTAACATAGAATCATTTATATATCCAACATATGTAAGTATAATACCATATTTATTTCTCATTAGATAGTAATCATGACCAGATATCTCAACGAAATCTTGTAATTCAAACGGTCTTGTTACAATATGTAAGATTTTCCTATTCATATATAGTATGATTTATGTAATTTTAGTATAGAAACATTATTTTACCATTTTACTGTAGGAACTCTGAACTTTTTTGACGTAATTGATTAAATAGGCTATAATATGCATCTGTATTGTGAATCCTAAAATTTTCATCTTGTACATTATTAAGAGAGACGATTTCAATTTTACTACTTTAAAACAATGTGCTCAAATCTTGAGCTTGATGAAGATTTCAAGGCTGGAGCTTCTATGGGCCCATTAGCTAAATGCATGTTTAGAAGCCTCATGGTTTGGTCTAATAATATTTTGAATCACGATTTTTCCACTCCTTATTTGACTTAAACACTCTTTTCTTTCAGCATTTTCTCCTCCGTTACAAAGCTGTGCACACGAAGATTCAACCATGGGGTCCATTTGAGGTTCTTTCTTTTGTTTGTCTCTTCTATTTCTTCCACTTTCCTTTTTCTTCGTGGTGGTTTTGTTGATTAGGGAATTGTGGATTTGAGGGTGCCGCCACCCCGCCACCTTCCACGATGGCTCCGTGAAGAGAGTTTCGAGCTCCTTATCTTCTTGATGTCCAATTGCAAATGCATCTAGGTTATCTTCTTCAAGTCTTTGCTCATGTTACCCTTGAGTGTGGGTAAGCATGGTTCGGGTTGGGCTGATCCTGTACTCAACTCGAGGATCAACCCGCACAATTTCGGTCATCAATTTTTGGGACCATGGACCGACCCGTCAGTCCTAGGGTACCCAGGATCACTAAAGAGTGGCAAGGTAGGTGGCGAGTGAGGCCGATTGGGAGTTCCTCAAATTAGGACTTAGTTTCTTCAAAGGAAGGCAAAAGCTGTTGATAGACGCACGATTCAGCTTTCTGTTGCAGCAGAAGGCGGAAGCAACATAGAAGAGAAGTACGGGGTGGGCGCTAGCTGCTCCTGGCCCGTGGGCTTAACAAGAAAAGAGGCTTTTGCCTTTTACTCGTGGGCTAAAGTTGGCTTCTCTCCTGGGCTTGAGAAAAAAAAGGGCATAACTATATATATATATATATATATATATATGTCGGATTAGTTTGGGTTAGACCAACTCAAAATATTAGGACCGATGATCAACCCGTATAGTACCGGGTTAAATATTTTAGGATTAAGAACACCCATTCGTCTTAAAAACATGACCAAGACCAGCCGGTCCAAGGACCCAATTTGTTCCAATTAAGGATCCCCTCAATAAAACTCGGAGTGACGAATTACAAAGCCGCAATTCTGAAAAGGATTGTCGAATGTGGTAGAATCTACTCACTAACTTGGTCGGTGATGGAATTCAAACATCCTTGGTAATTCTTATATGATTCTCTCTAACATCTTGATAGATCATCTAGGACTGGAAAATCTGAATTTGTCGGAGTGGTTCTTTGAAAGCTCAAACTCCAGCAATCTCACCATGTGTTCAGTCGCGGTCAGATTAGCATGGTTAATCCTCATCCTACTATGGAGTCTTAACGTCAAGGCCGAGCTCTACAAGGAAGTCTCTCTCTTGCCTACTCCTTGCGAATAATCTGAACTACATGTTAGAAAAGGCGAGATCGACGAACCTCAAGACCTAGATGGGGACGAGTAGGGAGCAAGGCACGTGTAAAAGGCGAAGCAGTATGCAGCGAGCTATGTGGCCATGGCATAAAGCAAGGTCCTCTTCTCGCTGCCGGAGGTGGCAACCAAGGGATGATCGCGGGAGGTGTTGAGGGAGTGTAGCCAGAGGTTCAACGCGGCTCAATACAAGAAGGCGATGTTGTGGGTCATCCCGGACGAGAAGCTAAGGGATGAGATCAAGCCATCCATCCTGAGGAAGCTCATGCCGATATAAGGAAGGTTTTGCCCAACGCCAAGGGCCTGTGAGGGGCGACGACGAGGTAGAAAGGAAGCTCGTAAGCTTCCATGAGACCACTCAGTTGGTGGTGTGCATGAAGACCTCGAAGGAGGAAGATGAAAGTGCCGGCGATATGCTTCAACGTCAGCCAGAACAAGAAGAAGGAAAGTGTTTTGAGTCATATGAGGAGACGAAAAAGCGCAATTAATTTTTGCTAGCAATTAATCGCGTAGCAAAGTACGAGAGAGAGAGAGAGAGAGAGAGATTAAACACTCGAGATGGCGTCATTGAGTTGGCAAATCACTCATTGAATGATACATGTCCAATGCAACAACTAGAGAATTGAAATATATCAGATGCACCTAAAACAACCCCAACAAATAGTTTCCTAAGCGATGAGATCCACAACATCGGAACCTACAAATATGCTATGTATCACGTCTGCTATCTAAAATGTTACTTTTAGAGGAACATAACACCAGATGAATGTACACCGCTTCCACTCATCTAATCTCCTAAGCACAACATCCAGGACGGTATTTATAGCCGTCCGACTGGTTGTTGTTCTTCGCGGCGCAGCACCCGACGCTGTAGACGAAGAGGACGATGATGACGACGCAGACGTTGAATATGAGCAACACCCTCCATTGCCGCTTGATGCTGGCCAAGAACCCAGCCTTGCACGAGTTGCAGTTGTAGCACAAGGTCCTCGGGTCATTGCTCCACACACCGCAATCGCCATCTGCTGTGCCCGACCCCGGGCTCAGTGTCCAGTAGGTCGCGTTCTTGAACTCAAACCCACAGTCGCTCGGAGGTTTGCAGCAACCCGACTGACGAAAGAACACAAAAAAAGAAGAAGATAAAAACCAATCAGCTTCATCATATGTCATGGATATAAAGATCTTTGAGATTAATTTTCAAGAGGGCGACTAAGGAAGTTGTCCATTTGAAGGAATTAGAAAACTGGAATGCATCTTATCTCTTAATGAACTTGGATAAGTGCTGGTATAATTGAAAGCACAGTTACTCAAACTCCACTCTTTTAATCTACTTAATCAATTGAGAAGGAAAAAACTTCCTTATTTAGATCCGTAATATACGGAACCACCTTAATTTTTTCGACGCACACCAAAAAAACAGAAACAAACACGAGCAACGTGCGCCAAAAAAACTCGGCGACGTCACCTGGATCGGTGACCAATTCATCTTGAAAAACTGCGCCGCCTCCCTGCCGGCGCCACCTGCTGCGAGGCTCCGACAGACGTTCCCCTCAGCCAAGCAACTCCTGATCTCCTCCCACCGCTTCCCACTCGTCACGTGATTCTGCAACCAGTGCGAGTAATCCCCCAGCCTGTATTCCTTGTAGCCCCGCCCCGACACCACCTTGCCGGCCCCCTTGTTCGTCACCAGGAACAGGAACGCGGCAAGTGCGACGAGGGCGACGATGAGCACGAGCATGAGCGCCAAGTAGAGCCGCAGCAGCCAGTTCACGCCGCAGCACGCGCCAACGACGGCCATGAGGGAGACCGCGAGCAAGGCCAGGCCGACGATGAGGAGCGGGTCCTGCAGGGACTTCTGGCAGGAGGTTGGGCTCCCGTGGACGTGGAAGTACACGGAGGCCCCTATGGCAGCAAGAGAGACGAGGACGACGAAGACGTTCAGGAGGCCGACGACAAAGTTGCTCGCGCGAACCATCTTTTCGACGAGATCAAGCACTTCTAGGGTTTAGTTTCTTGTGATGCGTGTAGAGCGATATTGATGGAAGAGAGAGATCGGAATCAAAAGGATGAAGAAGGAGAAGAGTTCGCGTGGGATTGGGAAAGCTTTTCCGGTTACGGCCTATCGTGAACGCGTGCATGGAGGAGTCTTGATCGTGGGGAAACTTCCAGCCACGTGTCGCATGATGAATGGGTTTGAGGTGGAGGTGGTGGGGTCTGTGGAACACGTGGGGGTGGTTTTTGGAGTTCTTGCGCGAGAAGGATGTTTCCTGAACTTCTTCATCTTACGTGGTATCATGATCGTAGCTTTTGGTTATGCAGACATCACCGTGAGTTTACATGATCGACGGCCACGATGACGTTGATCCACGTTAGATAAATTTTGGGTAACAAAAAATTGTCAAAAAAGTCATAAACATTTACACTTATGCCAATTCAGTTTTTAATATTTTTTAAGCCGATTCAGTCCTAAACATTTTTCACATTTTCCACTTAAGCCCTTTTGGTAGATTTTGGCTGGAAAATATCTGCATGGACCTCACTGATGACGACATGACGATGATGGGGCGACATGTGACGGCAACTCTTTTTTTTTTCCTTCCCTTTTCTTTTGCTAGCTGCTCCAAAGGGCAGCAAAGCCCTCATCGGCGACGGGCGAGGGCTAGATGAGGGTGAGGCTGCCCCGCCCAGATCTAGGCAGGGCTGGCCTCACCCAGCCCTCGCTGGCGACAAATGCTGCCTCCCCAACCCTTGCCACCCTCACCCATTGCCGGTGAGGGTTTCGCCGCCTTTTGGAATAGAGGGAAAAAAAAAAGTTGTTGCCACGTTGTCACTGGTGAGGTCCATGTACACGTTTTCTGGCCAAAATCCGCCGAAATGACTTAAATGGCAAATGTGGAAAAGGTTTAGGATTGAATCGGCTTAAAAAAATATTTATGACTGAATTGGTATAAGTGATAAATGTTTATGACTTTTTTAGCAATTTTCCCCAAATCCTTATATTTTCCGAGATCATAACGAGTGACGAGGCATTGCAACATGCTTACCTATAGGGGAGGTGGGGCCTCCGATGAGGACGTGGGTACGTTTTGGGTGGAATAAATGAATAAAATTATGTGCATCGGCCCCATTGGTCCCTGCCCAATCAAGGGGGCCACTGCGAGCCTCGCTTGCTCTCTCACAGTGGGTGGGGTCCACTCGACAAGTGTCTCCCTGAATGGAGGGGACCAGTGGGCTGGATGCACCAAATATTTTTCCGGAATGAATCATTCTATGAATGTTTGACTTGTTGACTTATAAGAGGACAAGACAAGGAGTGTTTTTTTTTCCCTATGTATTAATGCTTAGACAAAGTGCAATCGGTTCCTCAGGATTTATTTGATGAGAAATTCTATGGCACGATAAATTCCTAGTGGGGCCCGGATATTGGCCAATATAAATATAAATATGTATGTATGTACACGTGCACCCAATTCACTTGGCAATCAATTTTAGGGCGTGTTGATTTCTAACCTAGGGTCGATACGGACCATGTGACCCTCGAAACAAGGAACTGAACCGATTTGTGTTGGAAGTGTCAGTTTTAAACGGATCGATTATGGTCTTATTTTTTTATACTTTTAATAAAAAGCCAAAGTCCTATAATGAAGTATAGAATTATGCCATTTTGCTACATAACAATTTATTGATTAAGTGAATATGTATTTTATCTGTCCATATTAAAAATCACAATCCAATTCGTGAAATGTGCAAAAGAAGGAAAAAATAAAAAATAAAAAACAGCTTCTTAGAAAGAAACTTCAAAACCAACGCAATCATAGGTTAAATCAAGAAGCGAACTGATGTTGGAACCATCGCTTCCAGGTTTGCAGATCCAAAACCAAATATGTTCACTATAGAATCGTGCTGAATCTGTTGGTCTAAGCTAGTTTATTTCGATAGCCGAGTCAAATCAAATTCCGATATTCATCCCTAAAACTCGGTATATCAATGTAAGTGAACTCTTAGATTTCATGAGCTACCCAAAGAAATTAGTGATATCTAGATGACTTTAAAACTCCATGATGCCTCTCTCGTCGATTTGCTGCTGAGGCAATATTCAAAGGAATAATTAAATTCGTCCCACGATAATCCATCAAAATTTAAAAATCGAACATGTGACATAATCAAATTATAATAATTTCAGGGGCATAAACTACAGTATCACTGAGGAGAAGATTATAGGTGCATCGGACAGAAGCGCACCTCTCGTTGGTCTTACTAAATTCAAGGATTAAGTACAAATTATACACATTACATCTGAACGTATCAGAACTATTATATAATTAATCGTGCATCCGTCGTACAATGTAAGATTCTAGATTAATTATCTATGGTCTTCCAAGCTTTACACGATCCGCCTAATGGTCTCTCAAAATCGAGACCAAGGAATCGAGAATTTTGAAATTCGTAACCAATGAGGCACACTTTTCTGGTCAAAATAATTCAGAAATTTTGACTTGAGTCTCTGCGAAGAAAAGAAATCCACAGGTTTCAGTGGTCCAGCCGAAGGTCTAAATGGGCCTCGTCATAGAGACCGCTTGAGGCCCGTTCTGACATGGTGAGCACCGAATAAAGCCCAAGACTCTCCCAGGGCTCAAACGGGCCCAAACCCCCATTACATTTGCTCCAAACTAATTTTCGAGCAATTTTTTTTACAATTAATTTTATATTGATTTGTGAAGATAAATAAGTAAATAAATTTATTGGATTCCGATCAAGCTTATTAAAAGATGTTGGAACCGAGCTTGATTTTCATCGGGCTCGATTGTGTTCAAGTAAGTATCAGTCCTTGGATATTTTAAGGTGAGTACTATTTTAACCTGACTCGTTGATTACATCTCTAGCCTCACGAATAAACTTGGATCTCTGTGTAAAATGAACATGATTCATCTTTCAATATTGCCAACAAGCATCACAATTTTGGTTACACCTCATGTCGCAAGGTCCAGGCAAATGTGAAAAATGAAAATATTTCCTTTGAGAAAAGACTCATTTGACATTTGTATTAATGTCTTTTCTCGTGAAATAAATATGGGCTAAATTGAAGATGGTCATACAAAATAATAACATATGATCTAATCTCGATTTTAAGTTGAAGATGCCGGCATCTATAAAGTGGGGACGAAGAAGATGCATGCACCAACACTAGCTAAGGATTGATGATTTCTATGCAGTGATTTGATGATGTCAAATGGGAAAAATTAAGGAAAATCATTTTAAGGCTTCGATCATTTCACGGAAAATGTAGCATTTCTGAGAAATATTTTTCAGGAAAATGACAGTATTTTATAGTATTCGTTTGAAACTTATGAACAATTATTTAAAAAATCGATTTATTTATATTTTTCTTTTCTCTATTTTTTTATTGTACATTGACTGGCTGTTAACCATAAACCAATTTTGAAAGAAGATGGAAAATATTTAAAGATGAAGAAAAAATATGAAAGATATTTTCCTCTTTCTAAAAAACGGAAAACATGTTCCTCACTTTTAAATGTTTTTTTTTCCATTAGTGGAAAATATTTTTCTAGACTATATTGTTTTCCATGAAACGAATACCGGAAAATCCGGCAAATATTTTTTTGGAAGTTATTTTTCATGAAACAAACGGAGCCTAAAAAAGATTTATTTTTTCTTACATCAGCTACGCATATGCCTTGGACAACAAGAAAATATAAATAAATAATACTATTGAGGGATTGAGGAGTCCTCACAAAATTCCGAAAATTTGGTCAATATAAATAATAATCTCAAACTAATCTCACATGATATATTTAATTTTTATCCCGAGAAAAATCTGGAATGGCTATCTCACGGTACATTAACTCTAAGTTAATTTTCGTCTAAAAGAAATCCCAAGTTAATCCCCTTGGTCCAAATTTACGTTCCATTAAAATACAAACGCGTAAAGACATGTGGATTTTCCACATCCGATTTGTTATTCTTGACGTTAGATTTGTCTGGCGGGCATTTGTTGCACGTGTGAATATGAATGATCTTTTAACTAGATATTGATTTAATGCTAACAAAGAAAAGATTTGGCGTAACCAGAATCAATAGGGATTTTTTTGTGAAACAAAAATCAGTTTAAAGTTAATGTGTCATACGATATCAATTTTATATTTTTAATGTTACAAGAATTAATTGAGAGTAAATGTATTATAAAAGTACTGGTTTGATATTTTTAGTGATATTAACTCCAAAACAATTGGAACATGAAATACATTAGTTGTAAATTCGAAACCAATAACTAAAATGACATGAGTCAAATTGCTAGCCCAAATAAATATGACAGAACCGTGGCTGAGGTTTGAATGGCAATAAACTGCGGGATTAAGTGTTGACTTTTTGAGATCGTTTTATGCATTATGGGCAATAAATTAATTTATTAACCAATATATAATGGTCAGACCAAAAAAAAAACCATATATAATGGGTTATTATATAATTTGATTATATTCCGTAAATGGATCATAAATAGTTTTAAAAATAATACGACATTTAAATAAGTCGCAAATGAGTCCCAAATGGATCAGGTTACAATTTAATTAGACCCAATCAATCTCTATGACTCTCTCTTCATTTTTTCTCACTTACTCTGCAATTTCGCCCTCAATTTTAGTTTGAATTTTCCTAAATTTAATTAAATATGAAATTTTATTTAGCAATATAGGTTGAATACGAGTCGAGCCGAGGAGGAATCTCTATGAGTCTCTCTTCATTCTTTCTCACCGACTCTACAATGTCACCCTCAATTTTAGTATGAATTTTCTTAAATTTGATTAAATATGAAAATAATTTGACAATACAAGTCGAGTCGAGAAAGCATCATTAAATGAATCTATCAAGATCGGACTATTTTCGACCCAACTTATTTATCGGCCTACCCGAATCACATCGACCACCTAAGTTTTCCCTTCATTTCATTTTAATTCTCCCGACATCAGTTTAACATTTTATAATTTTGGGGACCCACGTTCTTGAAATACAGTTGGCGGGCCCCACCCCCACCCGACCAGGCAACACGACAAGGCCAGCGTCCGCCTCCGCCCGCACGAGTACACCTAACTCAAACCTGGACTCAGGAGAAAACGCCTCCTCTCTGTCTCTCTCTAACTTCGACCCTCTCAACGTCTTCCCTCCCCCAACCACCCACCAAGAGCCAACCTTTCCTGCACTCGACAGTCGACTTTGCTTTCATCGCCCCCTCCGGCGGACTTTCCCACTCTTTCCCTCCTCTATAAGAGCAAGACCCTCCTCACTTTCCCTCTCTCCAAAGACGCGCCCGGAGTCTCTCCCTTGACCCATCACCTTCGCCATCTCTAGAACCC
Source organism: Melaleuca quinquenervia (assembly GCA_030064385.1). Classification (NCBI taxonomy): domain Eukaryota; kingdom Viridiplantae; phylum Streptophyta; class Magnoliopsida; order Myrtales; family Myrtaceae; genus Melaleuca; species Melaleuca quinquenervia. The sequence continues at coordinate 3,020,840 of CM057719.1, read as the reverse complement.
GGCAATGGCCTCGGCCCCGGCCTCCCACGCCACATCCGCGAAGACCCTCTTGGAGAGACCCTTCATCTCCTCGAGGCCGCTCCAAAGTCCCCAGCTTTCCGCCCCTGCGATCCCGAGGGCCAAGGCCTTCAAGGCCCTCCGGGTCAAGTGCTCCGTCGCGGCGGCGGCGCCGGCGAGGGCGAAGGAGGAGTGCAAGGTGAAGTCGGTGAGGGCGCGGCAGATCGTCGACAGCAGGGGGAACCCGACGGTGGAGGTCGACCTGATCACCGACGATCTGTATCGATCCGCGGTGCCCAGCGGGGCCTCCACGGGGATTTACGAGGCGCTGGAGCTGAGGGATGGGGACAAGAGCGTGTACGGAGGTAAAGGCGTGCTTAAGGCGGTCAGGAACATCAACGAGGTTCTTGGTCCTAAGCTCGTTGGAGTTGATGTCAGGTACTGCTGGTGATCACGGATCAATGTTTGTGCTGTTTGTTTTCTGATGTTAATAGTTTGTGAACTTTTATGAAGTGAATGAAGTTGAGCCGTAGAGTCTTTGGTTTCTGGGTATTTAGATGTGCAGTCTCTGCTTCTTGTTTGAAGTTAAACACCTACGAGAAGGAGCATTCAATACTCCATGACATAATAGCGAGCTTACCATCCACTGTAAAAAACGAGAGTTGTAACCTAAAGCTATAAGAGACAAAGGCCATTAACGGTTACTACCCATCAGAGTCTTTGAAGAAGAAAAGTGAAAGTTGGTCTTCAACTTCTGTTCAAAAATTTCATCCGCACATGCTCCTTACGTGCCTATAAATAAGGCATTCAGTGAAGCACTTGAGTTGAGAGCGTGTGTGTTTGTCTGGGCATGTTTGCTCTTCAAGAGTTTTGCGTAGTGTGAGCAAATAAGTTTTGCAACACTGAGGTGTGGTCTCTGGATATTCACATATAGTGTGGGTTCTAGTTGTATGAGACAATATTTTATTAGAGTGTTATACCTGTCCAGTATCTCAGTATAAGCGTGTCTCGACTACCTAATTCCATTTTCTTGTGTGACCACACTTCCGTACTAGTGTTATTAGAGTCACGTGTCCACATTTAGCAAGTGGTATTATTGCCACGGTCCATACTCAATGGTGAACTTTAACGACCATGAAAGGATTGATTTTTAGATGAAGAAACATGCGTTTGCTATTGTGCTTTATGAAATGATGGGAGAAAGACATGGAGATTAGCGGTGTCTGGATTACTTGGAAAATTAGACTTTGCAAATTCAAATGATTCGAGTTTATAGATTGATTTTTGGCTTGGACAGTCTATAGGCAGTCTTCGTTTTCATATATGATTTCAGAATACAATTTGGTTGCTTCGGTAATTGAGTATTTGGTCATCCGACTAAATATTCATAGAGTCACGCAAACATGCTGTGCCCATTCAGGGGCAATGCACTACTTCTTTTAGATCAATTTTCATGTTGCGGTTGTGGTCCTCTCCCTTTGGAAGCTATCCTCCTTTCAATCCATGCTTATGTTCATGGCATGTGACATTCCGCAGGAATCAAGCTGATGTAGATGCTATTATGCTAGAAATTGATGGAACTCCAAACAAGTCGACTATGGGGGCCAACGCTATACTGGGAGTGTCTCTTAGCGTGTGCAGAGCAGGTGCAGGAGCAAAAGGAGTGCCTCTGTACAAGCATATCCAGGAGATCTCTGGAACAAAGGAACTTGTCATGCCAGTGCCAGCATTTAATGTGATAAATGGAGGCAGTCATGCAGGGAATAATCTGGCTATGCAAGAATTTATGATCTTACCTGTGGGAGCATCCTCATTTGCCGAGGCACTATGCATGGGTAGTGAAGGTCAGCAAGCTGCTATTTGCATCAGTTTCCTTGAGCATGATGCTATAAATTCTTCTCTTTCTTCTTGATGTTTTTCAAAGTTTGAACATGATCTAATCTTTTCCAGTGTTTTCTGGATTTATCAGTTTATCATACTCTGAAAGGGATCATTAAGGCCAAATATGGACAGGATGCTTGTAATGTTGGGGATGAAGGTGGATTTGCTCCCAATGTTCAGGATAATAGGGAGGGACTGGTTCTCCTCATGGATGCGATTGAGAAGGCCGGGTACACAGGAAAGGTACATGTAGCTACTGGTCTAAGAGTCTCTTATTATCTTAATATTTAGAGATCCTTCAGTGTAGAAACTTGGCAAAACAATGGTGCAGATCAAAATAGGGATGGATGTTGCAGCTTCTGAGTTCTTCTTGAAGGATGGGAGATATGACCTAAATTTCAAGAAACAGCCAAATGATGGGGCTCATGTGCTCTCAGCACAGAGCCTTTGTGATCTTTACAAAGATTTTGTCAAAGATTTCCCTATTGTCTCCATTGAAGATCCATTTGACCAAGACGACTGGAGCTCATGGGCATCTCTTCAGTCTTCAGTTGATATTCAACTTGTGGGAGATGACTTGTTGGTTACTAATCCAAAGAGAATAGCAGAAGCTATTGGCAAGAAGGCTTGCAATGCTTTACTTTTGAAGGTAGCTTCTTATTTCAAATCATCCAATCAATGCCCATGCTTGGACTTATTTCTGAGCTTTGTGCCTGATCCTCTTCCTCTTTGGTCCAGGCCTCATTGATTCTTTACTTTCGCATTATATATGTTTTGCTACGTGTTTTGTAGCCTTTTCCAGATTATTGGCATCAAATATTCCCCCTTCTAGAAATTTAATAAACGAATCAGATACCCTTGAGATTCTAGATTTGCATTTCCTGTATAAGACTTGTAAAACATCATGTAGCGTGGAGTAGTGAAAGCGGCCATAAGGGCCTGATCAGAGGAAAAAGGATATAGAACCATATGAGCTTAGAACATGAACAACTATTTTGGTCCCAAACTTTTTCCTAGAAGAGCATATTCTAAACTTTATCATGATATGTAAAAAATTCATTTAATTACTTAGATATATCTTGAAAGCAAAATAGCAGTTTGTTTAGTGAAGAGGATATGCAATGTATTCCTGTGACTGGTATAGACTATACCTATAGCCTTCTAAAAAGTGATATGGGGACTAGTGTTGATCGGTCACTTGGTACTCCCTTGATAACTCTGGTCACCACTGCACCTTTTATTACCAACTTGAAATATCTAATGTGATCTCATGGGTAAATGCATTACCCTAATGATGTTTTTTGTCAATTGGACAACCTTGATGCAGGTAAACCAAATCGGCACAGTGACTGAATCCATTCAAGCCGCGCTTGACTCGAAAGCTGCTGGTTGGGGAGTGATGGTCAGCCATCGCAGTGGTGAAACCGAGGACAACTTTATCGCTGATCTTTCTGTGGGTTTGGCGAGCGGACAGGTTTGATTTAACATAAATAACATTCCACCACTTGCCATGCATCTTTTCTGATACCACGGAACTGACGCAAGATGTTTCATCTTTCGTTTTCAGATCAAGACAGGAGCTCCTTGCAGAAGTGAGCGGTTGGCAAAGTATAACCAGGTAACTGAGCGTCACTCTTAAATTTCTGGACATTTTGTGTGTTTGTGTGTATGTGTAACTGTACCTTGATATGTCTATAACCTTAGTCAAAGTAGATTCAGATTTATTAGCGCGGGGTACTTTGGGTTGCCTCAAACCTAAGACAAGAACTTCAAAGGATTGAAAAATATTTGAAAGTGGTATAGGTGCTTCTGCACTGCAGATCGGCAGCAATTTGTCCATCATGCATATTTTCATCTGAACCGTGTTTACCAATGCTTATGGACAACTGTGTTTGCTGATCATTGCAGCTCTTACGCATTGAAGAGGAACTTGGAAATGTTCGTTACGCAGGCGAAGCTTTCAGATCACCCTAGAGACGAGCTTGTATTCTACCTTTCATACTTGTAATAACGTGGCAACATCCCAGAATTGCAGTCATCAGAGATTGATGAGCTCCGAGGCAAAGTTAAAGTTGCAGCTACAATTCGAGAAGTTCTGGCAGATTCAATCATTATGCTTGTGATCAAGAGCTCATACCCAGTGGAGGCAACTTACCTTGAGTTTCTGTTGCAATAATTCTTTTCCTTGAACAAACCTTGTGGTTTTGGATTTGGTTTCTATGAAAAATTGGAGCTACCATCAGCTGGTTCCAAACACGAAATACAGACTGTTGCAACATTTGAATGCCCTTTTCTTGAGCCATGGCGTTATTCTAATTTCTTGTTTGCAAGAAAAACCTTTCTGGGGTTGCTTTATAGGGCGAGCAAATTAACATCTGAACACACTCAAATACCTCATATGCACAAAGCTGTCGGAACATCAGCTAGAGCTATATAAGGAACACAAGCTGTGGCATTGCACAATAGAAAACTGACTAAATAAATCAGAGAATGCTCACACCTTCCTTCAGAGAATCAGTTGAAGCATGGTGATGCGATCTATCCAAATCAAAAGCAACCTCACATTTTTGAACCCAGTCCTTGAACCATAGTGTTCGGTGAATTCGGCAAGACAAATCTAACTTTTTGGATGCCAAAGTTTGTTGTCCGGTCAGATTATCAACCTGCTATGAGCTGTATATATGTCTCATAAAGTACAAGGGACGCAACAACGTGCATCCTCGCCATGGCTCATAATTGGTTGATGCACAAGGGCAAGAGACGGTGACTAGCGACTTGGACCACCATTCTGCGCTGAACACTTCCTTTCCTCCCCTCCCACAGCCACTAGATGATAGGATGAAATGTTTTCTGGATCCAAAAACTGCTTAGAAGCGCCTTCTTTGCAATTATCTTTAAAGAAAGCTAAACCTGAAGGGCAGGGCCGTCATATTTGCCAGTCCGCATGTAGAGATCATCTGGTGTACTGATCTCAGCAAGCCATGCATGGTTTTCCTCCTCATCAATCTTTTCATCTTCGCTTGCTGCATATTAGTGGTAAGTACTAAGAAGACCATAGATCTCTAATATTGTTTCTGCTGTAGGATATAAAGAGCTTAACTTCGTTTGTGGCAACATGCACACAGCACGAGGTACTTACAGAAGGTGAAATAGGGATAGTCGCAGAAGTGAGGTACTTACAAAAGGTGAAATAGGGATAGTCGCAGTAGTAAGTACATATTCGGCCAGCATCTTCTTTGTAAGGAGGAGAGAGAATGTCCAGCACTGCACAAGGCGTGATTGCAGTAAAAAAATGCAGATTGCCGCCGGTTTTTGGGTACAAAACTGACGTAGTGCATGGCGCTGTTAGGACATTATCGACAGCTAGCTTAGCCAATCTCACTGCCAAAGAAAGGTTCAAGTAGTAAGTATTTCTATCACTGCTCTAGGAACCGACTGCAAAAAGCAAATGACCCATGGGGCTTGGATAGACCAGCCAATAGAATTTCCCAGTAAATACACTGTAAAAGTCATTTTGCCGGTTCTCCTAGGTATATTCATTTTTTCTTTTGGCCAGTGGTGGGTGCTTCACCAGTAATATATCCATTGCTGCCCCGTCAAAATGATTGATCTCCAGTAATTTGTCATCCAAAGATACGTAGGTAAAGTGCACCATTTTGCCTACAAGAAATGGCAAGGGGGTGCAAGCATCTTGAGGAGTCTAATGCATGGAGATCCTTGTGATCACTATATGTTAAACCTTTAGTTAGTCCATTAAGATTTCTTCCTGAAAAAACAAAAACAAAAAGATCAAAAATTATTATTTCCTATTTCAAACAATTACCCGTGCTGAGGCCATTTGTGTTATTGGATCAACTCAGACACTCAGACAAATCCTAAATCGAGCTGAATAGCATCTCTAGAAGAACTGTGTCATAATCTAAGACAGGAATCCCTCCAAAAATTTCCTAGCTGTTGCTCATGCACCCTCCTCCCCCACACACCCACCACTCTTCCTCCGAAGAAAAGTCACTCATCAGATGCTTGGAAGGCAAAGACAGTAAGGGGAAAAAGAAACATGTTATGAGTAAATTAAGCATGAAACAACCTGGTCTGCCTTTATTAAGGATACGGGCAGGCTCAACCCAGTCATATGCTTTAACATGCAAAGCCCCGTAAAGAACTTTGCTGAAAACTGTCATGTCTGGATGGTCATGAAGAGGTATGACTGCAGAAGTAGGAAAACAGAATATACACATCTGCAAAGAAAATAACAAATTTTTTAAGCATGTTATTGCGAGAACAAACATATCAATTATAATTTTAGGCCAGAATCAAAAGAAAGATTTCATTTTCCCAAATGCCATTTAGTTCGAAAGAAGAAGATCAAAGTCTATTCAGATTAAAAGAAATAAATACATCTTAACGTCACAAAAAGTTAGGTAATAAAAATGCAGGAATCATATGAAGAACATCATCTTCCCATGAGAATTCAGAAGATAACCCAAGATGATAACAGATCTTACCGTAAAACTCTCACATTCATGTATATTTACATATGTTATTGGCTGAGCCCAGCGAGGGCCTCTGTCTAATCGATTAAGCCCGAAGAAACCGTGCCCATGGTCATCCTCCGAAGCATCCTCAGAGAGCCCAACATCAGCAGGGCCAATTGTGTCTGTGAGGTAACATCTACTCAAAGTTATCAGGTGTTAAATAAATTAAATTTTTACATGTAAAATCAGTTCAATAAGAATTCTGAAACTTCAAGTTATAAAAAATCTAAAACTAAGAAATTCACAATGTTCATAACCATGCTATGAAGAAAGTACATGTACTGTGTTGCCCAACTCTATCAAAATTCAATTGTGCTTTATCGATTGGCAACTAAGTGAGCTAAGAAAAATGGAGAGTCAAAACAGTTTCTCACTGCAGCATCCATCAAAACATCAATGTAACTATTGAATCAGTCACTGATGATCCATTTCCTGTTGATTATACTAGAACGGGATCGCCAAACATGTGTGCATAAATTAAGAACAAAAGATGAAGCCGGACATAGACCAGAAACTTGCAGATTCTTTCTCTTGAATGTCACACTTCCACAGGTGTTTTTTTATTAATTTCCTTGTGATTGTGGGATACAAACTGATTATTGGCCCTTGACTACTGCAAAATCAAACTTATTATCCTCCTCATACAGACATAAAAACATCAAGAAAATTTTGAAACTCGTTAGTTGTGGTTTTCCTTGTTTGCACAAACGTGACTCTAATTCCCAACACCAGTCAAGCTCCAAAAACAATCTTCCTGATCCGCATCAACGATGCGGGCCTTTGCTAATCCAACACAATAAGTTCTGTAACAAAAGAAAAGGAAAAATATGCATGGGGGAAAAAGACAATACTATTTGCCCTGTCTTTCAAATTAACCACTCTGGTGACACTTTCAAACTAACTATCGAGCAGCTTATGCAAATCCATGCAACAATCCAGAAGCACCATTATATTCAACATTGCCTCTCATTCCAACTGCACTCTCGATCACTACAGTTAATCCCGAATCCAGACCACCATATCAAGTCAAAATTCAGAGTCGATTAACGAAACAAAACAAGAAACCCAAATCAAGATTAACTGAATCGAGAACGCCCGCATCAAGAACTCCGGGCTAAATGCGCCAGAGAATCAGGAACATAGACTTAGCATTGGGAGGAACAAACAGAGGGGCATATCAAGAAAGTACCCAAGAGGGAGCAGAGCCTCTGGACGGAGTGAGGAGAGAGAGGCGGTGTCCCCGAGGGGGTAAACGTCTTCTTGCAGAGGTCATAGAGAGCCTGGACTTTGTGGCTCTGAGGGCTCTTCCCGGCCATCCTCGCTTGCTCTGTGGAGAAGAAGAGAGCTCCATTTCGTAGGAGCCACCTGAGGGTATTATTATCCCTCGGCGACTTTCGCAATTTCAGAAGCATTTTTCGTTTGGATTGATGCCGACACGGTCGGGAAAGAAAGGACGAGGCCGAGGTTCGCGACGGTACCTGCGCTCCCCGGTTCGACGCTCGCGCCCTGATTGTTGGCCATATATTTCTTCTTCTTGTCTTCTTTTAAGAAAACCTAAAAATGCATCATCCCGACCCCACATGCCAAACACATGTAACAATTTTGGAAACCTATGAATAACGGCCCTCCTGTTTATATCTTGAGAAATTTGACGCGGATGTCTGAACTTTAATCCGATATATAATGCGATTCATGAATTTTTAATTTGTTCAATTCGATCTCTAAATTTTAATTAAATATGTAATGTAGTTCCTCAATTTTCAATTCATTCGATGTGCTCCATTTACTTTTGATACATATTTGATTTAGCCCTTAAAAAAATATTAAGTACTCCATGGACTGCATTGTATATTGGGTTAAAGTTTAAAGACTGCATCAAACAATTAAAAATTTAAGAATCACATTGAAAAAAAAATTCTTCCCCGATCAATTATTTGATTGATAAATTATAGATATGAACATCACCCATATTAGCTTTGGCGATCCCAATTTCGCCACGTCGAATTTGCCACGTCCCGGTCTCTTTAGGCATGTGACAAGTCCCAAATGTGGTTCGAAACATGCATATGCTTTTTTTATAACTTGCGACAATATTATCTCTGGACCCACTGTCGATTTATTAATTCAATCATGCGGAAGCATCACCATACCAATACACAGAATAGTTAAGTAGGCAAACCATACATATTTATGTTCACATGTGGCATAGAATATTTTACATTGCCATGTAAAAAACAGCCCATTACATCATCAAATAACATAGACAACCACCAATCATTTCACAAATCACAACGCAGAAATCAACCACCATACGTTACCCCTCAAAAGCGTGATTATAATAAGCTAGACACATCAAAGACATGTTTAATCATGATTCAACAAAAGGGGTTGGTTAACCCAGCTCCTTTAACCTCCTCTCTAAACAAAAGGGGTGGGGGTCGTGGTTAGCCATACTAGCCCTCGAAGTTCATCTCCTCCAGATCCGACTCCTCCTTATCCGTGTCGGAATACGAGATAATGACTAGGCCCTTCAGCTTCACCTCAACCATCGGCGATCGGATAGTGTCGCTCGAATGCTGCTCGGAAATGTGATTCTCAAATTTCACAAATCACGCAACATACAAATGAGGGACGACAAAACCATGGCCCTCGTCGACCCACACCATAGTGGTGTGCTTCTCAAAAGTTGCGAGGAGAAAATTATCAGTACTACTATCTCGATAGTCATGCCAACGAGACCCCAAAAAGAACTACAGGATTATCCATTTTGGGATCCTGAAAATGTTAAAATCCATAAGTGAGATAACTCTGTTAGTAGAAGTTCTAAGCCTCATTTAGGAGGCAGCCTCGCAGTCAAGCACATAAAGCTTTTACATGAAACCCATAAGAAAAAGACCAATATCAACCGACGAACCTTTGCCCATTTCTTTCAAGGAATAAACCAAGAACTTCAAGAGAGATTTTATCTCACATTGTACCAGGACTTTTTTGGTAAAATTTCACAATTCATGAACACATATCACACACGTGGTCAATTGACACGGTCGCACTCTGTTTTGGCCGAGAGCCCATCGCTGGAGATCAAGCAATTTGGCGATCTAAAGACCTTGCCGTTGCCTCCAATCGAATTTTAGGTACCCTTTTACCCTAAATATTGCTTTTGATTCAATCGATTTGGTCTAAGTTGCGCGGATTTCCAATTGAACGCTATTTGCCCTAATTTAGGTCGCCGAAACCCTAGATCCCGCCACCATGCCATTTTAGCGTTACACAGTCTTCACCACCGCCACTAATCAACTCGTAGATGTCTCATGAGTAGAACCTAGCCATTTAATTTGATTGGTTTGGTATGGATTGGACAATTTAAGGCTCAATTCGATTTTGCCCTAATCAAATGCGTGTTGATCCGATTGTTGATCCATCGTTCTAGGGCCAATATGCTATCTCCAACTGCCATCCAGAGGCTTATCAGCCACCCATAAACCCCTAGGAGTGAGCTTGACCTCCTTCGGGCCTTAGGTCGCCACTCAATGGCTTGATTCAGCCACAAACATCACCGAGCAAGGAAAATTTGGGTATGGGATCCTTGTTGGAGCAGTTCCGACCATCACCAACTCTCACCGTCTCGCCCATAGCCCCGACCAACCTCCCACAACTGAGAACCATCTTCAGGAAGCTCGTTGGAGACTCGCCGAAATAGTGTCGCCAAAAAGTAGTCGAAGCCGCCGCCGAAGTCCCTGAAGTTGGGCCACCCTCACATGGTGTCAAGCCAGAGATTGGCCAGTCACATCAAGCTTGGGCGTAATGGGCCGCCGTCGCCATTCGCCGCTTTGCTTGGAAAGGAGGTGAGTGGACATTATATTCCTCGATTGGGCATGTTTACCACATTAGTAGAATTATTAGGATTATATGCATGACCTGATTGCATGATTATGCGGTTAGGACCAGTTAGGGTTGTGTACATGTTATGAATTAGGCGGTGATTGATTGGATCAATTAGGTGGCCAATAGGCCATGATCAGTCGAGATGATCGACAAAACCCAATGGGGTGATGACAACAAACATATGGATCATGTGATGATCGTTGGAATGACTAGTATGGTTATCGGTATAGGTTCGGCCAAGAAAATGGCAGCGTACTAAGAAATGGTGGACAATAGGCCTTGATTAGTTATGGAGGTCAACTAAGTCTTATTAGGTGTCGATTGGACTACTTAGATTACGGGGTGATCGTTTGATTGATCGATGTGGGTGTTAGTATTAGACCATTGCGAAAGTGTCGGTGTACCCGACAAATAGATAGGGTTTTAGGAATATTGTGGACAACCTTAATTGATTGGCGTGTGCTTATTTGAGTATTTAATTATTGTAACTAACCTTGGCTTGACAAGTACAATGGCTTAGTGTGAAGTCTCAATCGTGGACCGATTGACTCATAAGTAGATTATGTGAGATTATCGGGTTGAGTAGTCACAATAGGAGTATTGGGAATGATTAGCTCCCATATAAGAGCCAAACGACACTTAAGCTAGCTAGTGGTGACAATTGGAACGAGGGATGTGAATAAAGACCCTAAGGCACTAGCATTCCTAATTTGGGTATAATAGGTTCAAGCATCACATGAGTCAGCTATGGATCCATAGGAAGAGCCAATTGAGCAGGAGTAGATCGAGCCAAAGTCAACGAAGGTAGTACTGGAGGAGGAAAAGTTTATGCGGGTCGTGGTCTCCTCCTAGGCTTGTATTGAGACCCTTTGGATCTGATGGTATATGATTGCATATGAACTGGTGTTTGTAAATTGATGTATATAAGAGAAGGTTAGATATACATGGAGAGTTGCAATTTAATTTATTTACCTCACTTATTAGATACAATCTTGATGATTTTATAAGGCCAGCGACCTACCTGGGACATCGTTCAACTATTTGGCTAGAAGAGAAGGTAATTGGAGATTGCCGCGTGCTCGAGAGTGAGGCGTGACACATAAGATCGATTATGATTTTGTGATAGATTTCAAAGGTGAGGACTCTCAATTCACATAACTATGGAGGCGAAGACAAGAAGGTCATAACGCTTTGTTCATATGCCTTCATATTAGGCTTCAACTTCACTCTTAGAAAAACAAATTACAAGACTTGCCTCTTAAACAAACTTATCAAGTGACACTAAAACTTAAAAACATTTAGAGCCTAAGAACTAGAAAATGTAATTTAATAGAAATTGCAAACTACAACTCCTCAAAATTTAGCAACAATCATAACTATTCTTCATTATCAACAATATCAATAAATTTGGTTTAATTTCCAACAAAAGTAAGGTGGATTGAGTGTTCCTTCCTGCATTAACAAAGAAGACCGAGTAACCCATCACCAAGAATAAGTAAGTCCAATGATGCAACCCTCTTATGTTATATATAGCATGCCAAATTTGATGACTGATGCATGCTGGAAATATTGCATATGGATGGTTCTTCATGTATTATCCTCCAATAAGTAACTTGTGATTGCATTTGGCAAATTAGCCTTGCGCGTATCAATGGTTTTAACTGCTCAAAATTCCATTGACACTTGAAGAAAGACTGTATGTAATGGATTCGGATTGTCTGACTTGACGATCTGATGACCCTAGGTAACTTGACGTGGGAGCGCCGTCCAATTTCAAACCAAACAACCCTCCATTATTGGGAGGTTTATTTTATTTTATTTTAGGGGAGGGCATGGAAGGCTATATGATGGCATGGAAGGCTGTCTGCTGCGGAAGTGGATTGCCTCCTCCACTGATAAAGTAGAGCAAGCTGCTCTCCTCAAGGTAGCCATTCGATCTCGATCGGACGGCTACCTTTTTTCTTAAAAAAAAAAAGTAAAAAAGGGGTGGGCCCCCTATTAAGGTGGGGCCCACTCCCCCCTCTCTCTTAATCCCCTGCTTTGCTAGTGACTGGCGAGGGTCGCTGGATCAATGCCAGTGACTGAAGAACAACCTCGTTCCGTGATCGGCATGACTAATCCGGGCGATGTATACCCTCTGTTTCCTTTTTATTTTATCTGTAAAACTTGATATATATATATATATATATATATATATATATATATATAACTAAGAGCCATGATGCACCTTAATTTGCTCTTACGTATGAAGGTTGCCCCTATGTTTTCATCGTCTGTACTTAAGCACTTGATTATTAGCAAACTTTGAGCATACAACTCTTATAAAACTCATTTGTTTGTCCAACATGACCTGTTTGTATAACATAATTGTTTTCATTTTTATCTCTACGGCGGGTATATAGTTTCGTTCATCAGAAAAGTATCTTGTCCAAAAAATCACGCTGCTGACACGAGTTTATCATTTTTAAGGTATGATTCGTGCAACTAAAAAGTTAAAACTTTCAGTGAAAAGGCAATGAGATCCTAAAAAGTTCGAGTGTTATTATCATGTTGTAAAAAATTGAATCAAGGAGTGCCATAAAACACTTGCTCAGTTCTAAAACACTTGTACCGAGCAACGTAAAATAATATATGTTCAGAGGAATCCATTTTGTTTAGTGAAGTGAATGCGTATTATGACTTCACATGAAATGTTACGTGCTACGTACACTGATATGTGATACGCGATATAGATACAGCGTAATGGATAATTTTCCATGTATTATCATCCAAAAGCTTACTACATATCATCGTATTTAACGCTGAAAATCCTACTGATGTTTACGGAAAGAATATATGTAACAACTAACAAGCCAGCATTGACCACCTTTATGTATAGCTCCTCTCTTACGTTCAACTTGGGCCACACTGAATTCGCCAAACCCTACTACATCTCATTGACCTACTGGACTTGCTTTCTAGATATTGCAGGTAGGCATGGACGTCCTTTCTCTCTCTCTCTCTCTCTCTCTCTCTCTCTCTCTCTCTCTCTCTCTCTCAACTTGTGATGGCATGAAGCGATATCAAACTACCAAATTAGTGATCTCCAGCTTGAAAGCTGCGACCATGATGATCGACATTGCCGCCTTCCATCCCTTCACATTGCCTCCGGCAACCCCGTGTCGATCTATAGGACCCTCCAGCTACCACAAGGAAACAACGACCCTGAAACTCTCGCCTTTAACTGCCTCAGCGCCGGGCCCTACACTGGCATGTCTGACGGAAGGATCATGAAATAGGTCCCCCTTCTTGGCTTCACCGATTTTGCCTTCACGGCAGCGACCCGGTAATTATGTGTTTCTAGACTAAAAGGCTTTGGGAGAGGTCATGCTACAGCCGGGCAGCAGTATCAGTATTGCTGCCCAGACGTGTGGTAGCCCAAGAGGTCTCGACAAACCTATAAACTTCAGCACAAGAGTATCACTTATCATGACGAACCGCGCAAATGACATAACCTAACTTAAAATATCCTCTGGATATAAACTTTATAGTCGACGTTGTGATCGAAACAATGCACAAGGTATATATTCAACAAACAAAAAGCAAAAGTTAAAGTGAAGATTGATGAATCAAGAACAAGATAAGTTTCCAAGTCACGGAGCCAACAATCTCGAGTGCAACCATAACAACCCATTCGATCGTAAAGGCAACGTGATTATCGGACAGTGGAGCCATTAATCTCGAAAGCCATGATTGATAATGGCCAAGGAACATGGGTTATTATAACCTTCAGGAAGAAGAGCTGCAAGCCGCAGAAGTAACTATGAATGCGGGGCGAGTGAAGAGTCAATGATGGTTGAATAGTGTGTCTTTTAGTAGCCCTATGTAATACATGGTGCTACATTTTAGAATTCACGTAGGACATTATTTTGTTTCTTTGTAACTAGTTTTAACCGTCATTAGTAGTTATAAGTAAAAGGAATTGTATTTTGAGTGGAGGTGGGACAATTACTATTTAAGTCTTAAACCTTTTGTAACTTTACCAATTAAGTCCTTCCGACAAATTTTGGCTGAAAAATACCTACGTGGCGTGACTAGACCTCGCCGGCGACGACGTGGCAAGGAAGTGGCAAAAATAAGTCGTTTTGGCTAAAAATTCATTTTCTCCCGACACTGTTCATTGCCTTCCTCCTTCCCTCTTCATGCAAGCCCCCAGAAACCCTAGCCGGTGTTCGCTCCCTAGATGCCATTGTGACCAGAAAATTGTGCGAGCTTGACCATGAAGCAGCGCTTGGCTCACTGGAACCCACCGCCGTGCCGGGTGAAGCACTTCGCGAACCCTGGTCCCATGTTCGCGAGCTAGATCTTGAGTTGGTCCAAGCTGGGGAGCGAGGCTGGACGGCATTGGAGGCGGTGTGGGCTTCGTCGACAACATGTGGGAGTGTCTTAGGCCACGGCTCGCTCAAGCAGTAGAGTCTGGTGAAGAGGAAAATAGGGGAGGTTGGTTAAGAGCCAAATCAGCATGGCTAACATTTGAGACTCGTGCCGGAGGCCTCGAGGCATAGAATCCAGCACCGAGGTGGCGTTTGAGGGTCCTTGCAACAAGCTAAATAGCGGCTAGGGTTTCTGGAGGCTCGCATGAAGGGGAAGGAGGAAGACAAGAATAGTGCCAAGAAAAAAACAAAATTTTAGCCAAAACGACATCGTTGTTGCCACGTCGTTACCGGCGAGGTCTAGTCGCGCCATGTCGTCACCATGTAGGCATTTTCTGATCAAAATCCGTCGGAATGACTTAATCGGCAAAGTTGCAAAAGGTTTATGACTTATTTGGCAAAAATAAAATATTTAGGACTAAATCGGCAAAGTTGCAAAATGTTTAGGACTTAAATGGTAATTGTCCTGAATAAAGAACCATCATTTTATTAATTTTATGTTCATGTCATCTTTACATTTTTAGCTCCTTTTATATAATTGGTTGCCATGGACTTTGGTCTTTCGCACCTTTAAATTTTCTGGTCAATATGCGTTTCCTTGTCAATAATCAGCAAAGGACTTGTTATACAGTACATCTTTTCAAAAAGTGTTTTATTGACAGGTGAAAACTTGTATTTCAATCACTACTTAATTTTTTTAAGTAATATAATTATGTCGGTATCTATATAAATGTAATTTCAAAATGAGAAATAATCTTTTTAATTTTCGATAATGCCTAATTTGAAGATTATTGAAGATATGATTTGTTTTGGAGTAATAAGTATGGTCAATTCTAATAATCAATGAAGATAATAACATAAATAGTTCGGAATCCACATTGATTAAATTAAAAATTCATGAACCATATCTCAGATTATATCAATGTCTCACAATCTACGAAGTCCCGCCCCAAGATAAGATGGGCCCGGGATGTGCTAAAACCCCCCAACCGGTCGAACCCATGCCTTTTCTAAGCGAACCGGAACCGCCCTATCGGACCGGTTTCAGTGAAAAACCCTAGTCTCCCTCCCCCGCGCAATTTCACTGCGGTTGAGCGTGCGCTTCTTCCGAGTTCAGAGAGAGAGAGAGAGAGAGAGATGGGGAGCGATAGCGAAGCGGAGAGAGCGCAGAAGTAGAAGGAGAGGAAGAAGACGATGTCGCTGGCCCCCATTGCCAAACCTCTCGCCGGCAAGAAGCTCTGCAAGCGGACCCTCAAGCTCGTTCGTCGAGGTAAGAAAGCGGATACGCGACCGGATTTCTGCGTCGAGTTGGTTCGTTTGCGTCGCCTCTTCATTCATCAATATGCTCAATGTCGCTCTCGAGCTACAAAGCGATTGCGGACGACGTTTTCTGCTTTTTCTTTCCCTTTCTGTTGTTGGGTTTAGCTATGATTAGAACCTGGATATGAAGAGAACCGAATCGTGTTGATCGTTCATCGTAATTTTAACTAAACGTAGCAATTGAACTGTCTTGATTTCTCGCTTCTTTGATCCGGGGGAAGGAACGTTGTGGTATGCTGGAACTGGGAAGCTCGATAAGGAAGAGCTTTGCATTTTATCAGCTGAAACCATGTAAAAACACCAAGTTTGTCTTGGCAAAGAACGAAAATTAGTAATTTCCCCAATTCCAGTTGCTTTTGCGATTGAACATGTCCTCTTTTGTTTCTTTGTTTTTGTTCAATTTATTGATGATGATGATGATGATGATGATGATGATCATGATGATGATGATGATGCGGGGTTTTTCCAAGCCAAAAATTCCATGGGAATTGGACATTTTGCGGGAACTTGTTTGTTCTCTTTTTAGGTTGACATGTGTATCACTTACAAAAATGAATTAATCAAAAATAATTTTATTTGTTTATAATGAAAAAATTATCGGCTAATTATTTCAAGTGACACGAGCGATCATTTCTTGGAAAATATTGTCTTAATCATTCATTTTTCACGGAACAAATGGAACCTTATTATTCCACGGTCTTGGTGTGCTAACAAAAGCTATTCAGTCCAGCTTTCCAGGCTTTACTGGATTCGCCAAACCCTACTCGACCTCACAAGGCCTCTCTCTCTCTCTCTCTCTCTCTCTCTCTCTCTCTCTCTCTCTCTCTCGCAAGTTGGCATCATTTTGCACGTACTCTCTCTCTCTCTCTCTCAACTTTGTGATTGCATGAAGCCTATAAGTACCCTCCTGCACTGCTTTAGCTCTTCATCCAAAAACACCAACACTACCAAAACATGATGGTTGTTTCCAGCTTGAGATCAGCGATGATGATCGCCTTCTCCGCCTTCCTTCTCTTAGCAAAGGCTTCAGCCAACGTCCTGCCCTTCTACACAACTCTTCCACTGCCGCAAGGCACCAGCGGCCCCGAATCTATTGCCTTCGACCCCTTAGGAGGCGGACCCTACACTGGCATATCCGACGGTAGGATTGTAAAATACGTTCCTCTCCGCGGTTTCATTGATTTTGCCTTCACCGCACCAACCCGGTAATTTCCTCTCTTGAACCGAAGGGCTATTGCCGTATTGTTCCCGCTCATACTATTTAATTTCCCTCAATCCATATATAACAAACGAATACACTCTGTATACATATTAAGGAGATGGAACTGTGAGCTTGTCAGTTAAGCTGATAAGATGACTCTTTATACAAGAATATTCCATGCTCGCGCATAAACTTGATCGACAAAATCAATGTCCAAAGAAAAGGGTTATTAACAGCACTAATCCTGGGGAGTAATCGAGCGATTTTCCTGTGCATCTCGGGATGATTTAGGAACAAGACATTCTGCGATGGGAGAAATGCGACGGCCAGTGCAACCGTGGGAACAATCTGTGGGAGGCCATTAGGGATTGCATTCAATAGGACTGAGTTTCTCTTCATCTGTGATGCTTACTCGGGGCTTTACGTGGTTGGTCCTCGAGGAGGACGAGCGACCCGGGTCGTTTCTTCTGCAGGAGGCACGGCGATCCGCTTTTGTAGTGGCTTGGACGTCGATCTTAATACCGGTTTAGTCTACTTCACGGACGCTAGTTCCCGATACCTACTCAGGTACGTACTGTTAGCTTTCAAGAGTTCACCATACTTAGAATTTGGGGTATGAAAACGTGACGAATTATTAGTGGGCATTTAAAGAAATGACCTCAGCACTTAATAACGTCGTTTGCCATATCACTTATAGCATACGTTTCTTTTAAATCAATTTCGATAAGTTTGGCATTTGTTGGGCAAGACACCAGGATGTTAAGGTAATTTTACTTCCTTGGTTTGCATCAGCAATGTCACCCAAGCCGTGTCGAACGGGGACAGAACCGGAAGGCTACTTAGTTTTAACCCGATAACCGGACAAGTTATCGTGTTGGCGAGGAGGCTTTCGGGTCCAGGCGGCGTCGCTGTGGCTAAGGACAGCTCATATCTCCTCTTCACCGAGTCCATTGCTGGCACCGTCAAGAAGTTCTTCCTCACTGGCCCGAGGGTCAACAGCATTGACACCTTGTTAAACAATGTCCCGGTTGCGAGTGCCATCCGTAGAACCCCAACAGGAGAGTTTACACTCGCGGATAATGTCCCGCCTTTCATGCATAGAGCACTACGGATCAACGGAGACGGGAGGATTCTGGCGAACGTGTCCCTCGGTGGCCCTTACAACACCGTTACTATCGTCTCTGGAGTTCAAATCTCTGGTCTGTTTGCTTATGTTGGGTCTCTGTACGCCACCTTTGTGGGTCGTGTCTTTGGGTTGGGGCTCGTCTAAGAGTCGTATGCCGCTTCATAAAGGACCTTCTGAGAAGAAGGGCGGCTTGTACTGAAAATACTGTACGGGCTGTGTATCTCATAAAATAATTGGGGAAATAGGGAAGTTCAAAGGCCGTAATATGGTATAATAACCACGGTGCATCAAAAGAATAAAGATGATCAAGATGATGATGGTGTTGAAGTTTTCTGTTCAAATTGTTTCCTGTGCTGCGGTTTTTCCATATTTGTGAACTGAAGGATCTTTGGCCGTTTAGATTATTAACGTGCTGTGTTATTCATCTTAGATTGAGACGAACTTTGACTTGTGCAGAATCCTATTTGATAAGAGTATATTTTCGTCTTAGGGATAAGGGTGAGGTTTGGGAGAGTTCTAGGGAAATGACTTTAAATTTCCACTATCCTTGACTCGAAGGTCCATTTGCTTAAGTAACTTTCGATATAGTTTTCGTATTTTGAAGTAAAAGAAGAAGGGGACAAGGGATGAATACCCATCAAACCAAAATTAAAGAATGCCTATTCATCAACGGCGACCCCCGTGGAAGCAAACTTGCTGAAGCAAAACCATCACCGGCGAAGATTAAACCGGTGGATGAGGTCTGGCAAGGCGATGTCGAGGTTGCGTGACCTGGGGCGGCCTAGGAGAGGCGTCACCAAGAATTCGCTGCTCCGGCGACCTAGATGCACACGAACCAAGCCCTGGATGACCAAGATCCGCCCGTGAACCCAAACCATTGGCCACCCTTGGCAACCGTGGGCATCAGGCCGGCAACTAATTTTAGATTTGGCACTCAGTGGGGGAGTCGAAGGAGAAGGACCAACCTTTAGTTTTGGACTTTAACATTGGTAGCTTCAAGTCATAGTGGTCAGAAAAAAATTGGGTAGGGCAATTTCCACCTCATTTTTGTTAAAACACTCATTTTTTTATATCAATTGACCAAAATTTTTGTATCTCACTAATTTTTCTTTTCTTTTTATCATGATACTGTCTTTACTACGATCATTTCCCTCATTGGTTTCACAATATAAATGCTCCATAGTTTGAGCGAAATTATATTTCATTTGAAAATTTGAATCTAATTATCTATTAGATCTTGATCAAAAATGGAAAGGAATTCTTTTTCCAAATATTAAAAAGGTTAATTTGTTAGTGGCATGACTCGACTTAATAATTTAATTTAATTTTAATTTTCACCTTTGAAATAAATTTTTGCTCAAACTATTTGATCAAATATAGGGAATTAATTGTGTGTTTATAAGCCTTCAACTCTAGAAATCTCATGTGTAACTTTTGTGATTAAATTATGGTGTCGTAAAGTAAAGTTAACAACTTTTCTAGGCAAAGTAATAACAAGATGTAAGATAAGATGATATTTTTATTATGTTTAAATCTACATTTATATTGTGAAACTACTAGAAAGATGATATCTTGCGGGGTGTGATAGGACATTTACATTATAAAAATGATGAGAGAGATAATAGAAATAAAGTCGATGTTGTTAGTTAGCCTGATAGAAGAAGGAATAATAGATTGAAGCGAGTATATTGATCAATTAATTGAAAAAAAAAAAGCGTGTCTTAACCAAAATGACAGTGGAAATAAAGCCACCCAAAATTTTTATCAAACAATACAACTTTCACTCAAGAACCTTCGGTTGCTAGAAATTGTGCATACGCAATTTAAATGTGCTAAAAGTCTTACAAATTGTTATGAAAATACATTCAAATTCGAAAATTTTGAAAAAAATTTAATTAAATATTAAAATTTATTAAATTAGTACAATTAATTTTGTTTGTTAACACTGTCCAATGTAACTTACCAATATTTCTGACATGGTTTTCTTTATTATTTTCTCGAGACACGTGGCATCAATGTGCCTGCCAAGCGCCATTTAGAAAAGGAAGAAGAAAAGAACTTGAAAATAATAAAGAAAAAAAGCACAAAATAAAAAAAATGATAAATGATAAAAGATGATAAAAAGAGAAAAGGACATCCTCACCGAATCCGGACCCTTTCAATGTCTCTTGAGCTCACGATGATGACTACCATTATCGTCTTCTTGAAGTTAAGAATTTCATTACTGATCATGGCCAGTGCCCTGCGACGTGGAGTTCTTGCAGCGAGAGACGTGCCTTCAATAACGATTGCAGCCGCACCTCGAGAAAGTTTCGCAACTTTTCTCCCTTCCCCCCTACCTTTCTCTGTGCTGAATGCCGCCGCCATATTTGCAGTGAGGTTCCCTCGCTCGCAGCAACCTCGCTGCTAATCTGGGCGAGTGGGGGAGGGTCGCAATCTCGCCGCCGGATTTGCAGCGAGGGTCACAGCCGCAGCCCTCCTGTCCGGGCAAAGTTTCACCCCCTAACCGGCCGACGGCAAGCCCGATCATGACCGTAGTTCTGTGAGTTCTCTCTGCGTGCATGAGTGTACGTACTCGCTACTGAGCAAAGGTGGCCGCCACTGTCGGCCTTTGGCGAGGGTCGCTGGATCAATGCCAGTGACTGAAGAACGACCTCGTTCCGTGATCGGCATGACTAATCCGGGCGATGTACACCCTCTGTTTCCTTTTTATTTTATCTGTAAAACTTGATATATATATATATATAACTAAGAGCCATGATGCACCTTAATTTGCTCTTACGTATGAAGGCTGCCCCTATGTTTTCATCGTCTGTACTTAAGCACTTGATTATTAGCAAACTTTGAGCATACAACTCTTATAAAACTCATTTGTTTGTCCGACATGGCCTGTTTGTATAACATAATTGTTTTCATTTTTATCTCTACGGCGGGTATATAGTTTTGTTCATCAGAAAAGCATCTTGTCCAAAAAATCACGCTGCTGACACGAGTTTATCATTTTTAAGGTATGATTCATGCAACTAAAAGGTTAAAGCTTTCAGTGAAAAGGCAATGAGATACTAAAAGTTCGGGTGTTATTATCATGTTATAAAAAATTGAATCAAGGAGTGCCATAAAACACTTGCTCAGTTCTAAAACACTTGTACCGAGCAACGTAAAATAATATATGTTTACAGGAATACATTTTGTTTAGTGAAGTGAATGCGTATTATGACTTCACATGAAATGTTGCGTGCTACGTACATTGATATATGATACACGATATAGATACAACGTAATGGATAATTTTCCATGTATTATCATCCAAAAGCTTACTACATATCATCGTATTTAACGCTGAAAATCCTACTGATGTTTACGGAAAGAATATATGTAACAACTAACAAGCCAGCATTGACCACTTTTATGTATAGCTCCTCTCTTACGTTCAACTTGGGCCACATTGGATTCGCCAAACCCTACTACATCTCATTGACCTACTGGACTTGCTTTCTAGATATTGCAGGTAGGCATGGACGTCCACACACACTCTCTCTCTCTCTCTCTCTCTCTCTCTCAACTTGTGATGCCATGAAGCGATATCAAACTACCAAATTAGTGATGTCCAGCTTGAAAGCTGCGACCATGATGATCGACATTGCCGCCTTGCATCCCTTCACAGTGGCTCCGGCAACCCCGTGTCGATCTATAGGACCCTCCAGCTACCACAAGGAAACAACGACCCTGAAACTCTCGCCTTTAACTGCCTCAGCGCCGGGCCCTACACCGGCATCTCTGACGGAAGGATCATGAAATACGTCCCCCTTCTTGGCTTCACCGATTTTGTCTTCACGGCAGCGACCCGGTAATTATGTGTTTCTAGACTAAAAGGCTTTGGGAGAGGTCATGCTACAGCCGGGCAGCAGTATCAGTATTGCTGCCCAGACGTGGGGTAGCCCAAGAGGTCTCGACATACCTATAAACTTCAGCACAAGAGTATCACTTATCATGACGAAACCCGCAAATGACATAACCTAACTTAAAATATCCTCTGGATATAAACTTTATAGTCGACGTTGTGATTGAAACAATGCACAAGGTATATATTCAACAAACAAAAAACAAAAGTTGAAGTGAAGATTGACGAATCAAGAACAAGATAAGTGTCCAAGTCACGGAGCCAACAATCTCGAGTGCAACCATAACAACCCATTCGATCGTAAAGGCAACACGATTATCGGACAGTGGAGCCATTAATCTCGAAAGCCATGATTGATAATGGCCAAGGAACATGGGTTATTATAACCTTCAGGAAGAAGAGTTGCAAGCCGCAGAAGTAACTATGAATGCGAGGCGAGTGACGAGTCAATGATGGTTGAATAGTGTGTCTTTTAGTAGCCCTATGTAACATATGGTGCTACATTTTAGAATTCACGTAGGACATTATTTTGTTTCTTTGTAACTAGTTTTAACGTCATTAGTAGTTATAAGTATAAGGAATTGTATTTTGAGTGGAAGTGGGACAATTACTATTTAAGTCTTAAACCTTTTGTAACTTTACCAATTAAGTCCTTCCGATAAATTTTGGCTGAAAAATACCTACGTGGCGTGACCAGACCTCGCCGGCGACGACATGGCAAGGAAGTGGCAAAAATAAGTCGTTTTGGCTAAAAATTCATTTTCTCCCGACATTGTTCATTGCCTTCCTCCTTCCCTCTTCATGCAAGCCCCCAGAAACCCTAGCCGGTGTTCGCTCCCTATATGCCGTTGTGACCAGAAAATTGTGTGAGCTTAACCATGAAGCAGCACTTGGCTCACTGGAACCCACCGTCGTGCCGGGTGAAGCACTTCGCGAACCCTGGTCCCATGTTCGCGAGCTAGATCTTGAGTTGGTCCAAGCTGGGGAGCGAGGCTGGACGGCATTGGAGGCGGTGTGGGCTTCGTCGACAACATGTGGGAGCGTCTCAAGCCACGGCTCGCTCAAGCAGTAGAGTCTGGTGAAGAGGAAGATAGGGGAGGTTGGTTAAGAGCCAAATCAGCATGGCTAACATTTGAGACTCGTGCCGGAGGCCTCGAGGCATAGAATCCAGCACCGAGGTGGCGTTTGAGGGTCCTTGCAACAAGCTGAATAGCGGCTAGGGTTTCTGGAGGCTCGCATGAAGGGGAAGGAGGAAGACAAGAATAGTGCCAAGAAAAAAACAAAATTTTAGCCAAAACGACATCGTTGTTGCCACGTCGTCACCGGCGAGGTCTAGTCGCGCCATGTCGTCACCATGTAGGCATTTTCTGATCAAAATCCGTCGGAATGACTTAATCGGCAAAGTTGCAAAAGGTTTATGACTTATTTGGCAAAAATAAAAAATTTAGGACTGAATCGGCAAAATTGCAAAATGTTTAGGACTTAAATGGTAATTGTCCTGAATAAAGAACCATCAGTTTATTAATTTTATGTTCATGTCATCTTTACATTTTTAGCTCCTTTTATATAATTGGTTGCCATGGACTTCCGTCTTTCGCACCTTTAAATTTTCTGGTCAATATGCGTTTCCTTGTCTAATAATCAGCAAAGGACTTGTTATACAGGTACATCTTTTCAAAAAGTGTTTTATTGACAGGTGAAAACTTGTATTTCAATCACTACTTAATTTTTTTAAGTAATATAATTATGTCGGTATCTATATAAATGTAATTTCAAAATGAGAAATAATCTTTTTAAATGGAATCCACATTGATTAAATTAAAAATTCATGAATCATATCTCAGATTATATCAATGTCTCACAATCTACGAAGTCCCGCCCCGAGATAAGATGGGCCCGGGATGTGCTAAAACCCCCCGACCGGTCGAACCCATGCCTTTTCTAAGCAAACCGGAACCGCCCTATCGGACCGGTTTCAGTGAAAAACCCTAGTCTCCCTCCCCCGCGCAATTTCACTGCGGTTGAGCGTGCGCTTCTTCCGAGTTCAGAGAGAGAGAGAGAGAGAGAGAGAGATGGGGAGCGATAGCGAAGCCGAGAGAGCGCAGAAGGAGAAGGAGAGGAAGAAGACGATGTCGCTGGCCCCCATTGCCAAACCTCTCGCCGGCAAGAAGCTCTGCAAGCGGACCCTCAAGCTCGTTCGTCGAGGTACGAAAGCGGATACGCGACCGGATTTCTGCGTCGAGTTGGTTCGTTTGCGTCGCCTCTTCATTCATCAATATGCTCAATGTCGCTCGGTTTTCTTGTTTTTTGGGACACTCGAGCTACAAAGCGATTGCGGACGACGTTTTCTGCTTTTTCTTTCCCTTTCTGTTGTTGGGTTTAGCTGTGATTAGAACCTGGATATGAAGTGAACCGAATCGTGTTGATCGTTCATCGTAATTTTAACTAAACATAGCAACTGAACTGTCTTGATTTCTCGCTTCTTTGATCCGGGGGAAGGAGCGTTGTGGTGTGTTGGAACTGGGAAGCTCGATAAGGAAGAGCTTTGCATTTTATCAGCTGAAACCATGTAAAAACACCAAGTTTGTCTTGGCAAAGAACGAAAATTAGTAATTTCCCCAATTCCGGTTGCTTTTGCGATTGAACATGTCCTCTTTTGTTTCTTTCTTTTTGTTCAATGTATTGATGATGATGCGGGGTTTCCAAGCCAAAAATTCCATGGGAATCAGACATTTTCCGGGAACTTGTTTGTTCTCTTTTTAGGCTGACATGTGTATCACTTACAAAAGTGAATTAATCAAAAATAATTTTATTTGTTTATAATGAAAAAAAATTATCGGCTAATTATTTCAAGTGACACAAGCAATCTTTTTCTTGGAAAATATTGTCTTAATCATTCATTTTTCGCGGAACAAATGGAACCTTAGTATTCCTCGGTCTTGGTGTGCTAACAAAAGCTATCCAGTCCAGCTTTCTTAAGTCTTTACTTTGGAGATGCCATGTTGCCTTGTGGAAACTATTGATTCAGGAATGCAATCATCAATGTGCATACCAGCTAATTTGAATGTTCGGTCTTGACTGAGCAGCTGCTGAAAAGAAATGCTTGAGAAGAGGCGTAAAGGAGGTGGTCAAGAGCATCAGGCGTGGTCAAAAAGGGTCAGCATCAGCTCTCTTTGCATCATCCTTTCATATAATTTCTGTTTCCCATAGAACCATTTAATCCATTTACATAGTTACTTTTCTTGTGGGATGAGATTCCCACTATTCCTTGATACCAATATATCATTTTGGGTATATGTATTATTCTTTTTCAAATGTTTGTTTGGGATCTCTAAATTACAGTGATTATGATAGTCAATGAAGAGGTTGTAATGAAGGATTTGGCTTGTAAATAGCGCTTGATGGCGATGTTATCAGCTCCAGCAGGGTGAAATCCATGTTGGAGTTTTAGGAAAATGTGTTTTTTAGCAGAAGTATGGTCTGTGCATGCAAATGAGCTGTCACGCTGACCTTTTAAAATGCTGTGATGGAGAGCTTATAATCATATGAAGAAGATTGTGCCATAATATATGATCAAGGCAATCTGCATCATTTGAGTTTTCAAATTTTTGTAGTACTGCCAGTACTACAGTCTGCAGCTGTGTGTGCCAAGGAAAGAGAGACTACTTATGCAAGCCCTTTGGGGATGGTCCTTGTTATTTTGAGTTTGTGTTTTATGTAATTGAGTAGATCACTCATCATTATTCTTGTCTTTTCTTTTTTGCTTGGCGCAGATTATGTGTCATTGCTGGCAACATATCACCTATTGACGTAATCACTCATGTTCCCATTCTATGCGAAGAGAATGATATACCCTATGTATAAGTTCCTTCAAAGGAGGTAAGTTTATACCATCCTCTGATTTGAATGTTTGGTTTTGTTATTGTGCTATTGCCGCTTGAAAATAGTTCGCCTTCACCTAATCAGCTGTTTTAACTTGTGTTGCTCACAGCTCTGAGATTTTTATCCTGTTTCCTTTATATGGTTTCAGGATCTAGCAAATGCCGGAGCAACAAAGAGGCCAACATGCTGTGTTCTGGTAGTTACAAAGCCAATTAAGGGTGAATTAGGCCTGGAAGAGCAAGAAAAATTGAAGGCTGATTATGACCAAGTTGTAACAGAAGTATCTGAACTTACCTCCACTCTTTTCTGAAAGGTCGCCATACCTGTGGTCCTGCTTCTTTATGCTTATTGCTTGGCTAGTTCTGGTTATTGCAGTGTCATCGTAGCTCACTGGTCTCTTGGTTTATATGGCGCCGTGGTACATCTATAAATTCATGTATGCGCATCTAAAGCAGGTGTCATAAAAAATGGTAGAACAATCGGTACAAGAAAATTGTGCGTGCAGAGGGTCATGGACAGGAATGCAAATGAATTCTCAGAACATCATTTTATCTACAAAGAATCAGCAATTTGCTGCCTTGGAGATGCAGACTACGGGCTGGTTTCTTTATACTGTGGCATGACGGTGATCCTAGTTACCAAACATCTAGCATTATGTTACGCTTGGCGCCAATGAGTTTTTGAAGTAACCCAGCAGAAAAAGTACATCACATAATCCATTTTAAGGATTGGCAACTTACCCTCAGTCTGACCAATTGAGAGAGAATCAATAAATTCATTTTCAAGAGCGATTTATCCTATCATTACCTTGGGAAGTTATTATTTGCCGACTAGCGAAGTAATTTGTCAAACCCAAGAATAGCTATAGTATTATGAAGTTCTTGGTAATGTTGTCAAGTTTGCTTAACTGCTGTAGCATTATAAACTGTATCGTTACTGTTGCTCTCCATCGGGATAAATCTGATCCCTTCTTCTGTGCCCTTTATTTCCCAGCGGATCTTTTTGGGGGTGTGGCACCTTGGATTTGTGCCAACGTTTAAGGCAAAAACCATAATCCGAAAAAATTTTCAGAGAACTTCTTGGATCATCAATTCTAGAATCTGATGAATCTAACAGACGAATAATTTAGCAGTTTGAATTGCAAAATTTCACAGGTGTCGTGGTCATGGGACATGAGGGCGCTCCCCAGTCCCAGGCCACAATGTTCAGTAGAAAGGAGGTCAGGTGAATTCCAGCAACATTTATTGAAAATTTTACTAAGAAGGGATCTGCATTCAAGCTAACAAAACCCGATATCCAAAAGATGCCGAAGTGAAATCTGGCTGTCAAACTTGCCCATTACCAAACATAGGGATTGACGTTGAAATGCAAGTGAAATCTGAAAGAAACGTCGTTCCCCGAACTGGTTTGTGAAATGCAGTGGTATGAAGTAGTTTCCATGATGGTATGTGGACTGACAATTTCAATGTCAATTGCATGAATGTTGCCCCAATGACGAGAGCTTCATCAGGAATGAACTTCACTGATTCATATCTCCGGTATAAAAACGCCTCAAAAACTTTTTAAACTTGCAGGACTTCGCTGCTTACTTTGCTAAGATGTCATAATAGTCATTGCTTTTCAGTAGATGGTCCAAGAAACCTCTGCATCATAGATGATGCCGAAAAGCCACAAGATAAAGTAGACAATCCCCCCTGACAATGCCTGTACAGTTATTATTGGTGGCCTTTCTCACAGTGCAGATTAGAAATTTACAGATAGGAAATAATAAGGGTAGTGGTGTTTCACTGTAATTATGCAGAAAAAGATCTAGCGGACAAATCACCTTTGGGTGGTCAGGGTCTTGAAGAGAATCAGACCTAAGCCACCGAAAGCTAGAGTCAGCACAACGGGGACAGTGATGACATCAGCCATCGTGGTTACGTTATTTGTTCTTGCTTGACGCGTCCTCTCCTCCCAATACTCATGTAGAAGATTGCTCAGACTGTCTAGCTGGTGCATAATTTGGCGTTGTGATCGGGCAATGACTAGTATCTGCCATAGGGAGAACAAAACATGAATAACAAACACCCATTGGTGACATATGAACTAAAAGCATCACAATCACATGCTGAAAGTATTAAAAGTAGAGATCAACTCAAACTTCCTGAAGTGATAGCTTCTGTCCGGACAATAAAATTCCATTTTCATTAGGCCAGGAGAACATTATCTTGCATGAATTCACAAATCTACTCAACACAAACAGGACTATCTCTTGGAACATGTCTCAGCATCTCCCACGTCAACCAGTGAAACGAGCAAACATAGTTTTTGCACGACTGTCCATGCAACTTTGTGCCAAAAGAAACTGTTCATGCAACTGGTCACGGCCCTTTCTGGTATTTTACTGGGCCTGAAAATTCCCCAGAAAGTTTTGGGATTTACAATAAAGCTACACCAAATTTTTTAAGATACTCAACATGGCACAACACTGCTCTTTAAGTTTGATGCAGTAGAATATGTCACTAGTTCGGGGTGTCCAAAGATAAACTCAATATCATATTCCAAGGCTATAGCATATGCTACGTCAGAAAAGATCAGGCCAGTTATCATAGCTTTAATATCAGAAGATCTCTCCTTAATATCTTGCTCAAGTAAATGTCATAGCTGGTCCATTGGATCTACTGCACCCAACTAAGTGCTAAAACATGAGATATAAACATACCTCTTCCATAAGTGGAGAGTCCTTAGCTAACTGGGAAGAGGATGAAGAATGGGGCATCAAAGGACCAGTCAATGACCCATTTCCTAAGCCAGTTATAAAAAGAGAAGTGGGTCCAGATCCATTGCAGGCTTCGGCCTGCAGGGCTAAGTTCTGTTGACTAGCTGAAACTCTTCTGGTGTTGAACTTAGAATTGAGCTCTTCGATACGAGATGTAAATTCATCCATCCTCTCGTTGAGCGTGGATATTTGATCGGATAGTTGAGTGATGACTCCCTGTACCCAGTCACATGTGAGTGAAAAACTAACCTTATAACAATTTGCAAGGGAGGGGGGCCCAAAATCAGCAAATAATGTTCTGGAGGGACCACAGAACAATAAGGATTAATCGTTACAGCTTACAGGAGGAAAATTTAGGCAAGAAGATGTTGGTTCAAAATCATGAGCTACTTTCAAATTCTCATCATTCTTACCTGGCTTGCAATTGCAGGCGATTCTAAAGTTCTTCCATCAAACCTTCTATTATTGATGGCAAGTCTGGTCAACTTTGATAAGTTCTTGTCTTTCTGATTGGAGAAAGACTGAGACATACCACTGCAAGGAAAACACTCAGAGTTCAATGAATGATCGCTTGAACTTCCCATTGTAAAGATGGTGCTACTTGTACATCTATTAAAATGATGCAAGGACAAGTTTGAAAGCACTAACATAAAGTATCTGGCACACACCCACACCCCTGCACGTGCACATACACATATCTATAAGCTCCTCTCCTCTGAACTTGCTCTATACTAGCTTTTAATAGTGAAGTATCTAGTGTCGTGGGTTAATAAGCGTATACCGGTTAAGATATTTCATTCTCCTATCTGCAGAAGCCCGGGAAAGTGCCTCCTTAGGGCTGGAAACAAGATCATCATCTAGGCTAAGCTTTGTCTTCAAATCATCTGGCAATGCCTACAAAAAAATTCAATCATCAGTAGCGCAAGTAGATCAAATCTAGAGAGATAAGAAGAGGCATACCATGACATCGTTTACAAGCTTCTCCAACTGAATCTGCTCTATGTAGGTGCGAGGAATATATGAACCATCCAAACCCAGCTGCTCTGCAACATACTTGACATACATACGATCACGTCCTTGTACCTTCACAACCAGATTGGAAAGATTTTGCCGTCGGCCTTCCAAATATCAAAATAGAAGCAGCTAGTAGATGCAAACACACTAACTAGATAGACTAGTTTAATGAATATGCTCAGACAATTTTTATGTAAACAATCAAATTTTCACGAGAGGATGCCGGAAATAAAGCTCCCTAAAATTATGAGATTTGAATGCAATGGCTTTACATTCATTCATACTTAAATCTTCACATGTGAAAAAATATATGAATCAGGAAAGTTGTATTTGCGTCCAAAACGAAACTAACACCTTGATTGATGGTTCCACAATGTTAAGTTGTCCTTTATCAATAGATAGAGAATTCTTTTAGAGTACAGGGTTACATTTCAATTCAAAATTAACAAGGAAAGAAATGCATGATAGTCTTGACTCTAAAGTTATAAGAAACCAACAGAGTACAATGGCTACAAATATTGAGTGGAGTAAGCTGTACATATAAACGAACCAGCTGAAACATACCTGAATATACTTGCGATTAAGCTGCTCCAGCCAATCAGTTTTCACAGACACCTTATCATCAGAGAAGACATGGCTGCTTCTTTTTAGAATGGATGCGATTGTGTAGCCGAGGGCCATCAATCCTCCTAGCAGGCGCACGCTAACTTCAAAAGTTATTCTTGGAGATATAATGAATGGACTATCTGTAACCCATTCCTGATACAAACAACATTAAATGCATCGAAGCACAGAAGAGCACATTAGATTGATTAGGTCATGATAAGGCAAGGACTGACGCTGGCTCTAATCTCTCCAAAAAACACAAAAGTAGATGGCCTACTATGTAGATGTTCATCGAAGATGCCATCTCCCATGACCAATTCTAGACAAACGTCCTTATTACCCTCTGTATGATTTTAAATAAGGTGTGTATGATGCATATGGCTGCTTAACAATTGTTTTAGCAAGCCTTGTCTCACATTTTACATCAACTTGTTTCACAGAACGGCTACTCAAACCTTAGAACCCAATGCAGAAACTGAGTCAGCATTTATGCACTAGGATGCTGCCTGTTAATCAGAAATCCATGGACATCAGTTATACAACAAAAACCCTTCTCAATGTGTTTTTCCTTCAAAGGAATGCTGTTTCCAGACCAAAACCGACGTTTCAACTTGTTCCCACCAAAACATTATCAGAAAAGAAATCTAACTTGCATCTTTTTTGAAAGAAAAGAGCAATAGGATGTAATTTTAAGGGTTCATTTCTATCAGGAGAAACCCGCAGTTTAAAAAACATTTACCTAAAAGTGATCGCTTGTATCGCTTCCAGAAATGATTGAACGAAAAATATTTCCATCATCCACAAAAAGGTTTAGCTTAAATTGTTGTTGAAATTGAAATCATTTTCTGCTGACTAATTTTTCTAAGCAATATAACCAATCCTTTTTAAGAAAATATTTCCCAAATCATTCATTTTCCATAAAATTAATGGAACCTCCAGAAAATGACAAGTTAAAGTGAAAAGTATCTTTAGATTATAAAGACAATTCACAAAGTCACTTTCTACAACAAAAAATCTGACTATTGCCTCAGTTTTCATTCTTAAAACATGTTCTGTAAAGGATTTCGTCGAGAAATTCCTAAATGAACACTTCTCCTAGAACTTGCAGTATGTAATGGGAAAGGCCCAAATGTAGATTTCCGATTAGATCAAGTATCAATTTCGAGAAGTTTTGTGAAGAGTGGAAATTTACAAGGAGATTTAGTTAGCAGTTGCTCTACCAAAAACTAATCAGAAACTTGTTCTCAGAGAAGTGCTATGGGAATTAAGTGGGAAAGTAGATGCTGGTTTTACTGAATATCCGGGTAAATGCTTAAACAAGATAATTCACTTTTGTAGCATATGCCTTTCTTTTTTCGAAATTCTAACACAAAGATAACATTTTGGAAGGCAATGCCATGTACCTTTAGGAGATTAAAGCTGGAAGTTGGATTACAAGTTTCGACAAAGCTAAAGTGACAATTATGTTGCCGATTTTCTGCCTGAGAATGGAACTAGAGAAAGTTCTGACTAGGTTCTATTACGTTGTGAAAAAAACTTGGCGGCCATCATGGAATCTAGACTTGCAAGGCAGGTTTTCCTTGGTTTTCTATTATATCTCCAAAAGTAAGAAAAATGAATGGAAAACACGATACCAAAGCAAGAAGCTTAGCCTTATAATTATCCCACCTCAAACATGAGATTGTATTTGCCATCCCTATTTCGCATCCTGAGATATGATTGGCAAGCTTCCGGATCTTCACCTGGCGGTAGGAGGTATATATCATAAGTTTCCTCGATACTCTCTGAATATGTTCCAGGGAAAACAGCCTTGATTTGGTCCTCTGTTACTGTCCTTGTTGACTGCACTAAACAGGTATGAATTAAGTTATGGAAAAGGAAAAGGAAGCAAGTCTCGATCTGAGATAGAGATGTAAAAATGAATTGCAAAGCTCCAGACAGAAAAGGTTCGGAAATAACTTTGAGAATATAAGTGGGGTTCTGAAATCCAGAGAAAGGATTAAATTTGTTGATTATTTTTATATGTGCCGTCTGAAGATCAGGCTCAATGAAAGCCTTGTACATGGGGTAAACCTGCAGGGGATAAGAACTTGGTTAGATGCATTGATGGTGAAAAGCTGAAAATAATAATCAGCAGACAATTGAACACCCCATTACTTAATTGAATTCTTGACACAGGGAAAGCAAGAAAACCGTTTCAGATATCTGATGAATGATTTCTTCAGGTTCTTGACCAGCACGTTGGATATCCCGTAAAACTCGTTTGACAAGATCAAAATGAACCCCTCCAGTCACAGAGACGCGAAGATCAAGTAAAGGCCGCAATTTTTCACTCAGGGCATAAATGCCTTCTATAATCACAATGCGAGAACTGGGAACTTCAATAGTCCTGTCAAAAGCATAATTTCAATTTTTGGCATAATGCATATAGGATATGTAGATATAAGTGAATGAAAAGCAGCAATTTTTTAGTGGGAATTCTACAATTGTGTTTGAAATACTGATGACATTTTTCTTCCTTTTTTTTAGGGGGGGGGGGTAAGATTTTTCTTCTTTTTTTTTCCAATGAAGTAAGTAAGACTTTCCACATTTAGAGAGAAGTACATCACCTGTAGCCTACACGAGAGCTAGACTTGAAATCATATAAAGGAACCTGAACAGGCTTCCCGGCCCTTAAACCGTGAATATTCTCAAGCAATGTGTCATAGTCCGTCAAGCGAGGATCTGCTTCAGATATAATTGTTAGAATTTATCCCTCATCTTTCATTTAGCAAAGTTCACGAAATAAGAAGTATTTACAACATTGTAAGACGCAACTTTGTGAAGCATATCCTAGAATGCCTCTAGATGACTAAAGGAATTAGGTACAAGAAAGATACATGCTTGAAAGGAAATGTAAATGAAGATATCTGCCAACATAGCTGGAGCATAAGGCAAAGCTAAGGATAGGAAGAAAACTGAAGTAGATCCCTGGCCCAATCATGTTGACAAAGCTTTAATAAATTAGCACGTGTCAACCTCAGGCTTTGATACAAATCTACCTTCACAAAATAACATGTCCAACCAATATTACAAATCGACCAATTACAAAAGGAAGGGACGCACACTGCTGAAACATAATACATGTTGGTGAAGCAACTGGTCACGGCCCATCTAGAAGAGATGAAATACTTATAAAAGAGAGATGACGTCAGGAAAAAAAGAAGCAGGGATGAAAAGAAGATTAAAAGATCGACGTGACAGGTGAATCAAGCATTCATGCTTACAATGTCTGAGAACTAAACCAGAGAAATCACAAAGAGACATGAAAAATGATCACCTTACATCACTGACCTTCTCAAAAGCCAGGGCAACTAGCAAAATAACGTCCTAATTGACTCAAAGTGCAAGTATCTGACAGCATTGTGTGTTCCTCTCATGTTCAAAAAATTATACAAGTCATCAAGTTTTACACAATTTTGCCAAGTTGGACTTGGTTGGCTCTCCTTCACTAACCTGGTTGGTTCCATTGAACTGATCAACTGCCTCAAGAAGATTCGCCTACAAAGTTGATGGATCTTTGCCACAAGCCAATGTTGTGTTTCTTTCCAGTGCCAGCATCTCGAGGAAGCTCTCTTCTCAAAGGTCAAGCTAACCCATTCCTAGCTATCGGTGTTTCTTTAAGATTGTAAAACAGCTGACAATCTCAAACTGGCTGTTAATTCTCCTACTCTAAATAACTGATTCTTCTCTTAGGAATTCAAAGTGTTTTCTTTTGAAAACGGACATTCTGTAAACCTAAACAATCCTAAATATTTTGAGTCCATGCCTCGTATTCTCTAAAAGTCTTTCATATCTGGCCAAAGTGGAACCCAAGAACTTAAGAGAAATTTTAAAATTGAACATAAACCTGAAACTGACACAGGTGAATAGAGGACTCACCATCGAAATTGCCGTCGATTATACGGCTGGAGTCATTGTAATTGTCCATTGTTATGACAGCAATGCTGGGCATAAAGTTCAGCACTTTCTCAGTGAAGACGGTCTTGCCAGCTCCAGAAGGACCAGCTAGTCCAACTAATATCAACCCATCATTCTTTTGGGCCAACAATTGACACGCCCGAATAAATACGAAAAAACCCTTTTCAAATGAAAGTGATTCCTGAATCGGAACAATCTCAAAGCGATCACAGTCCTTTCTCTTAACTATCTGGACCTGATCCCTCAAGAGGCCAGAACGCCGGCGAGGTGAATCGGCACTTGGTGAATTATCTTGAGCCATGTGTGAAGCAGAAATATACGTCCCCCAGTAAGTTGCAGATGAAAGCTAAAAACAGGAAAAGAGCCGTCAATAAGCATCTGTAGCAGATCAGCAGCGGAAGAATTTTGATTTTGCAAGGAATATAAGGTAATATAGATATGGTAGAGCATTGAAAGCAGAATAGAAACAATGGGAAATATTGCAAATGCTGCAACTACGTATATGTAAACAATCACTTGACTGCTTTCAGCGATTCATGTGTAGGAACTTCACCAAATATACATGAATAAATCAAGAATAAATGTGTGCATGCGTGGGCGCCAGTGGACCACTAGCTGCAGCAACATATTTTAAATGGTCCTTCAAGAACATATCACCATTTAGACACAGGTTTTTCACCAGATGGCATCATCGCTATTGGCTGAGTATCTAGGACCAATAGGACCGTGAACACTAAGATGAGAACATATCCACGGTCTTCCTCCCAAAGAGGATACGTGTCGGGTGGAATCCGCAGTTACCAAGAAAAAGAAGATGAACAATCAAGAACATGAAAGCGCTCGAACTATCATATCTACCGGCCGATGATTCTAATGGCAGCATGCCAAAGACCCGATTTATCTACACAAGAACCATCGAATTTATGACGAGGAAGTTGAAAACATATGCGCGCATCAAAGATCATCAACGTAATATCATTCGCACTCAAAAAGCAAGAACAACGAAATCAAACGAAGCCC
Organism: Melaleuca quinquenervia; assembly: GCA_030064385.1. Classification (NCBI taxonomy): domain Eukaryota; kingdom Viridiplantae; phylum Streptophyta; class Magnoliopsida; order Myrtales; family Myrtaceae; genus Melaleuca; species Melaleuca quinquenervia. The sequence goes on along the minus strand of CM057719.1, from coordinate 2,985,339 downwards.
TTCATTCTTCCCCAAAAAAGAAGTTTACTTAGACGAACCTGGTGCTTCAGCAGGATCAACCGAAACAGACAAAACAACAGCAAGAAACAACGCAGCGATCTTCCGGGCGCAAGAACAGAGGTCCGTCTCCAAGAAAACGAAAGTGGGTCAGGAAAAGAATCGGGACAGTTCTTGGAGGCAATTGGGTGGCCTCAGAAGGCCCGGACGCTAGTGGAGGGAGGCGGGGAATCGAATCTTTTATGGCCAGCAGGGTTCGGCAAAGATCGAGGGGGTTCTTGATTTTCCGTGAGGGAGAGCAGCAGAGCATGTCATGCCAAGAAGAGAGTGAGTTCAGTACGATGTGCGCCGGGCCTTAGCCGGTTCTGGATGATGTACCAAAACCAGTTCCTTAAAATTGGTGGATGTCTGATGCTGGCAAACGACAGTGTCGTACGTGCTTCGCTTTTATAAAATTAAACGAAAGGATCAACCGACACTGGCTTACTGGAACCGCCTAATGATATAAAAACAAGTGCTAATGACGGCATAAGATGCGGAAATTACCGATAAAGCCTTAAATTTATTATATTTTTATCAATTCGGTCTTAAGTATTTTAATTTAGCTAATTTAATACTAGACATGTTGTACTATTGGCCAATTTAATCCAACATATTTTAATAACTTACCATAATAATCCTAATTTTTTTTATCAGTTGTCAATTTAGTCATTCTAATCAATTTTGTCAACGTTCATATGTCATCGTCTTTGGGTTAGGAGAAAAAGAAAAAGTTTAATAATTTGAAAAAATTGTTTATATCATTGCCGGCCGTGCTATATAGGACAGTCGACATTTATTAGACCACTACATTAACGATTTTCAGCCAAAATTAGCTGAAAAAGCTAATTGGGCAAATTGTTTAGGGAAAAAATGTCAAATTATCAAAAGATTTAAAACTAAGTTAGTATAATTAAAAATTTTAAGATTAGATTGATATAGATGTAACAAGTTTAGGATTTTTCAGTAATTTACCTGATAAAAGAGATGATAAGATAAATCAATTAAACTAACGTGCTTAGTGAAAAAGACCGTAATCCCTTTCGATGTAACATACATGCCTCGATATTAGGTATGAGTTTCTATCAGAATAGCAATATCTATCTCCTCATGTTTTGTTGGGCTTCATAGTTCTCGATCAATATCATAATTTTTTTTTAAAACGAGGTCACTCAAGTTCATGAACTAAAGTCGTCTATTTAAATTCGATTAATTATGTGCAAATTGCTCTAAATGGAAGACGTTCGAACATGTCAAATGTCCATCGGTTTGTAAAATTTGTAGAATACTTTACCATAATGTCTGAGTTAAGAGTGCCTACACATGTCAAACATTCGATTTTGTCGAACATATGTAATAAAGGAAAAATCAAATATTCAAAATATTGATCATGCGAATAACGAATATAATAAATATAGTAAAGATTAGAATATCTTCTTATTCGATCGCTTGATAAGTGGGGAGGGGCTTTTTTTTTTTTTTTTTACAAAATCCTTTCTTCCAAAATAAGAAAGGAAATGATGACATAAACGATCCCTCAATTTTGGTGAAATATGCAAATTCATTTGTGAACTTTCAATTTGACGCAAAATGATCATTAAAACTTTAGTCTAATGTACAACATAGTTCATAAACTTTCAATTCGTTTCATATAATTCATAATTTTTATACATGTTCAAACTAATTCATAAACTTTTTGAAAAATATTTTAATGTGGTCCATGAACTTAAATTTAATGCAATGATGATATTGAACATTTCCAAATAATCTAATGATTACTTTGACCATTTATGGACCACATTCAAGGACAAAAAAAAAAATAGGGATCACACTAGTTTAGGGATCGGATTATATATTAGGCTAAAGTTTAGCGATTATTAATATCAAATTGAAAATTTAAGGATCTGATTGTATATTTGACATTTTTCAAACATTATTTGTACCATTTTTTGAATGGTTAATATCACGAAAAAATCATAAACTACATCCATTGTGACACATTTACCCTATTTTTTTTTTTGTAACACAAATAACCTCAAAGTATACCCTTATGACACATTTACCCTAAAATTTTTTTTGTAACACGAAAACCCCAAACTATACCTCATATGATAGATTTACCCTAAATTTGTTTAGTGACACTAAAAATCTCGAACTATATTATATATGATATGTCTACCCTATAATTTTTTTTTCCTTTTCTTCATCTCTTTTTTTCCCTAAAAAAGCCTCGCCGGCCACTAGGTGGGCCCAGCAAAGCGTCGCCGATGGCCAACCAAGGCTCCCTGCCCTTTGGTTGACCTCCCCAGAATCAGGCGAGGTCGATGCGAGGGAGGTAGCCTGGTAAGGCGGCGATCCAAGGCTCCACAGTAATTAGGACGCGTCGTGGGCGGTCTTGGGAGGTCGGGGGGCCATTAGTTGGTAGTTGGAGGTGGCAAAGTAGCTTCAATCAGCGCCTGGAGCGCGCGACTAGAGGAGTCGGACTCGAACTTGAAAATCGAGACAATCGGGTTGCGATTGATTCCCAGCTTCCAGCACCAAATCAACGACGATGAGCAGTTGGGTGGCTACCAAGGAGTGTCTAGGAAGGTCTTCGAGGCTAGGGCAACGGTTGGGTGGCCCCGAGCAGCACGCGGTGCTCGCGCATAATAACCTCGCTCCAAAATAGGGGAGCCAAGCCAAAGCGAAAAATAGGGCAATTGAGCCGAAAAAAAAAAAGAGAGGAGAAAAAGAAAAAAAATATGGGGTAAATGTGTCATAAGAAGTATAATTCAAGATTTTTCGTGTTATAAAAAAAGTTTAAGATCAATATGTCATAGGATTATAGTTTAGAATTTTTCGCATTACAAAAAAAATTTAAATAGATATGTTATAAAGAATATAATTTAGGATTTTTCGTGAGTCTAATCCTTTTTTTTTTTCAATATGAAAAGACTTTAGGCTGGCCCAGCGCAGCAAGTCAAGGAGGAGGTCCCTCCACTCTTGTCGTTGCCTGTCTTGTCCGAGAACCAAACCTGCCGACCCGACCCGACCCTTGACGACCCCTTCGCACTGCGAGCAGAACATCGCAGCACAGCTACTCACTTCAAGAGAGAGAGAGAGAGAGAGAGAGAGAGTGAGGGGCCATGGAAGGCACGCCAGCTTCGCACGGATTCCGCATGCCGGCGGAGTGGGAGCGCCACTCACGATGCTGGATCGGTTGGCCTGTAAATCCCTCCGTCACTCTCCGTCTTCTCCGGCGTCGAAAATCATCGCGACCCTTTTTCCTTTTCCGGTTAACATTTTTTTTTTTCGCGGTGGGTCGGTGAATGGCGCGTGTATCTGCTCTCTCGCAGGAACGTCCGGACAACTGGAGGGACAACGCCGTCCCTGCTCAGCGCCTGTTTGCCAATGTCGCCGCCGCGATATCCGAGTTCGAGCCCGTCACTGTTTGCGCGAGCGCCTCGCAGGTTTGGTATCGCATTTTCTCGACGGGTGGAAGTTGACGTTTCTTTTGTGTGGATTTAACTGTGGTTCGCTTTTTGAATCTTGGTCTCGCGCGCGCCTGTGTGCTTACTGCTTAGTGGGAGAATGCGCGGGCAATGTTGCCGGCGAATGTCAGGGTCATTGAGCTGAGTATGAACGATTCCTGGTTAAGGGATACTGGACCGACTGTGAGTGATTGTGAATTACCAATCCCTCGGGTCTCTTTTAGATGGATCGCTCCCCTGATGCTTTGTATGGCGTTGTCCATTATAGTTTGTGGTGAGGGACGGATCTCCGGGTCATGAGCGGAAGATAGCCGCGATTGACTGGAATTTCAACAGCTATGGAGGTAACTTGGCATTGTTTTTAAGTATCTGTCTCTGTGAAGATGAGTAGTTATTATGACAATTAATGTCATGTTTGCTGTGTCTTGATATTTCGTGCTGGGAATGAGGAGATAGTGTGAGCAATATGTTCAAACTGATGTGAGGAATGCAACTGATTGTGCTTTTTCAATAATTTTGTCACGGATTGAAAAGTAATGAGTACTTTTTTCTGAGAAAGGGCACGAGTTTCATACTTCAATCGATTCCAGACATTACTTTTCACTTTCTGCCTCTCTAGATAACTGGGATAAAGCTGGTTTTAAATTGATAGAACATAGTTGAAGGTTAATTGCTAAATGAATGGTTATTTTTCTTCATCAATATAAAATAGGTATTTTCGGTTAGAAGACATAATCAGCTCTCTGTGTTCTGATAGATAACCTGCTGATGTAAAGATGTCATTATCTTAGGATATGATCAGTCAGTTTAAGTATGCTTTCTCTCTCTAAATGTCATCATCCCCCTTGAATTTAGGTATTGAAGAGGGTTGCTATAAAGATTGGAGTCTCGACCTTCTTATAGCTAGGAAGGTATGCATCATTACATCAAAAACTGTATGCAACATCTCTCTTTTCTTTTTGTGATTTCAGCTAGTTAGTTTTATTGTTGTCTGTTATTCTTTTTTCTTCCATTGCACTTTTGGGTTGGGAACCCTGAAGCTGTTATCTTACAGACTTGCAAATCGTCCTGCTCAATTGCATGCATTTCCATATAAGGAGAATAAAGGTGGACCATGCAGTTAGCAGTTACCACCAGTTCATGGCCGTTTTCTACTTATAGTAGAGAAACATCATCGAATCTCCTTATTACACTTTATTATTATTTTTTGAAGACAGAACCATACACCTGTTTCTTTGTTCTTTTTATTTTGCTACATCAAACTCATTTACCTTTTGTTTCCTGAATTCAATGTTCCCTCTTTATCAAATGTGGATTAATTACCTTATAATGTACTGTCAGATTCTTCAAGTTGAGGAGATTCCACGGTTTTCAAATAAAATGATTCTCGAAGGTGGAAGCATCCATGTAGATGGAGAAGGTATTATCCACATCCACATGCTGTTTAGTCAGCAACTTAGTAACACTCTACAAGTGGGATAATTGACTCGTAGGTATTATTCATGGTGCTCACATGTGCAGGCAGGCACGAATATTATAGTCGAATGCGTAATTTGAGCTTACACTTTGTTTTCTAATCTTCTTAGTGGACACATGGATGGATTTCCTCAGACAAATTTGAATCATTTCTTCCACGTGCATTATCATCATTCATCATTCGGTCTGTTCCAACCAGGCTAACTGCAGTGTAGTTTTCACATTGATAATAACCAGATGATATCAGGAACAAGGAAGGCCTACTTAGGGTGTGTTTAGTGAGGTTTTTGCTCCTAGAAACAATTTATTTGCAGAGATATATCTATTTTATTTCTATTCCTTAGGTAAGTTTTTTTTGTAAAAGAAAGTTTAATAACTGCCATTCTTGGAATAGAAAAAGAACAGAAGTGTGTTTAGTATAATCCTAATTTTTTGATATTTTTCTAATTTTTTGAAGTTTTCCTTTTTATCTTCCTTTATTCCCCCTTCCTCCTCTAACTAGTCGCCAGCCAGCTAGAGACTCGGACCCCAGCAAGGCCAAGGCCAAGTGAGGCTCAACCTTGCAATGGCCAGGTGAGGTCGACCTGGCCTAGCCATAGTGAGGTCAAGCCTTGCAACCATTGCTCAGGCCCCGTGACCGGCTAGAGGAAGAAGAAGAAAAAGAAAGGAAAAAAAAAAATAATAATTGTTACAAGAAATTTTTCTCGAGCTCAAGAAGTAATTTTTTTACCTTTTTATTTCTATTTCAAATTTATTCCTTGGTCACTTTTCTTCTAGGGAATAAAAATGTTAATGACATACACAAATGGATTTTTATTCTTTTTTTGTTTGAGAGAACAAAAGGACAGAAACATAGAGAAACAAAAAAGTTACTACCCTTAGCAGTTTGTTTCTGTTTGAATTTGTATGTTTTTGGTGAATTAAAGAGCTTGAGAGGCATTTAAGAGTGCATGGCAAGAAAGTCTGCGATATCACTCCATGTTAATCTCTTTCCATATGTTATAGGAAACTTCCATGGCATCATTGCCGTACAGGTTTTTCCAAATCAGCTATCTTAGTAATTTTGTGAGTTGCATAGGAAGTCGCTCTCCAGGTCAGGAATTAAGATGTACCTCTAGGTGCTTAGGAAATTCTAGTTGCAAATCAAATCCATCTGAAGTATCATGAACAGTTTAGTTGAGCCAGGGAAATTAGCTCACATTCAGACTGCTATCTCCGCCTGTAATTCCTAGAGTTCATTAATATTGAAAGCTTTTTGCAGTTCTTGCAGTTCCATTTTGACTAGCTCTAGAATTTTGTCAGTGGCGCTGCAGAGTTAATTTAATGTTCCTAATTCATTTATCAATGGTTATGAAAGGCACTGTTTCTTTGGTTCTACTGCAGTCTCAATTACTCTGATTTCTTGCTATCTGATTGCTTCTCCGATCGGCCTGTGTTAATTTATAGCCTTTTTTCTTCAGGGACTTGTCTTACCACTGAGGAGTGCCTCCTGAACAAAAACAGGAACCCACATTTAACCAGAGAACAAATTGAGGATGAACTTAAGGCATATCTTGGTGTCAAGAAGATCATATGGCTGCCTTGGGGATTATATGGTACATTGTTTTTATTAGTTGGCAATTGTTTCAGGAAGCCGAAGTCAAAATCTGGGCATTTTCTTCTTTAAAATTTCTTCTACTCTTGTATATATTTTTAGTATACCATAACTCAGAGCATCTCAATGCCTCTCAGCCGTACTTGTGGTAGTATCCAGAACAAAACGAACTTCCAATTAAGGTAAGATGATTTGAGAGTTTCAGGTTTTGTCTCCATTACTCACGTGGTGAAGCAGGAAACTATTCTCACAATCTAGGGAATCTTCCAATTCTGCCATTGATATCGTTGGGGCTTTTCCACAAGAATGTATACATTAATCAAGAATGTGTATCTCCTTAGTAGATGGCATTTTCCTTATTTTTTTAGATAAGTAATGAGCTCTCTGCAGGTGATGATGATACAAATGGCCATATTGATAATATGTGCTGTTTTGTGAAGCCTGGTGTGGTTTTGCTCTCGTGGACGGACGACATAAGAGATCCTCAATATGAACGATCAAAGGAGGCATATCAGGTTCTCTCTAATGCAACTGATGCCGCTGGTAGGAAATTGCAGATAATTAAACTCCACATTCCTGATCCTCTTCATGTGACTGATGAAGAGGCTGCTGGAGTGACACAGGCAAGCATTTTAGAGTTGTCAATAGGTGCTTGTGTAGGTACTCCCTTTTAACATAGTATTGGATTGGTAACAAGAGAATGAAATTTATAGTTATATTCTCACGCTCCCTTTCTGTTAATCTGAGTTAGCTCGTGGAGAGACTGGCTTTTGGAATTTGGAAGTGCGCGAGCTTTCCAATGTCTCAGCATTCTGCATAGATCTTTTGATTTAATTAGGATGCACCTTTCGACTTACCCTTGAATCTTCGTTGATGTCTTCATTTTGGGCCCAAAATAATTATCTATAGCGTCGATGGAAAACAAAACACATCATGCATCTGGTGACTTTCCTATAATTTATAACAGGATGATGATGCAGTACCAAGACCGGCAGGGAGAAGACTTGCTGCTTCATATATAAACTTTTATATTGCTAATCAAGCAGTCATCATACCACAATTTGGGGATCAGAAGTGGGATAATGAAGCTTCTCATGTCCTGGGTAATGCTTTCCCAAATCATCGGGTATGTAACATTATCTAGTCTGTTTAGTCTTCTCTCAATTCGTTTTACAATCTTCACTAGAACCAGGTCAAGGAGGAAATATATCGGGTTTTGTCCGTTGTTGATCTGCCTAGAATTTCAACTAGCTTTGATATCGACTCTCAAGGAGGAAATCAACTTACCCAGTATCTTACTTGGTTTGTTGCGCTGTGAAGCACACTCTTAAACGAAAACACATGTGCACAAGGGCACACAACATGACAATTTCACGCTTCTGATTGTCAGCTGTTTTTCAGTTATCCTTCAGTGGTATTCACAACTTGATGCTTGCAACAGGTGGTGAGAATAGAGGGTGCTCGGGAAATCTTACTAGGTGGTGGAAATATTCACTGCATCACGCAACAGCAACCGGTCGCTGTTACCAAGTAACACGATAGATCGCCTGACCGCCAAATATATGGCAAAAACTCATCATAATACTTGCAAGCCAATGCGAAGCTCTCAAACCACTGGAGATGTTTGTTGCCTAAATCATCGCTGCCAATTATTTATGGGATGTTTACTATTTGATACGTGAGTTCTGATTCCATGCGTGCTTTGTTCTTGTGTGTTGTGTGATGGCCCCTGCATTTTGGAATCTACTCTGATCATGGCTGGGAGATACTTTGGATCCGCGTGTGCCATCATTAGCACCATCAAGGAAACATCAGAAGACCTTCTTCCAACCTCTTCTTTGTGAAGAACGTTCAACAGTGGATGCCAATAAATCTAGTCAAAACCTAAAACTAGATTGTTTATTCTGAGAATGCTCTATATGAAGAAAGGTGATAAGCTATTGGACTATATTATTCGGTTCGACTTCAGGCTAGATGATATTACTAACTAGTTTGAGCTCGATATCAAGTGTAGCATGTGTCCAATAATGTTGCATCGATCATTTGGGGGCCATCAAAAATTAGTCGATCGAATCTTTGGCACGGATTGACAAGAGATGATATTAGGACAAAGCATCATCTATGAACGTTAGGCGTCAGCATCGTTTAAATTTAAAATCTTACAATTTATAAAGTCGTCAATTGGAAAAAGATCGAAACTTTATATTTTCAAATATCTTATAATGATGGAAAATCTAAAAGTTTCTAAAATGGTAGTTGCAGCATACAGATCTGAGCATATACATTACGCGTTCGAGGTCGCAGAAGATCTTAACATTGTATAAAGACGAATCCAGACAACTTGTGACGGCAAAAGGGCCGAGGTTTGGTTCCCCGCGAAGCAAGCAACGTGAGGCGAGCCTTTTCGTTTGGACACTCTACTTCCTGTTTCGTTACTCGGTACTCGGCACACAGCACATACATCACCGACAGGTCAACGCCCATCGCGCCGTTGACTGAGTGAGTGAGCTCCATGAAATCTGTGACCGACCGTAAGCTACACGAGCCCATGTGGTCGATTGTCAATTTTCTTGAGGGATCCCGGACGTGAGGCTCGCGAAGGGAACGAGAGATCGGAGCAATTTAAGCAAACCCAAAAATATATAATCACGAAAACACCCGCCCGCTGAGAATTGCAACAGATCGACCCCTCTTTTGCTCTCTCTCTCTCTGTCTCGCAAGTTATTGACGTGAAGAAGCCTTCGAAGAGACGCGGAGAGGGACGGGGAGAGAGAGAGAGGCCACGAAATTTCAAGATCCCCCAATTCATTTCTATTGAATGGGGAAACAGTAGGAATGAGAAATTAGGAATCTTGAAATCGTTTCGGGGAGAGGGTGAGAATCAAAGAGGGGGATTTTTCTTGGCTCGGTGCTTGAGGAACGAGAGGAGTTTGTACAGATGGGGTGTACATTTTCTGGGTTGAACGCGCTATACGACGCCGTGAATGGGGGAGGGGATGTGTGGATCAATGAAAACAGGTTCAGGATCTTGAGGCAGCTCGGGGAAGGTGGGTTCGCGTTCGTGTTTCTGGTCAAAGAGGTGGCCAACGATTCCTCCTCTGTCTCCGGTGGAGGTCTGGCCAAGAAAGTCAAGGACCCTTCTCATCTTTCAGGTTCCAGCTTATTTCTTTCGATGAATTTTCCAGCTTCGTGTTTGTCTATCAGATCTTGTCGACACGTCCTCTTCGTTTTGCATTTGGAATGATCTTGGTACTTTTGCTTAGTGATTTGATTGCTTGGTTGTGATGCGCATGAGCTAGCTGTTGATCCAATCGAAAGACTCAATTGCGATTTGGACTCGATGTGAATCAAGCTTGGAAGATGGTTTGAATTAGTTTTTGGTACTTTCTGGTGTCTTAAAAGAAACATTAGGAGCCCCGCTATGTGTCTATTCTGGACCCTAGATGTTCTTGGTAGTTTTGCTTGTTTATATTTGAGGAGTCCTGCCATCTAGGCTTTCACAGGAGTCTCCTCGAGTTGGATACTTCAGTTTCTATATTGGTATTTGTAAGATCTTATCAAGGAATTGAGGAGTGGCTTTTTTCTCCTGTTTTCACTATGCCGAAGCTCATTCTGGATGTTAATATTTCAATATGGTAATTCTCATGTTAATTTGGTTTGTATGCAGATGATGGCACTTATGCAATGAAAAAAGTTCTCATTCAGAATGGTGAACAGTTGGAATTGGTGAGGGAAGAAATTCGTGTTTCATCTCTGTTTAGTCACCCCAATCTGCTTCCCCTTCTGGATCACGCCATCATTGCTGTTAAGGTAATTAACTAGTTTTCCCTTAGATCTTCTGGCAAAAGGATCATTTTTCATAGTGAAGAGCATCTGCTGGGTTCATAGTGATGACTGATGGAATGACAAATTGATAATGCTGTAAAAGAGCATTTGACTTAAAGGATGCAAAATAATAATGAACTGTACAATGCAGGGTCCTCTTAGTAATATTTGGGAACACTAGATTTTGCTCAGTAAATATAAGCATCGGCAGAAGTTTGCCACTATTGCCTCAACAGCTTAAATCTATCCTGAAATCTCAAATTTTATCCATGATATGCATTGTTTTATGGCTAAAGAATTAAGATCTACACCTATATTTTTATTTCCATGATTCTAAACCCAATATATGTTAGATGTCTTACTTGATTCTTTGGGATTTCAATGAAGCATGTGTAGAATGTTGAGATTAGATAACGAACTTTGATCAAAGTAAATGAGTTTTCTTAGAAGCATTCATGTGGATAATGTGGAAAACCAATTAACAATTTTTTGGTCTCTTTCAATACACTATGTACCGACTTTTGAAGAAACATGAGATTCAACCATGCCGACACAAACACACGTGCACAAAGAGAAGATTTTTTTTTTTTTGTGTGTGTGTGTGTGTGTTGGGGGGGGGGGGGGGAGGGGTTGGGAGGGGTGGGTGTGGAGGCGTGGAGTTCCCAGGACTGCATGCAATTTTCTTTGATTGACCTTTGGTATCATTCCTTATAGATCACCTGTCAGCATGTTACCATGTAGATGACCATTACTTGGTGGATACAAGCAGAATAACCGTTCATTAAGTGGCTTTAATAATGTTGTCATTGGCACTTCTCTTGCATTTTCAACAACTAATCTTTTTCTGAACCAAATAGTGTCACCATCTTCTACCCTTTTTCGAAATATGTTTCCAACATTTTGTGAGTCTTTTTTCCCCTGCATGATCTTCATGAGATGATAAATGGTTTCTAATTAAGAAACTCGAGGCTGGCATCTTTCCTGTTCTTGTTACATTACTTATGATTTGAGCGAGTACTTATATATTGATAGAGATCTACTTTCCAGACTGCACAAGAAGGATCTTGGAACCATGAAGCATATTTGTTATTTCCAGTTCATCTGGATGGAACTTTGTTCGATAATGCCAAAGCTATGAAAGCAAAAAAGGAGTTCTTTTCAACCACTGAAGTTCTTCAAATATTCCGACAGGTAAACAACGATTTTCCATTGCATTTTTCTTTCTCCCTTACACATTATAGGTGCTTGATATACAGAAGTGTTTATGTAACATGCCATTGCTTATTCACATTTGAGCCACTTCTTGCTTGTTCACATAAGGATATGTAACAAACAATCTGTTCCTTTTAATACTATGTTGACTTTTACAAACTTGAGAATCACGGCAGCTATTAGCATATAATAAAAGAGTGAACTTTATTTATAGTAGAAATGCTGCTTGAGGCGATGCCATGTCACTTGGTTGGATTTCTTTTTAAGAGCTAATAAAGCAATTTATTAGAACAAAGAAAGAAACAAAGAAAAGCAAATAAACAAAGGAAAACATCGCAAGATTATGAGAAGTCAGAGCAAGATGTCTGAAGCTGAATAAAGGAGCACTATACAGAAGCAACCAAAGATTCTAAACCCTCAAACACTTTGTTGTTGCATTCCTTCCAAATGCACCACAGAAAGCAAACTTCAGCTGCATGCCGAGACTTCTTAGAATTTGAGCCTCTTTCATAAGCATTTAAACAGCTAAAAAGCTGGATGGCATGACTTGGGCATAACTCATGCCACCTTAGATGAGCTAGGGATATGATTCTAAAGCTTGAGAGCAAAGTTGCAATGAAGAAAGAGATGATCAACGGATTTTGCAGAATGCTTACACATGCAACTTGAATCCAGGAGAGTTAATCCAATTTGGCTGAGATTCCCAGTAGTGAGAATCTTATTCCGAGTTATTGTCCAATAAAGAAAGAGATACTATAGGCATATGGGGCAGACAGACAGATTGCTTTAGAGCGGATAAAGTCCCGAGATAGAGTAACATGATTTAACACTGAATTTCTTGTTATTAGCTGGGTGCCACGTCATCTTGTCATCAGCCAAAACCATGAATTTTGAATTAATAATTATATCTGAATACAAGTTATCAAAAAAAGCTCCAATCCTTAAAGTTCCTGATGAAACTGGATTCCAATGAATTAACCTCCCTCTCTATGTCACTCGGTTAAATTAAGAGCAGTCGTGTATGCTCCAATTCCTTGTCAATTTGCATGTTAATGTCTTGGAATGTTGACGTTACAGGTTGAGCACAAGGTGTTAAGAGTTTAATAGGAGCTGTTGACTAATCAAGTAGGTGATATAGCTTTGTGCAGGACTTAAACATATGCACAGTTTGGAGCCACCTTATGCTCATAATGATGTGAAACCTGGTAATGTCCTCATAACACATAGGAAGGGACAACCTCCTCTCGCGATATTGATGGATTTTGGAAGTGCTCGACCTGCAAGGAGGCAAATTCGCTCTCGTTCAGAGGCACTGCAGTTACAGGTGCTTGTTAATCCTATACCTGTGTGGATGTGTGTGCGTGCATGTGGGGGTTTGTCTATAATTTTCTTGTCTATAGTTTGGTTGAGGAAAAAATCAATTGCATTCTTATGTATGTCAATAACTCTTGGTCTGTCTTCCATGTATGTCATAGAACTGTTATGCTGGTGTCTTTACTGGGTGTTATGGGCTTCCTCAATTTGGATGATGTATGTTCTTTTCAGTTGGTTTTGCAAGTGTTAAGATAAGCTTGTTTGAAGTGGAAATCTTAGTATGATGCTACCCTATCCTCTGCCATGTAAATTTTATCCATGTGGAGTACTAAAGAAGCATAGTCATATCTTACTGAGATTGCAATTTTTATTGCTTTCTCATGGTGGTCCATAACTTGCCTTGTACAGGAGTGGGCTTCTGAGCATTGTTCAGCACCTATCCGGGCACCTGAGTTATGGGATTGCCCGAGCCAGGCAGACATTGATGAGAGAACTGATATTTGGTCTTTAGGATGTACACTGTATGCCATAATGTAAGTATTAATCCTCATTTAATAATTTCTGTTCATCTCAATCTGGCCTTGGGAGAACTTAATTGGTCTCCTTCGCTTACGTGTCCATAAACTGATTGGATCTGATAATGCAATTGTTTGACTAGGCAGTTACCCATACATGTGTTATACATATGTATACATATATGCACGTGGGTTTTTCATCTCAAAATACACATACTGCCCAAGAACTCTAAACATCATCCAATTTTTTTTGTTCATAATTTACTCCAACTTCTTTCTTGCCTTTATGTTCAAGCCTGGTACTTTTTTTCTGGTAGGCCACTAGTTTGACTTTGCAGTCTTGTTCGTTTTCTGTACTGACGTGTCTAGACTGAAATCAAATGGTAATGCAACCAGTTTGCTAGCCGGACCTAACCCTGTTTCTCTGATCTGAGTTAGTCAGGCATTTAAAGTATATTTGGTTGGATGGCAACCAACTCTTGCATTCAACTCTATGCTGGATATTTGACTAGAACATTTGATTTCCATGTGGGCTATCCATATAGTTTCTTCCCACAGAGATCTGCTGTGTTGTGGCCATTATTTGTGACTACTTTTCTTATCTTGTTCTCACTGTTCTTTCCTCCAAAAGGTATGGCGTGTCTCCATTTGAGTACGCCCTTGGAGAATCCGGAGGAAGCCTACAATTAGCAATAGTCAATGCACAGGTGAAGTGGCCTGCTGGACCAAGTCCTCCATATCCAGAAGCGCTCCACCAGTTCGTTACATGGATGCTTCAGCCACAAGCTGCAATCCGTCCACACATCGATGATGTAATAATTCACGTCGACAAGTTGATCTCAAAGTTCTCTCACTGAGATCACGTAGGGATGAGAACAATGTGGGAGTAGCGCTAGTCCTAGAGAATGGTCCTATGAACAGAGTCGGTTATCGGTCTCCTATTTTGCCTCTCTTATCCTCTTCAAGGTGATTGTCCATGAAAGCAGTTTTAACAGTTCGTGATTACAGATTTCACCAAAGTAAAAGTTTTTCAGTTTCTGTATCAGTAGTATTTAAAAGCTAATGCATTTGTTAAATGGTCTTCTCCGTGGTCTTCTAAATTCTTTCGGTGAACATTCCGAGTTTTGATAACTCATAATATGTACAAACTATACTAGTTGGTGGTTGACCCTACTGTACGCTCCTTGCCATAATTTCTATTGCACTTTGACAATGATACATAAGATTTCGGCATTCGACAGTTCAATTTTGTGGCTCGTAATGGTATTGCTTTGCGAGCAACTCCATTTTGCAATTCAGCTCCTTGTTGACCCTGCGGGAGGAGGCATTATGTCTGATGCTTGCAGTGCATTTTATAGTAGAGTATTTTCATTTAGTTACGTTTCTTGATAACATAGAAATGCCATTACAAGTAGATTCATGGAGGCTAAAAGGGAGGCTTCGCGTTGGCCACTGTTGAATGTTTCGCCGTGTTACGTGAGGAAATGGTGTCTCCACCGTCCACAAAAAAGAGAATTTAGTATGATTTAATTTCTGAGATGTTTGAAAGTTCCTAAGCTAAAGAAGCTTTTCTAAAGCGACATGACTGTACAATCAAGAGGAACATGTCTGTACAGTCCTAGGTCTATACACGAGGAAATCACTCCCTGTTCTTATCTCTTTCAGTTGCATGCCTGTCATCTGCGGTCCTATGGCTTTTTCACTTCCCTCGCACACGTGCATTGAAAGCTTAGGATGAGAAGACCTTGGGATTAGGATGCTTTTGGACCTAGTCAAAATAAACAAATAAAAAAGTTGCATTGGTCATCGAGCCGAATTGCTGCAAGCCAGCTCATGATATGAAAACATAGTAAAGCCAATCTCGACCCCGCGAAAAGTCAAAAAGATTCATCAAGGACTTTCATAAACAAACGAGCATGCGTGACTCAGTTCTTGAAACATCTCTGAATAAACTAGGCAAGACATGCCCGCACGGAGACAACCTCAAAGCAGATGAACCAAAGGTTGAAAGCGAAGAAGAACCGGATCTTGCTACTGGGGAAACTTTGTCCTATTCCCGGATTTTCATAAACCAATTTCACGTGCGGGACTTTTGAGAAGGTGATTCTCTTCCCTAACCCCAAATTTGAGCGCCACTCAAATTAATCAATCATTATGTTCAACGAGACCAGACCGGACCTATAAAGGGCAAATCAATCATACCCGTTTAATCTCATGAAGGGTAAATCACATTCGGCGACCGTTGTATATGTTTCGGCTCATGAAATTTCGCCATCAGTACGAAGAGAAAGGAGAATACTAGATTTGACCCTACAACAAGGACATGGAAGCAAGAATTCACGCCATGGGGCCTAACTTGTCTAGTGACACCACATAGCAAATTATGACAAGAGATCAGAAGTGGAGAACAACCAGAATCGTGCTCACCAGAATGGGAACAATGGGTGGCCATGCCTATTGGATGCGTTCTTTGTGGTATTTTGTCTTTTGCATCTCTTTTTCTTTGCTTTGATTGAGCATTGAAGTGATATCCCTTTCTGTTTCATTATTGCCTCATCTTGGTAAGCCAGTTAGGGATGCAGAATACCATGCTTCATGTGATGACTCCGACATTGCTGTACAAACAAATGGTCCGATGTTAGGGTCCATTTGTATCGCAGACATAAAAAGTAAAGGGTGGGTATGTGTGCGGGAATGCAATGATGAAACCTTTGATAAGGATTGAAAAAACTCAGCGTAAACCAAATGATGTCTTCATAATTGTCAGTTGTTGTGCTGATTAAGTAAATGAACATTCAGGCCGTGTGATTAACAATCATATATCGCACATTAACAATTAGCTTGGAATTTACCCGAATCTTTTTGAAATCTTGAAAGGTTCTTGACTAATGGCAAGAAAACAACTTAGAGAACTTGTGAGACCATGCAAGAGCAAATCTCTCTAGAGGGGAAACTCATTTAGTGGTGTTAAAGAAGTGATTCGGATAATGATGGAGTGAAGTAAATTCAAGAGGTTATCTGTCCGATCACTATAACTCTAACTCATCATCACCACTGAGTACACCACCCATCCACATGACAAATTTATAGGGAAGATCATTAAAACTTGCTCAGATGATCACGCGGTTTTGGCATTGGAACAGATGAGAGAGGCGAGTGCTGCCAAAGATTTAATACCTTCCCCTTCCCCTATAACACCCTAGTGCTCTCCAGTTTCACGCAATCAACAAGGGTCTTATAAGTTCATTGCTCATTGACTATGAAGAATTGAGAGATGTGACTTTCTTCTAATTTGGACACGGAAGATCCTCTAGATAGACAAGGCGGATTTTTTGCAGTCCTCTACTGATTTTCTGCTAGTTTAAGAAAAGGGGGTGCTTTATGTTTCCTTAGCTAGTAACAGAGTGGTTGTCATTCTTTATAGCACAATTCATGACAATTTTTGGTCTAGACACTGGCGGGATTGGGATTGGTTTACACAATCTAGTGTGATAATTGCAAGTGGATGTTTACCCGAGTGGATCGCACCATATATATAATAGGAAACTGTCGCATCATTTCATTTAATCAATAAATAAGCTTTTGTATATCTGGCATTATTCTTTTGAAGTTTGTGGTTGGATTTGTATCCATGAAAAACCTCAAATTACCATACAGTAAAATTCTGTAACTAACAAAACACGCAGGTATAATAAAGACGTGAACCAGCTCTCTCAGGAAAGTGACCCCCTAAAAGTTAGAGGGAGACAGAAAATCAGAAGTAGACACAATTTTGACAGGTTCCTCCACAATGCCAGATCTACAGAGCCTAAAACTCTCAGTTGGAGTTATCTTTTTCGAACTTTTACACTATTAGCTAGGGGAAAAAACAAAAAGCTTGGTCCGTGTTTATTTTTCAATGCCAGGACTGAAGAATTCAAATGTGAGAAATCTAAATAAGGCAGGGAAAGAGGTCTCTTCTTCACCCTTTTTAAAAGCTAGAGTCTTTACATATATTCTCCCTGTAGATTGTAGGGCTCAGTTCATCACCTGGTGTTTTGCATTTAAGACTGCCCTTTTTTATTGATGACAGATGGCAGAGCAGTAAATAAGGGTTGTGTCTTCACTTGTGAGGCCCCATGAACCCAGTGAACAACCCACGTCCTTTCATATTCAAGAAGCTCACTTTTTCTTTTTCTTTTTGATGCCTCTATAGAGAGAGAGATGAAAATTCTGTCTTTGGCTGCTTCTCTAGCTGTCATCTTCTGATTGCAGTGAGAGAAAATGAGGGGTATATAGATTGCCAGGTGGGCGTTGGATTTGTCCCTGCAGGGCCATTAGACCAAATGTGGTTCCATGTAGCTTTCAAGATTACATGAGATGGGTATGTTTGCTCTTTTTGCGTAGGGAAGATCTTTCTTGAGTCAGAGGAAATAGTATAAGCCCAGTGTTGTGTTTCTCAGGTACCTAAATGTATACACAAAGCCAAGAAATCTCCTATTTAAGAACCCTAGTCTATCTCCCTTATCTACTTGCTTCTATCAAGGGGCTCCAACTTGTGTTCTCTTGCCTTTAGTTAATGAAGAAGGGCCTTTTTGTGTCAGAGATGCAGTAGTCTGTTGAGAGCAGATCGTTTCTCTCGGTTGTCTAAATGCTTACACAGCAAAAGGCCAAAGGCTTTCTATATAAGAACCCTAGCTAATTCTGTTATATCCCACTTGATTCTGATCTAGGTCTCTCTTTTGATTCTCCTTTCAAGGCAATGGAGTCTTCGTCCCAAGCGTTTGAAGGTTCAGAGGAATGTCTGAGCAGTGAATCTGGGTGGACGATGTATATTGGGTCTCCAATGCAAGAAGATGACGAGGGTGCTGAAGACGAACAAAGTACTCATAACGATGAGGATGCGGAAGATGGAGGTGATAAAGGTGATAAAGATGGTGGTGATGGTGAAGCTGAGAGTGATGATTCAATGGCCTCTGACGCATCTTCACGTCCTAGTTATAGAGGATCCGTTGCCTCAAAAAATGATGTGTTATGTGCTGCTGAAAAGGGTCGGTCCAAGACTGATTACAAGGAGGAAGATGATGATGATGATCTCAAGCAAAGAGATGATGGCACTAACCCTTCTCCGAGTAAAGGCAAGGTGAGCAAGAGCTTGAGGATAAAGAAAAGGAAGTGAATATATGTTTCTTGGGTTCTCCACTAGAAATTATTGTAGCTTTTTGAGGCTGAAAAAAAAATGTTTCTTTCTTTCTCACTGATATGCGATAGGGGTTTTTAGCTAATTGTCAATGGGATATGCCTTTTTGCTTTTTTGGATCATGAGTTCTGTAAGAGCTCAATCCAAAGTCATATGATGTTGTTGAAGGTATGAAAGATAGTATCTAAAGAAAGAGCTCCTGCAATGTCCAAGTTCATACACACGCATTGCCTGCGGGAACTCGCATGTATATGCATTCGACGAAAGAGACGAATGTTTAGATTATTAATGTAAGTGTTTGCAACGGTGTTCACATGGTATTGAATGACTATATATATGTCCGATGAGAGAAGCTATCATTGTTAGTTTAGCCGATAGATTAAGTCAATCGATGGTTCAATTAGAGACACGAGATATATGCTAAGATTCATGGGAAATGAAAGAGATGACCTGCCATGGGTTCTTTGGATATAGTAAACGATTGGCTCTTGCAGTTTCATGTGGAACTGCTTGATAAGGGTCGATGTTGGACCCCACTTTAGTCGAAGCTGATGCATGATGAGCTCACTCAGTACTGTCCATGAAGCATCTCACAGTTTGCACTTCGTCCTCAATCATGAGTGCATGTTCGTGGGGAGCCGAAGTTCCAGGACTGGAGGGGCCAGAGGAAAGTGAAAACCTATCAGACAATCCGCTGAAGCAGAAGCCATGTATGAAACTTCGAAAATCGACTTACGTGTCTTCAACGTGACTCTCCTTTCGTCGCAATAAATCGAGCGAGGTCACTTCATTAACTCCCCAGGAAACCATTCCAGCTTCGTACGAGATCTCTGAGCTGTTAAGCTCACCATCAGAGGAAATTCGAAGGGACCAAATAGTTAATCAATGCTCCGTGGAGCATCGAAGCACGAATCATGTGCTATAAAGAATGCGGTTAGTGCGAAACTAGTTCTCACATGAATATGCCGGACGGGGTCGACAAACCAACAAACTTTTGTTGCTACT
This sequence comes from Melaleuca quinquenervia, assembly GCA_030064385.1. NCBI lineage: Eukaryota > Viridiplantae > Streptophyta > Magnoliopsida > Myrtales > Myrtaceae > Melaleuca > Melaleuca quinquenervia. The sequence continues at coordinate 2,965,713 of CM057719.1, read as the reverse complement.
TGTCTGTGGGACATGATCTGGTGCACGTGAGGTAGGGCGAGGGGGATATCAGTAAAATATACACCAAAAGGGAAAAAAGCAAATCCGAAAGACGAAGACAGCTCTTTTTACTAATGTGCCAACTTGCAATATTGATCTCCTTTTATAATATGCCATTGAGCAATGTGTAGCTTTCATGGCTTTCGGCCATTCTACAGTTCACCCTTGTAGCTTGATGACATGCTTCAGGATTATGCTTCATTGCCTAATGCTTGCATTGATGTAGCCGTTAGATCCGTTCCCTAAGTAACATCATCAATACTCAGGGAAAAAATGATCTCGGCAATTTGATGCTGTTCTTCAGTATTCGAAGCATGTATGTCAAGAACGCCGACTCAAGGACTCAAACGGATCAGAATTCACACAATTGCCCGACCCTGTTTGTGTATAGCCAGTTTGTGTCCCAAGGGGGCGGAAAACAAAGTAAGAGTACGTTTGTGGATGTTAGTCAATAGTTAATAGGCGGCCATGACAAAGAAAAATTAGGGTTTTGCCAGTCTCTGTCTTCTTTGTTTAACCTATGTTGGTGCTTCTCAATACTTTATAAATGGAGATATCGTTACCTTTGGGTATTCTCTCCCTCCCTTTCCCTTGAAGATCCTAAAGCATTTGCTATGTTGATAGGTAACTCGTGATGGTGCTCATAGGTCTCGTCGTTCGAATAGGGTCATTCCTTGGCAGCTATTTTATATCTTGTGAGGGCTTGATCGGTCCACCCGCATGCAATAACAATTCCTGACCGATCAGCATTAAAAAAGGGCAACTTGTGGAGGATCTGAGAACAGTGAACAGAGATTATTTGTCTCAGGCTGAGTTGAAAGCATCACCAATTCGCCCTGCATTGCCTTGACTAGTCAAAATCCGTGTGGAACCATTTTTCTTCGATCGGATTCAATTGAGTTTGCACAAGGATGACATTCGCGACTCAAGAGACCACCAATGGAAGGCATTGTCGGAGGACAAATTTCCTCAACCAACCAAGGAGGAAAATAGAGCCGTCGTTTGGCTGATCATGTCTAGTGAATACGTTTTAGTACTTCAATTATTTTTCCTTAATTGCGTGGACGTACTCTGCACCAAAAGAGAGTGGAAGATGCCAAAGCTGCTGTCCTGGCTTCACGACATTTAAGGAGGGAGGGAGGTAGCCGATGTTGATGGGCTTGGCCGGCCCATGAAGAGGACAGACCTATGATACCACTCGGGTTGATTTTGAAAAATGAAAATGGATCCCTAGCAAAGTAAGGTGATCTATTAATGGCAGCTATCTGATCAAAAATCGGACGGCTGCCATTTTTGCTAAAAAGAAAACATAAAAAGGGGTGGGCAGTGAGGCCCACCCCTTCTCTCTCACAGATCCCCTGCTTTGAGAGCAGGGGATCCGGATCCAACAACTTGAAAAATACCTGGCCCATGGCAAAATTCAATGAGAGATGAAAAGTCGTGCCTAAATTCTCCTCCTAGAAGAAATAATGCACCGAAAGTTTCATAACTTATTCTTCAAGTACAATTAAGTCTTACAACTTTTAAAAATTACCATTAAGTCTTGAAGCTTATTGCGAAAGTGCAATCAAGTCCTAACCACGAAAGTGCAATCAAAGGAAAGATTTGATTGGGCTTTCTGAAACTTTTAAGGCTTAATTGCACTTCCAAAATAAATTTAGGACTTAATTGCATTTTTTGAAAGTTTTAAGACTCGATTGCATATTCATGATAAGTTTTAGGACTTCTAGTATACTTATCCCTATAGAGAAATGCAAATGAAATGTGTTCATAAGGCGAATTTTGATGCATATCCATCGAATGGATGTGGCCCTTGATGTGTGATTGCCTGAGCTTTGGACAAGATACTTTATGAGCTGTTGTAGGCCGAACCAAACCATCTAAGCTAACCAAATCTCGAAAGGTTCAACCCGTCCAGGTCGAGTCCTGCCCCATTTGCCCCATTTTACGATTAGCTCTACAGGGGAAGAATTGCAATGCATTTCGTTCAACTGCTTTCTTGATTGTCCTGCTGTGAATTGATTTTACTACACCAAGCAGCTTTCGATATACAGTAGTCTTGAGGTTAACCTAACAGAGAAATGAATTCTAACGAAAAGTCACAGGTTCTTTCCTAATGTCTCTAAAGACTAACATTGAAATTCTTCTACTGATACACACAGTTCCTTCCGCATATGCTACCACCCATATCTTTGAGCTTCCATTTGAAAGTGTTCAGGAGAACCTGCAGGCCAAAATGGCCAACATCGCAATGGCATATATGGCCCAAGCGCCGCACTTGAGCCAAAAATGGAACGGAGCGGTCATGGCGATGAAGAACGCGGTCACGACAAAGAATACGCTAATGTGCTGAAGAGCAAGGGAAACCGTCGGGAACTTGGCATTGCTAATGATGTATTTCCTTACAAAGAGAAAGGCAAAGGCTAATATGACCGCCGCCGAGTATAAACAATATACTGGGGGAAGGTGATTTCCCTCCTGAATTGATGCTGCAGCTAATTCCGTAGCCGATGTCAAGCAGAACGAGACGACGATCTTCTCCCAGGCCAGACTATGCTTCGTCTCCGACGGAGCACGGGGAGCCTCATGCTCCCTCCCCATTTCTAGGTCTAGAGTGGACGGCGCCGGCGGCTGCGGCTGTGGTCGGGAGGATATAATTGCTGAGAGATTGGGAAAGATGGGATGGGTGAGGACGCTGGCTGTGTTGAGTAAGGTGAGGAAATTGGATGTCCAACCGCCCAATCTCATGTTATGATGATGCTCTGCTGTTAGGATATCTCCCTAGACCACAGACTTGGTGGGCGGGCGCATACTTATAGCGCCTGGAGGGGAAAATTTCGCATGTGGATCGTCAGGAATTGACTTGGAGACTATCGGGGAACGCCTTATCAGTTTGGCGTCTGAGTCAGATGACTAGGAAAGACCAAGAAGAGCTTATCTCTTGCGGACTGGCGATGCTTCATTATTTCACGGAAGCTGCTTTGTACTACTTGGCAAGTCTTCCTGATCAGGCCCATTGAGTAAGTATCCGTTTTGCTGTAGCCTCTTTCCTCCTCAGAAGAGGCGGAATACATGACGTTAGGCTTTCGTCGGGAGGGGGCGGGGCTAGCGGTGTAGGATCGATGAGAAAGTTCATCTTGGTTAGAAAGTTCAACCCGATGGCTTAGATTTAGGGTGCTTTGGCAAAACTTTTGGGGAAAAGCTTTTGTGAAGATGCAAAGGGTTTCTTCAAAATGTAAATAGTATTTGGTAAAGTATGATTAAAAATACAATTGAAAAGCAACCTTGAATTAAATATCCTTTGAGAAAAAAAACTACACCGCCAATCCTTTGCCAGCAAAAGTAAGTCACTCATCAATGCTAGACTGGCTCGCTAGTAACTAGATTTAGCCTCATCAATTTGAGCCCTCGTCAATGGCGTTTCATGAGGTGGGGACATTTTGAAAACTATGAAAGTTTCACAAAAGAAAAATTAGAAGGAATAAAAGAAGTATTTGCATCAAAAAATACTCGAAACTCAAAATGCTTCCGAATTTGCTGGGCCTTGAAATGAAATTGCATCTCCCCTAAAACTTTTTGAATAATTTGACACTAGGTACTTGCATTTCCCCCTTTGAGGAAGTGGTTCCCAAGCGCACCCTAAGTGTAAGGAGTTTTTTTTTTGGGGTGGATGAATGGTGGAGAGAGATTAACGCGCATATGAAGACTTAACTCTCGTAGGCAAGCGAGATAAGATACTTCGACACCTCTTTACCCGTGCAAATCAGATCAAAAAAAGGCTCATAGAATTTGATAAAGGGGTACCCCCGCATGCCAAATAAATTGGAATAGAACTCAACTCTAATTGTCATGTTAGAATGTCCAGCTCAAATACCGAACCTTACAAACGGAGGAAAGCCGCACGTATATAAAGTTATATCAGACTCACCAATCGCAGCCTTTAGCCGATGATCTAAGATTTGAATGGTGAGTAACCCAAACTCTTACAACTCACATAAGCAATCCACCTTGGACAAAAAGACACATTTACTTTCTATCTCGAGAACAACAAAAGGCATTTGGCATGCTGGTCCCACCGCAGGCTTTGGAGGGTTTAGATTCAAACAAAAACTATCAAACCTGCCGTGACTCGCACCAGATCATTTGATGTGCAAACCTTAACAAGGAGTCAAATAAGTCAAAATGGTTCCTATAAGGACATGCTAACATGGAGTATACAAACTTCAACTTCATAACCCATTGCACCGCAAGACCACAGCTGAAAAAAGCATAGGGGATGACATAGAGCAGGAAGAGCTGTCTGAAAAAAAACCTAATGTTACATCAAGTTTTATTCTCCCAACAGTTAACAATTTGGGTTCTTTAGGAATAAAACGTCCTTCTGCCCTTACCAAAAAATGTGAACCTGTAAAGAATTCAATCATCCTTGCTACAGGTACAAGGTATAGGGTCTCTCTGATGCCACTATCTACATTTTTGCACAACTTAATACTCAGTCTGCCTTCTGAGAAACAATGCCATCCTCAGCTCATGTTTAGAGGCCAATTTGTGCTCTCCGGGTCATTCCCCGCTCATAATACCGCATCATCAGCAGGTAATTCATGACGACAAACAGGACATGTATTCCTCAAGCGCAGCCACGTCACAATACAATCAGTGTGGTATCCATGGCTGCAAGGCAGCTGCATCACAATGTCCCCAGCCGTAAATACATCCTTGCAGACCGGACAAAGCCCGTCCTTTCTATCGACATCCTCTTGAGTCAAAGCCAACTTCGGTAGATTCTGGATCACTGCCTCAGAAGCCGGGGACCCTCCCACCAGCGAACTCTCATTCTCAGCAAACTGACCAAATACTGTCTCGTATTCTATAGAATATAACTGATCATCATCATTATCATCATCATAGAAAGTTTCCAGCTCATGATTCAATCCTGCTGTTGCTACTAAATTATCAGAATTCAACAAAACCTCCCATCCCAAGTTCCCAAAACCTCCGACTGCTTGGACACTCACATCTTCTTCAACTTCATTCGTAGTGATAGGCGTAGAAGATACAAAAATGGATCCGTCATCATTGAGAGGATCGCCAAATAAGGTCAATACCTCTCTATCATCGACACAACTCTCGACTTCCTCCCACTCCAAATCAAGATCCTTGATCTCCCCATCATCTGCCTCCAATAGAAGGGAATCATCCCAACACAAAGGAACACCACAAAAGAAGTCATCGATCACGTGATTCAAACTCAATTCATCCTCTGAATCTCCACAAGCCCCCAATTCATCCTTCAACTCCAGATCAGAATCGAACTCGACATCACGAATACCATTACAACACTGCTCCACATCGCAAACCGTCGTCCCTGCTTCACATGAATCCAACCCAGAAACCGCAGCCTCCATAAAAAACTCGTCTTCACAACAATCCTCACCTACAAACCAACTATTCTCGATCCCACCCACGCCGAACCCTAACCCGATCCGCAAAGCTAAATCCACATTATCCATACAAATGTCATCATTTGCATCAATCACCCCAAAATCCAACCTATTTACCTCTTCCGACACCGAAACCGCGTCGCCCACGAACTGCCGATGCTCGACGAACGGATCCATGCCGGGACTGCTCTCGCCATCGAGCTTCGGGAGCAGACCGTCGGCGTCACGATCGGAAGCGACGTCGCCGTTCGGGGCTTCGATCCGATCAGCGGCGACCGGAACGCGGACGGGCAACGTCAGGTCGTCGTCGGAATCATAGAGATCGAACGTGCGGCGGGCGCGACAGCGTCGATGGTGGGAGGAGCAGGGGGGAGGGTCGAGCTCGAGGGAGAGCGAACGGCGGAGGCGGCGGCGGCGGGAGATCGCGGCCTCTTCGGACATAATTTTTCTTTTTTCCTCCGTTTTTTTTTTCCTTTTTATTTTCGGTCGGTTTGCTAATAAATCGGGGGAAAGAAAGAAAGGAAGGAGGGTTGGGAGGTGACGTGGAGGGAGCTTGGAATTAGGTGATTCTACGTCTCTCATTTTCTTTGACTTTATTATAAAATAAAAATAATAAGAATCTCTATACCTTAGGATCATAGTTAGCAAGGAAAATGACATGACACCAAGCAAACTCATTATAAATGTGACATAATAATTATAATGTATAAAATTACCATCGAGAATTTTACCCACATAACGTCGAAATTACAAGCATTTTCACTCATTCTGTGAATTATTATTAGGTTTGTCATTAACGTAAAATTATATCAACCGATTCGTCATCAGACGAGTGACTTGTGTACTTACCCATAGTCATGTTGCTGGATTTATCCATGTAACATCCATTAAAAAAGATGAATGTGTAAAAAGATTATTATACCGACAATGGACTTAATAAAAATTCCTAAGGTATTGCATTAGAAAGAACTGGCATCTATGTTATCTAGGTCACAAACAACTCCCACAAAAGTGAATTCAAAGACACTATTAGTCGGAGCCTAGTGAGGACTTACGTGGACCGTAACTCATCGAACCGTGTCTAGATATCTTTTGCACCAGACTAATCGTAATCTATACATATTGTCACTTTTAAATTATTGATCATTGTATTTGAAAATTCGAGCGCATCGCATGTCCGCTACGCAACGCATCAGATAAAAGGCTCATGTGATTCGATAAATGGCATTTGTTGAATGCGATTACAGATCATGACATGCCAGATGTGTTGGGCTATAGTCAAGCCTTTGTTAATATGGATGGACTTACCTGTTAATCTCAATGACATTAAGCGCGCCTAATAAGTTTGGTTGGGCCGATTTTGTTGGCCTAACCAAACTGGACCATCAGGCAGGGCAACAACTTTTGGGTGGGCTTGGTTCGATTATACCATGGCCCATCCCCAAATTTTCATGTGCAAAATGACGATAAGATTAGTGAAATGCCAATTAAGTACTTGTTTAACCACCTACAATGTCATTTTCGTTATCGTATAACGTTAATCATGGTTTAGTTTGCGCCGCTCTCCGCGAAAACGTGGATCATGCCAATTAAACCATGTAAATTCGGTGTCCTTCCGCTTACTTAATAGCCGGAAGTCCTTCAAAGTATGAAAAGCCGGAGGACTTTGTACCATCCATTCTAGTGTGGTTGAATTATGCTTAGGAGCCCAAGGGCTTGCAGCAAATCTATTGTTATTCCTACTATTTGATGTGATTGTGACAACCCCAGTACAGGAGCCAAAACTGCTAAGAGTATTCACTTCAAAATAACTAATACCGTCAAATGAGTTGGTCGGATCCGGTGAAAAACGGTCCAACCTATATTGACCCATTTAATTTATTTTGACTCATTTTTGTACAATACAATTCTAGCGACCCATACACGACACATACCCGACCCGACCCATATTATTTAAACACTTTCATATTTAACAAAGTTTGGAAATTTTTGCTTCATGTTTTTTAAAATGCATTGTTAAAATAATTTTATACAATACAATTTAGTTGATAATTTTTTAATTTTTAAAATCTATTTTTAATTTTTTTTGTATTTTTCTTCCAGTCATCGACAAGGCTTCAGCTCACCAGATTTCAACGAGCTCAATCTCGCTAGATTTCGACGAGCTCAACCTTATTGGCTTCACACGACGCTTGAGACTTGTCAAAACAAGGTCGAGCTCATTGAAATTTAGGGAGTCTCAACCTTAGCGACCTCATGCAAGCTCGACCTCGCCAAATCTGGCGAGTATCAAGCTCGACGGCCATCGGCAAGCCTAGCCTCGCTACTAGATTCAATAAAGTTGAGTTGGCACCTCGTGGCTTAAGACCTGGCCTCTCAAACTTGCCTAAGGTGATGATCGAGCCTCGCCGACCTCAACGAGGCCCAAACTCGCTAATTTGGCAAGGTCTCGGCCTCCCCTTGAATCTAGTGAGCTTGTCCCTTGTCTCTTAGTGGGCAACCAGCTGAGAAAGAGGAAAAAACAATCAAATTTTTTATTTTTAAAAATAAAAAATAATTAGAATACCATAATTTTTATAATCTAAAAATGAGTTGTTAATGACACTTAAAATTAATTAGGTAACTCGATTATGACCCATTTGAAATCCATTTATTCTTTTAAACTAACCCATTTGCCACCTCTAAACATAAGCATCTAAATAATCTAGAATGCAGCGTGGCATACTTGAAAACTCTATAAAGATTGAAGGATAATTGCATTAGATCAAAATATTTATTTTTTTTGTTCTGTCAAAATTACCATTCAATCACTTGTTTTTGCAATAATTGGTAATAAAGCGAAACTTGGTTGAGTTAAAGCAAAGTTATAACGACAAAAGAAATAAGAAAGTGAAAATTGACAGATTTGATAAGGAGGTTGGTTTCTCAAAATTACATTATTGAGGATTATTAGTTTTGGAAAAATCTACACGTGCCATTGTTTGGGAAGAAGCGAGAGTCAGTGAAGCAAGCCGATTGGGAATTGCAAAATTAACATGTGTTGCCTGACGTTGGCTCACAATGTCGCCTTTAGCATCGTAAAAAAGAAGATCATTACGAGTTTGATGAAGAACCTATCGGACATGTATGAGAGGTCATCTACTATCAATAATGTCCACTTAATGCGATGTATAATTTACTTAAAGATGGTCGAAGATACATCGGTTACTAAGTATCGATAAATTCAATGTGGTCGTTAATCAGTTAAATTTAGTCGAAATTGACTTCGATGATGAGATATATACTCTGATTATTTTATCCTCATTACCTTAATCTCAACTAAAATGAAAACCCTGGTCGAGTTTATCTTTCAGAACTAAACTTGGGTCTAATTTGTAGGCCTAACGAAACTTAACCATCGGGCAAGGCAACGATTTTTAATTATGGTAGGTGTTCTTCGATTTCAAAGGTTCTTGTTGATAACCAGTGTCCTTAAGCCACCGGTTAAGAGAACTATAAACATTAAGAATACTTATTAAAACCAATTCAAAATAAAAATTATATGATACGATAAAATTAATTATAAACTTCACATAGAAAAGTTTACCCTCTTTTTATATGAAAAAGGGTTGAAGGCGAATACAAAAAAGTTACATTGCAAATGTAAATTTAACAAGTTTTAATTAGGGTTAATACCGCAAAAAACTCTAAACTTTGACAACTGTGAAGCATTTATCTCAAACTTTTTTTTATGATACAAAAAACCCTAAACTTTGCCAATTGTAACACATTTACCCTAAACATTATTCATTGTGACATATTTACCCTAAACTTTTTTTGTGACACAAAAAATTCCAAACTTTGCCCACTATGACACAGTTACCCTAAACTTTTTTCTTTTTTTTCTCTAAAAAAAATACTCGGCCGGCGAGCTACACTGGCCGCTGAAACTTGCCGGCCAATCCAGACTTGCCAACCACTCTAGAGGGCGGCAAAGCCCTTTCTGGCCACAGGTCGCCTCTCCGATGGTCGACGAAATATTTTTTTTAAAAGAAAAAAAGATTTTGGTAAATATGTCGTAGGGGTAAAATTTGGGGTCTTTCATGTCACAAAATTATTTTGAGGAAAATGTGTCACAGTAGAAAAAGTTTAGGATATATGTGTTATAATGGGAAAAGTTTAGAGTCTTTCGTGTCATAAAAAAAGTTTGGGGTAAATATGTCATAATAGGTAAAGTTTGAGGTTCAAAAATTTGGGTAAATGTGTCACAATGGGCAAAATTTATGGTTTTTCGTGGTATTAACCCTTTTAAATGTCCTCCAAAGCACTTGTTAAGTAATACTATGATTAGAAACTTTATATGGTTCTAAACGTAGGGATGGGAATGATTTCATAGCCTCAAGCAAAACAACATTGAACATGCAAATTTTAGGTTTTCATATTATCATTAGTATTATTAAATGAGTGTTATGAGAATTTCTAGTAAAAATTTTAATCATTATAAATGTTACATTATCTTGAGAAAACTAATGCGCTTATAATTAAACGTGTAATATAAAAGCACACTAAATAGAGGAAAATCATTGTATAGGGCCTGAAAGAACAATCGATCCTTATGCTTTTGCTTCTCATTTCACCATACTTGGAAAAAATTATTGGAAAAGTACTAAACCTATACACTTTTATCAATTTAGTTTTAAATCTTTCAATTATGCCAATTGAATCAGAAACATTTTTATATTTTATCATTGAGTCCATTTGACCAACTTTAATCGAAAAGTAATGTTAACGTTGGCCGTCCTACATAGCACGGTTAATGCTAATGTGAAAATCTTTTTTTATAATTTTTTTTCATAAATTTTCATTTGTTTCTTTCTTTTCTTTCTTTTCTTCTTTTACTAACCAAATCGCTTGGCCTAGGTGGTGACCGGTGACCAGCCAAATTCGAGGGTCGGCAAGGCTCATCCTCACTGGATCTAACAAGGCTTTAATCTTGGCTAGCGGCAGGGTGAGGTTGACCTTGATGGGCCTTTGCATTTGGCTAGTTATGGTCCCCACCTTTGGTCATTCACTGGCTTTCATCGAGGCAAGATAACTAGCTAGAGGAAGAAGGAAAGAAAAAAATGAAGAAAGAAAAGGAGAGAGTGAAAAAAATATCAAAATGTTATTTAAAAATGTTCATGTGAGCGGCGGTTGTATCATGTCAGACGGCAGGTGCTCACGTCAACAATCTATAGATAAAAGTGGTCGGATGGATCAATTGGCAAAAAGTGAAAAGGTTTATGACTCAATTTACATAATCAAAAGATTCAAAACTGAATTGACAAATTCGCAGTAGATTTAAAACTTTTTGGATAATATTCCCACTAAAAAGCTTGGGACACCATATTCAATCAAGCCTCCCCTTTACCGGCCAAAGCTTAGTTCTTCCATCAAAGCCACAAACCAAGTCCCCATCTCTACAGAATCACCCACCATCTCAACAATCAAAAAGTGCACCCACTTTTCCTAAAGCAACCTCCACTGTACACGAACAAGAGAGCATCCATGCTAAGAACTGTCTCCGTTCCTTGATCACATACAAACAAATAAATAAAGTTCAAAACCTCCAAGCATGAGATTTCATGGGAAAATGATCATGTGACCATGTCTCACAAGATCATGTGGCCATGTCTTGTAAAGGCAAGCCAAGCTTGTCTTCCTTTTGAAGCCCCCCAAGTTTGAATGCCGATCGAAAGCTCCCCAACCAAAGTCGCTTTCCAACTAAAATACATTAATTCAGAGACAACAGGAAGTGACCACGATCTCACGATCCACACGCCTTTCGGATCTCCATAACTCGAAACCATCTCCGTCCGTACATGTGGGGCGGGTACAAACGCTTTGCTCAACACCCGAAATTCAAAGAAACCCTAAAATGGCCTCGGAGCTTAAAAAACAAAATACGGGCGTTCGTCTGTCTTCCTTTGTTTTGTTTCATGCACGACGATACATTATTTTTTTGGAAAATTAGTACATTTTATGCTCGAATCCACGTCGAAACGCATAAAACTAGTCGACCCGGAGGTTATCTAGGCTCCGGGGACCGACATGCTAGACTTAGAAACGATAATTTCGGCCTCATAATACTTGTACGCGCTCATTATTGCTTACAGCCCGTTCTTATATTATGCATGCAGCATACTTTGCAATTGGCAGGACAACATGGACTGCTCTGAGCATAGACAAGGCGTTGAGAATGGAGCGTACCTACCTTCTGACACCCATTATAACCTGCTAATCTCTCTTAAGTCTCTGTCAAATGTTCTTGTGAGAAGCATGCCCTGCTCGCTGTCCGTCTTCGTATGCTTCGAACGTCCAAATTCTGCGCGAGTACAACCAAGAGAATGTTCACATGTTAAGTCAAAACTTCCGGTCCAAGTCAAAACATGAACTTCACGGACCGACCCAGAAAAGCTTTTCCTTTTCCCCCTTCTCAATGTGGTGAAAACCGAGGAAGCTTTAATATATTCATTTTATAATCATAGCAAAAAATCTCAATCTTAGACCAAGTTAGTCATCCGGGGGAAAAAGCAACGAGATTAGAACCCCACCTGGATCTCACTAGACGGAGGATTAGGTTTTTCTCAAGATCATATTATATCCAAGCATCTGCACCGTTGATTGTCTAATTTTGGAAAGTACTCTGTGGTAATCTAAATAGTAAATTTTGGTCTTACTATAGCTCCAACGATGATCTTAAATACTTTAGAAAGACATGCGCTCTCCCATATTTCACGCAGTGTATGTATGAATATATATAATATCCTCCATTTTTTTTTGGTAAATATACAATATCCTCCATTTCCCTCTAGAATCTCAATTAAAAAGGAATTAACTGGCAAGTCGCAGACCAAGAATCGGCTTGGATGCCGCATTTGGATTTGAGAAACATTCGTTCCCAAGTGTGTATACAGAGGAAAGGATCAAGCTTCATTATATTAGCATAGCATATATAGTACAGTATGGTATAGTATAGATAGTATATTATTGTATCAGAAAGACATGCACTCTCCCATATTTCACGTGGCGTATGTATGAATATGTACAATATCTTCATTTTCCTTCTGAAATCTCAGTTAAAAAGGAGCTAACTGGCAAGTCGCAGATCAAGACTCGGCTTGGATGCTGCATTCGGATTTGAGAAACATTCGTTCCCAAGTCTGTCTACAGAGGAAAGGATCAGGCTTCATTATATTAGCATAGTATAGTACGGTATGGTATAGTATAGATAGTATACTATTGTATTTTGCATTATTGTTTAGAAAAAAAAACCAGAAAAAGAACGAAGAACAAGACAGAGTCCCAGTTCACACGCCCTTTGCCATGTGCAATGGCCGACGACTGCGCTTTACACGGCTCGTGTTCCGACGTTGGAAGCCACTTAGGTTATAAACTAAGATATAATTTCCCTCATAAATCAAAATAAAGGGAGAGGTAATGTTGGAGATCACGCCCTCGTGTTCTATACTTTGTGAAACCCTAGCCCTTGATCCATTCGTCAATAACTGTTTATTGTTGTTAATCATTAAAAGGGTTGGTGATTCGAGGTGGTAATCGCTTTTTCCATGTTCTTCAATCCGCCGATTCCGATGCTGCCCCAAGGAAACCACGTCGCCCCAATCACGAAGTGTCTCTCAAGAAATTAATTACACGAAAAAATAACAAAAAAACCAGAAGAATATTCTGTCTTTTACTCTCCATAATATGATGATTGAGAGTGTGTGTATATATCACTTTTCTTAATTGAAACAGGCGAGCTACTGGTTTAATTGCAAACTCCTTGCCTTCTCTAACTTGGATGATCATTCCCTGCACTGCGACTTTGGGATACACAGCACTTACTGTAAAAGTTATGCCAGGCCAGAAAAGATAACCATTTACTTCTAAAGAATACCGTTTCTTGAATAAAGTCACACTTTTTTCTTGGAATTACACATGTTGGTGTGCATGCAATAACTCGAGCGTCATATGAGAAATTAACCTACACTCAATAATGTAAGAGTCCAAAATAAAATACTTCACCTCCGTTTATTATTGTTAGAAAATCCAACTCAAAAATTTCAAAGTTATTTTATGGATGAAGACTTAATGCATATAAGATAAATTAAAACTACATAGACCAATAATGCCAAATATTTTAACACAAAATGTCATGACCGTTCTTAATTGTGATCCCTTGAGTCCCTTTATGTGTGCACCTTGTTTTCACAAACTTTGACTAATGATACTACGATTATTAATAATCATTTATGTTCTAAGACATGATTCCATCATTTATAGCCGAAAAGAAGAATCACGAGAGGCTTTTCAAAACGTAATAAAAATGGATCTTCTTTAGAAATTTCTAACTACAATTGTTCAAAATCCACCTGGTGATACCTTCAGCTCGTCTCCAACTGCGCTCTGGAGTACTTTCTTCGATTTTCCCTATATCATGACCTAACTTGCGCATCGTGTTCTAACCCTACTAGTCAAATCTTTGCAGCTTCTCCAATGGTAAATCACTAATTGTAGTCAAAACAAGGACACCTTCTCAACCACCAAAACCCTTTCAAACAGCAAAGTTAATTTGAAACGAAACTAAACCCTCCCTTCAAACTTTAAATAATCCATTTGCCAAATACAACACTATAAAATTCGAATAAACAAGTGAATGAACCAACAGCCAGCGTAACCTCCACTACTATGAGGATGTGTGCCAAAAGGGCAACATTGACCGCTGTGAATCTCTCCTGTCGAACCCCAAAACCCCTTCTTTTACACTGTTATGGTATCGATAAACGTGGGGAAAACTTGAAATTTTAAGCCAAAAAGCATGTGGATGGAGCATTAATTTTTTGTTTAATGAGCCCACTTGCTAAGCAACTGCATTAAAAATATGTTCAAAGTATCTGACCCACTGATTTTTTTTCTGTATTATGCAAAATCCATACTTTAAAAATCGAATCATAACACTTGTTAGCGACTAATATGATCGAAAAATACGAAAATGAATAAATTAGGGTTTGAACATAACCAAAAAAAAAAAAAAAGAAGCTTTCCACGTTGCATGCATGGCGGCAGACAGGCGCTGAACACCGTATCTTCAATTCCACGCGATCACATGCTGAGAAACCTTTAATATTCTGAAGCCTACCAAACAAAAAACCGTTTCCAACTTTTTAACTCGAGAGTCTCTGAACTCCTGCTTGTTCTTTTGAGTTCTTCTAAGTAATGCTTTCTTAATTTCATATGAATTATACTAAATTACGAGGAGAAATATTTAATAGTAATCTTTGGGGACACTAGCCTTTGACCGAGGTCCTAGACTCTATAAAGACCCTTGTTTGCTTCTACATGTTCCCCTCTCTTTCGTTGTGCAAACAACAAAACATACTACGAAGAAGCCAAAGAAAAAAGGGGGAGAAGGGACCAAAAATGGTGTCCATAAGGATCTCCAGCTTTCTGCTCATGCTTCTGATCTTTTCACTACAACAATCGAGCTCCCGTGCACAAATTGACCACGGTAAGTAGAACATGCATCATAAGCTTCATAAATTTGCTTGTTATATTGTGCATGAATGAACCTCACCGAATGTTGAATCCTTTTTGCAGTCACGGAGGAAAAACCGGTTCTTGACAAAGATCGAGTAGAGGTGTTGATAGCTGGAGGCTCCTCACCAGAAGTTCGAAAGGTAAAAGAAATTAAATTCTATCATAGCAATTGTCGAGTGCTTACTTCAGCGTTGTCGATAAAGATGGTACTGTAATGGATTATGAAAGTCGTTTTTTCCTGCCGGATGTTTAAGTAGCGAAATTTTCCCAACTTTCTTGGAGTGTTCGACCCGTTATTTACTTTGCTAGTGCTCATATTTTGCAGGTACTACATGACGGCATTCCTTCTACTGGTGAAGAAGCGAGAGACGTTGATCGACGAATTGGGGAACGAAAGTTGAAGTCGCGAAGGTTCTTGGGACAACACATAGCCAAAGAAGTGGCTTCGAGTATGCAAATGAGTTCAAAGAGTGCATCATCATCATCATCATCATCAACAGGTGCCGAGAATTATTATGGAAAAAGTAGCCTTCGTAGAGGGAAAAGGATGTTGGAGGTAGACTACGAGTCGACGAGAATTAGAAGCCCCCGTCGTTCCGTCAAAGTCAAAATGGGTGGTTTTGTAGCTTTCAATGCCGACTATCATGTGCCCAAACCACACCCTCCTAGGAACAACTAATGAATAATTGCATCCATCGAGAGCTACACAAGAAAAGCTCATCTTCTTTTCCCCGTTCTTTTCTTTTCTTTGCTTTTTATCCCTTTCTTTTCCTCTGAAATTTTGTCAAGCCATATGCAAGTGCGGAATATCATACCTGTATGTATCCAAACTACAGAAATTTTAATGATATGAAAGGAAGAATTTTGTCCAGTATTTCTGTTTGTGCAGAGTTCTTTCCTGCTTTAGCCTATCTTTCTTGTTCTTCTCTTTTCCCGTTTACTTCAGGCTATCTCGAGTTTACTGATGTGTCTTTACTCTGCATGAGCGCACAGTGATAAATGCCCCCGGAATATTGAAACTTGTTTTAGTTTGTTGCTATGTTGTTTCGCAACATCAAAGCGTAGATCAAAGTAGTCGAAAGAGAAATCTTTTTTATTTCCGTTTGATCATCAAAGTGTTCGGATTAATGCAGGAAAGGACCAAAATGCTTCGAAGGTGCTCCAAGCAAGCCCACTTGAGTACATGGAAGATCAGGTCGCTCTCTCTCTCTCTCTCTCTCTCTCTCTCTCTCTCTCTCTCTCTCTCTCTCTCTCTCTCTCTCTCTCTCTCTCTCTCTCTCTCTCTCCATCTATCTATCTATCTATATATATGCATGCAAATCACCAGATCTAATTGCTCAGATTAACTGAACCAATCGCTACAATAGCTCCCCTGAAAGAAAATCGATCCTCATGATATCTATGGCACCTACACAATGACCTCATTTCTTGTAGTGCGTTTCTATTCCGGCCAATGATCTTTTCAACTCATTTTGGCCATAGAATGAGGGAGGCAAGGGAGGAACAAGAAGAACCATCCGAGTCTCAGTCTTAAGGAAGATGTTGGTGTATTCACCAGATTCAAGGCCTGTGCGTCGTGATGCAACGAGAAGCTCGAAATGTCCATCATCCCAAGAACCTCATGATGAGGGTAGCCTTCAGATTCTGGATGCCCAAAAGGAAGTCTTAGAGTCTGCTCATGAAGTCATGGCCCTCACCAGCAAAGACTACCATGGGCCCGGTCGGCACCCTCCTCCAATCAACAACGGTCACCCCTTGTCTCAGCAACTCAAGGTCCACAAGCCCTAGTTGTCTCTCAGAGTTTCATAACCTTGCTTCCCAAATTTTGGGGTTGTTTTATACGAGAAGCAAGTGTTTTTGTTTTCTGTTACTATAGACTACAGTATAACTACTGACATAGAGGGAACAATGGACTCTCGGACACTTCGCCACTTTTCCATTTCGTGCTAAACATGTTCAAAGCGACGAGAAAAGAGATGGATCCATGCCTAGCAAGTCTCGAATTTGCATTATTTTAAGCAGAAACAAAGTTATAAATACTGTTTAGCAACAAAAAAACTTGGCATGACGCGGAAAACTAAAAGCTCGCACTCTGTGATGCGATGTAAAGAACTCCCGCCGCAGCAGGGGCGACAGCATCGTTTTAATAAATCTTAGGGCTTTTGTCTTAAAGGGTTGAGTGGCTTCGTTTCGATGCGACGCGGATTGAGCTCCAGAGGAGGAGAGAGCAGAGGTGGGCTTCGGTCCAAAAGCTCTTGAAGGATGGCATCAAGCCGATCGAAGACGTCGAAAGCAATGTTCGCAGAGCCAGCTCGAGGCCCATGTGGCTGGTTTATTTCGATGGGGGCCCAAACGCCGGGCAAAAGTTCTATCGATGGACGAAATTGAGCAGGTGTTTGGTCCATCGGACGTGAGATTTTGCAGGCTGACTCCATTCATCACAGTCATCACAAAGTTATGTTGAAGGGGAGTTTTTGCTCCATCTGGTTTGCAGAACAAGCTGCATTCTTTTGGGAAATTATACTTTCCATTGGAAAAAGATTTTACTGTTTGTCGCAGTACAATTGGGTTTTTTTTCTAAGTAAGTCGCTATACTTTTCTAATTTAAAACTGTGAAATTTTTGTAGAACCACTGCAACTGTTTTAAAAGTTTAAGCCGTTAGGTGAAGACGTAGTTAAAT
This sequence comes from Melaleuca quinquenervia, assembly GCA_030064385.1. Classification (NCBI taxonomy): domain Eukaryota; kingdom Viridiplantae; phylum Streptophyta; class Magnoliopsida; order Myrtales; family Myrtaceae; genus Melaleuca; species Melaleuca quinquenervia. The sequence continues at coordinate 2,947,997 of CM057719.1, read as the reverse complement.
ATTTAAGTACTTTCACACTCTCCCTCACACTTAGTCTGGTCTTTTTTGCCTAGTACTAAGCGTGGAAAGATTTGGAGAGACAATAGAGGCCTGGTAAGATTTGAACTCAGAACATCCCGCTCTGATATCATGTGAAGTTTTTGTAAGACCACTGTTAGCTCAAGCTGTTAGGTGAAGATGTGGTTTAATATTTAAGTACTTTCACAGGAACCTCCTATTTCTACAAATTGTCCTATCAAGTTTCTCCAAAACCAAATTCAACTATATGTCCATTTGATGTGATCGTCGAACAAGGTGAAGAAGACCTTTCTTTTTTCTCTTTTCTTCAATTACATAACTTATCCATATCGCACTTAAACATTGCCCAACATTTACGTCAATTGTTCATAAGCTCATTAGCGGTGGGATATGTGTTGAACAAGTCAAAGTCGTCTCTACTAGAATCGGGTCAACCAGAAACTTCCAGCATCTCTTCAAATCTATAATTCATTATCTATAGCACCTTCAATTTCATTCAAACTCAAACAAAATTCTGTTATAGAGATTCGTTGCAAGTGTATTGATTGTAGATAATTGACAACAAGAATCGATACAAAGTATTCTTTCTTTGCATCATCTCTCTGTGTTCTTGTTTGATGCTTCAAGTAATTCATTCTTGCCTTCTCTAGAGATCCTACTTTCAACAATATGGTTAAGTTGACTCGATTAAGAAAATAAAAAGTATGGGGATTAAATTTGAGAAACGTTTAGTGTAGAGGAAAGGTCATTTTAACCATGACTTCTCTTGATAAGTAAGTATAAGGCTACGAAAGGATATGAGTAGGTTTGGTTTCGGTTTACTTTGATTGGAATTTCTGCGATGCCTAATTTACAGTATTGTCAGATATAAGTAGGTGAAAGTGGGTATTCAAGCTAGAGTCGTAAGAAAAAATTAACACTGCAATTAGTGATCTCCATTTCAGCTCGATGGCGTCTCGAATTCGAATCGAACCAAACCAGTAAAACGATAACACGTCGACCTATAATTTAATAGAGTTGGGTTCCGCTCCTCCTCGTGCACGACGAATCCACAGGTCGGTCCCGGCGCGGGATACCCTACTTCCAGTGCGGTGGGATCCAAACAGTACCCCTGCGTGGTCCGAGGAGGCGTCTGCTTCGGACAGCGACCCCCAAACATCTCGCCTTTCACCACGCTTGTGAGCGCCGTCAATGGCGGGGCGGGGCAGACATGACCGACTTGCGGAGCACGCAAGAGCCTCAAGGCGGTGGTAGCTCCAGAAAACAGACGCAGTGTCCTGCTCCGCCGATCGTCGACCTTTCCTGTGCCCGGTCGAAACCACACTTTATTCTCAACCTCGGACAAGACGGGTCGCCTCGGTTTGACCCGAGACCCAGTACCCGAAATGAACGAGCGGGATGCAAAAGAGAGAGCCCTGACCAACCATGCACCGTGCTAAATATATATACAAAGAATAAACGATATAAATAAATTCTAAACTTTGACTCAATTTACAGCGTAATACGATTAATAAGTTTTAGTCTAGTATACAACAATGTTCTTGAATTTTTAATTAATTAACAAATTAAAAGCACATAAGATTATAAGTAATGGATCATATTGAGCAAATCAACGGTTCGGGGATTGCTTGTATCATTTTTTTCAAGTACGTTATGTACTTATACGCTTTAGATGACTATACAAGATAATGAAATACGACGACTATTAATTATAACCGATTAGAAGAGACATGCTCATCATCTTTGGACGTATCACGAGTCGCAATAGAAAGGAAATCTCCTAGAAGAAAAGTAAGACTTCTCTTTCTCGAAAGTCTAGTCAAAGTCCTCACCACCCACGCTATTCCAGAATTAAAATCTCCCCCTGATTAAACCCCATGGCTAAAGTCCCTCCGTATTAGGAGGACCCTCCATCCGAAGCTAAGTCTTTATTCCGTCGTAGCGTTTCGGCATTTGACTCCTGAAGTCGTTCGTGTCCGACCAACATGTCCCCCGCTGCCGCTGCCGCCGATGCCGGTGCCGGTGCCGATATCCCCGCCTCCCCGCACCTGCTCGTCTATCCCTTTGTATCATCCGGCCACATCATCCCCGTCCTTGACCTCACCAACCGCCTCCTCCACCGCGGCGTCCGCGTGACCGCCCTCGTCACCCCCTTCAACCATCACCTCCTCCTCCCCCTCCTCTCCGACCATCCCTCCCTCTTCCACCCCCTGGTCATTCCGGTCGCCAACAACCCCCGTCCCTCCAAAAGTAGCCTCATCGGCGCTGTCCTCTCCATGCGCCGCCACCACTACCCGGCGGTTGTTGAGTGGTTCAGGTCACACCCCTCGCCGCCGGTCGCCATTTTGTCTGACTTCTTTCTCGGGTGGACCCAAGGCCTGGCCTCCGAGCTCGGCATTCCCCGCATCGTTTTCTCGCCCTCTGCCGCCTTCTCCGTGTCCATCGAGTTCTCGCTCTGGCAAGACCTACCCAAGAACGGCAGCGACGGGGAAAACTCCACGTTGACCTTCAGTGACGTGCCGAACTCGCCGACGTACAAGTGGTGGCAGATTTCGCGCCTCATCAGGATGTACAAGGAAGGGGACGCCGACCTGGAGTTTCATAGGGAGGGCTGGCTGTCAAACGCGGGGAGCTGGGGGATCGTTTTCAACACGTTCACGGAGTTGGAGAGAGTCTACATCGACCACATGAAGGCGAGGTCCGGCCCAGGCCGGGTCTGGGCCGTGGGCCCTCTCCTGCCGCCCGTGGATGACTCGGGGAGCGCCACCAGCCGGGGCGGGTCCAGCTCGGTCCCGGCTGAGGAGGTGCTGAAGTGGCTCAACGGCAGAGAGGAGCGCTGCGTGGTGTACGTGTGCTTTGGTAGCCGCACGGCGTTGGCGAACGACCAGATGGCGGCGCTGGCGACGGCGCTGGAGATGAGCCGAGTCCACTTCATATGGTGCGTCAGGGAGACGGCGGACGGGCAGGTGCTGGACGGGCACGGGGTCGTGCCAGACGGGTTCGAAAGCCGCACGGCGGGGCGGGGACTGGTGATCCGGGGCTGGGCCCCGCAAGTGCCGATACTGAGGCACCGGGCCGTGGGCGGGTTCCTGACGCACTGCGGCTGGAACTCGGTGCTCGAGGCAATCAGCGCAGGGGTGGTGATGCTGACGTGGCCGATGGGTGCGGACCAGTACACCAACGCGAAGCTGCTGGTGGACCAAATGGGCGTCGCGATCAGGGCGTTCGAGGCCCCGGGCGACGCGGTGCCCGACCCCGCCGAGCTGGCCCGGGCGTTGACCGAGTCGCTCGACGAGGCGAGGCCGGAAAGGGGCCGGATCGAGAAGCTGAGCAAGGCGGCGGCGGACGCCATCGACGGAGGAAGCTCGGACAAGGACTTGGATGGATTCGTGAAGAGCCTGACGGAGCTTCAGTCCGGAAGAAGAGACGCGGGGTTGGTCGATGGAGAGTGTTGATGTCTTGTCCAACTTGGTGGCTAACCCTATACTTTTATTTTATGTTTCTCTTTTTTATTTTCTGTAATAGTGAACATTTAATACTTATATCCTAGAAGTCAAGCTTCCATGCTAAGATTGTCTGCCGATTTTCTTTTTCTTTGTTTAAAAGAATTAGGTAAATTGAAAATTGAAGATCAAGTTACCATCAATCAATCGTCTCCATGATAGTAAGTAAATCAATTGTTGCATACATCTTTACCATGACTATACGAGGAACCTCGTCTCATGATTTCATCTCATAATCAAGTGCATTGACACTCGCATGTCCCATGCACAAAATCTTTGGTGATGTGCCCAAATCGCGGGCAATGCATCACACAGTCTTTGAACTCTGAGCAATTATTTGCGTGGGCTTTATACTACTATGAGCCGATTCTAGACTATCAAAATTTGTCAAACGCCGAGTTCAGCCACCAGTGGCTCAATTGGATTAATTTTCCTTCCCAATTTATCGATTTTTTCTCAGTAATGCAAGTATTAGAGGTGGCAAATGAGTGGATTGAGCCAGGCAATAAATAGGTTGACCCATTTGTCTTCTATTGATACTTTTTATTGTCTCAAATTGAATGCAACTTGTCCAAACCTATATCCATCAAGAAAGTTGTAAAAGTATCTAAGATTTCTCGTGCAACGACCAATTCCATTTTAAAGTTTTTTAAAATTTTAATCCTAAACATCTTAACAATTTATCAACATAATCCTAACCCTTTAAATCATTTGTAAATATAATCATTTTGGCTAATTTTAACTAAGAAATGTTGATGTGGCAATTCGTTAATGCCGGTCATTCTACATGACACAACTTATGTTGACATGTGTAATTTTTAGGATACTTAACTTATGGACTTTTTTGTTGTTCCCTATTTCCCTCCATGGATTACTAGATGAGTTACCCCTCAAAAAGATCATATGAAAAAAAAGAATTGAATATATTTTTAAAAATTTATAAAAGGAGACACCATCATGGTGTTTAATAAGGAGGGTTGGCTGACAATAGTAGGAAGGTGTGGCGTCACTTTAAACATGTTCATGAAAGTTGGAAACAGGTTCCTAACGGGTTGTGGATAGAACTTGATGCTTGAGGTAGCTGGGATAATTTAAAATGAAACACTAATAACTCACATAGCTCAGGAGAGGGAGATGAAGATATCTTTTTTATCTTATTTCACTTTGTCGAAAACAATTACGAGGCTCGTCTTTTTATAAGTTTGATCTAAGACACCATTCCAACATTTGTGACGCCATATACTCTAAACAAAACATAAAAGTGTTGGGAAAATTATCAAAAAAATTCTAAACATTTATTACTTATGTCGATTCAGTCATCAACCTTTTTTTAAGCCGATTCAGTCCTGAACATTTTTTCACATTTGCCATTTAAGTTCTTCCGACGGATTTTGGCTGCAAAATACATACGTGGCAACAACCAAACCTTGTTGGTGACAATATGGCGACGACAAAGCGACACTTGGCGACAAGATTTTTTCCTCTTTTTTTTTCTTCTCCGGCCACTCCAAAGGGTGATGAAACCCTCGCCCGTTGCCGAGCAAGGGCAGCAGGAGCTGGGGAGGCTACCGCCATCCTCACCCATCGTCGGCAAGGGAAAGGCCAGGCCAACGACCGACAAGGGCAAGGAGAGGCCAACCCCACCCAGATCTGGAGGCTACCCAATCTAGATCTAGGTAGGGCGGAGCGGCCAACGGCCGACCCAGCACAGATTTGGGCAAGGGTGGCCTCGCCTCAGCCCTCGTCGGCGACAGGCAAGGGCAACGACAGCCTCCCCAACCCCCATCGCCCTCACCTGCCGCCAGTGAGGGCTTCACCGCCCTTTGGAGCGGCCGGAGAAGGGAAAAAAATAAGTAAAAAGCTTGTCACCCCCGTCATTGTCACGTCGTCGCCGACGAGTTCGATCGTCGCCATGTATGCATTTTCCGACCAAAATCTGCTGAAATGACTTAAATGGCAAATGTGGAAAAGGTTTAGAACTGAATCGATTTAAAAAAAAAGTTGAGGACTAAATCGGTATAAGTGGTAAATGTTTATGACTTTTTTGGCAATTCTCCCTAAAAGTGTCTATTGCTCATAAATGGCAAAGGTGAAGCAACTAATCTACCTAGTTCGACCAATATCTCATTCTTGCTACCAAGCAAAAATATTTTGTTACTTTTGAAATTCTTCCTATTTCTTCGACAATGGATTCAACAAGGATACATTAATCCATGCTATAATGCAATCTATCGTGATTATCATTCCATAATCAAAAAGGTCTTTCGGTTGTTGCTTAAGGTTTTCCAACTACTAATATGATTGCATTTGGACAATTGAGACTATCTTGAATGGTAAAACCGTCCTTGTCACATTGTTTCCAAACTTCACTACTGCAATTTCTGACACTCAATTTTTTATTGTCGTGAATATCCAACGCCAAATTACTAAAGCTCCAAAGTAGCAAATTATGTTATTGCCATCTCATACTATCAATAGGTGTTTAGGGTTTAGAACCATGCCATAGATCTTTTTCTTTCGATATCAAAAGAAGCCTTAATAATTTTAATTTACAATAATCATACAACAACTTGCATCCATGTTCCAAGACAAATCTTCGGGGATGGTTAGACTTCCCCTAGAAATTTGGGTAACTAATTATGAAAAGTTCCACAATAATGCTTAACCAATCCAATCTAGAAAGCCAAATTTCACTAATAAAAATATGATGGAAGTGTGGTTATGAAATTGATCGCACAGAGCAAAAGTGTCGGGACCATCTTGAAGGTGCACCACCTAGGGTTGAGCTAATGGGTTATTAAGTTTGACTTAGTTCGAGCTCTTCCAAACTCATACAAATTCGCTACTTATGTTAATACTCTTATCATGCAAGATTGATTTCATTCGGAGTCCCCACTAACTTATTTACAGTGGGTCAATTAGAAGCCCATGTAAAGTATGGGGATTTGTATTTTAGCCCTACAAACTAGAGATAGTGGGTACAAAGACTTGATTACACTAGATTACTCTAATACCATTTTAATTCATTTTCTTTTATTCGCTAACATACGGCATGTCCATACAAGTACACAAACATTAATAGTAAACACTCAGTAAATTAAATAAATCACAAGCATGATCAAAAAAAGTAAGCTAATAGTTTTTTTTTTTGGTTATTATCCTAACATACAAGTTAACTAAGTATGCAGGAATGAATGTTAATATATTTTTGGATTTTGACTTTTTATATGTAGACTATGCCAATATGCATATGATGAAAACGTAAATCTAAATGTGACTATTTTAATATGTCGTGTACATGCATCCCCAAATTAAATCATCTGAAGTTGTGGAACTATCTAAATGACATGTGAATGACAAAACCTATGTTATAGACATGCATGTGATGTTTTTATTTTTTTTAAAATTCGAAAAAAATTAAATATCCTACTTTTGGGCATGCACAAGAAAATAGTTTAATCTAAGATTATATTTTTATGTGTTTTTTTTTATAAAATCGGGAATCAAAAGGTGCCCTAAATAAACTATGTAAACTAGGAAGTTGCTTAATTTAAACTAAAGAAATAAACCTTGTCAAATACTAAGAAAAATTATCAAATCCTATCTTTTTTTTATTTCCAAAATTAAAAAAAAAAGCCAAGATTTCAAATGAAATTAAATTCACGCAAAACACTTATTAATATTCGAATGAAAAAGGTTGCAATATCCAAAAAAGTAATTCATTGTCTCTCGTCTTAAATTAACGAATATCGCTATCCTAAAAGAATATATACTTGACTTGCAGAAAAATCTAAAATAATCGGGAAAAATGATCTGCCATCTCGCAGCCCAAATTTGGGATTATACTAGAGTTCAAACAATTAGATTCTATTGGGTAATGCCTTAAAAAAAATAGACTCGCATTAGTCCAAACTAAGAAACAATATTAAAATCTTAGTTGGATTAGGAAATTACTTAATTTGGGTTAGTGACATCCGAATCGGAACGAACGACGAAATCCACGATCGGCGGATTTGGCTAGACTCCCGTTCAGATGAGGGGCAAGGGCAGCAAACGGCACGAAGGGCAGCAAGGAACATGGAAACTCAGGAAATAAATAGTGACAGAAATCAGCAAAAATCAACCACGTTAAACTAATAGGAGCAGCTAAGGTCAGAACAATGACCACCGACTTCCAGGCTCCAGCGCCAACAAGAACGTCGTGCAAGAGAGAGCAGCTTCTTCGGACGTATGGCCACAGCAACAGCACCGTGTCAAAGGGCGGCGAACAGCATCGAACGGCAGAACAAAGTGAAGGCGAAGCAAGACTGTCAAACTTGATGAGCCGCCTGAAGATGCTGCAATGGCGTTGGCGATGCTACAGGTTGCTCACGGCGTCACCGGACATTGTTGGTGCCGGACTGGGAAGCAAGAGTTGCAGAGCGTTCCTTGCACAGCAAGCGCTCACGCACGTCGACAAACGGAAGCCTGACTCGCAAGTAATAAAGCCCTTTGAATGGCCCCTGGTTTTGCTCCCTCCTTCTTCGGACGAACGAAGAAGGGTGCCCTCTCTCGTTGTGGCCAAGGGAGGCGAAGAAGCAAAAAACAAAACCCACGCCTTTGACTTTTCCTTCCTTGCTAACCTCCCCCTCCTTTTTTTCCTTTCTTTTTTCGTTTTGTTTCAAGTTCTTTCTCTGGATCACCTTTGTTGACTTTTCAGCCGTTCATTTTGGTGGCCAGAAGAAGACCTCGTGGAAGAAGACTTTGCGGATAATTTATTTGGCTCTCGCTTGCGCTCTCTCTCTCTCTCAGCAATCACACTTGCATAGGGGTGAGCAATGGTCCAATATCAACCCAACCCGATCAGTTCTAGTGGGGTTCTTAAGACGAATGAGTCGATCATCGATCATGAAATCTCTAATCCAATACTGTACGAGCTGGTCATCGGTCCTAAGATTTTGGGTTGGTCCAACACAAACCAACCCGATATATAATATATATAATAAATAATTCTTCCCTTTTTTTTCAAGTTCAGGAGAGAAGCCAACTTCAGCCTTCTTATTCCTGCGGAGCTCAGGATCAAGAGTAAAAGGCAAAAGCCTCTCTTTTTGCCAAGCCCATAGCCCAGAAGCAACTAGAGCCCAACCTGTACTTCTCTTGTGTGTTGCTTCTGCCTTTTGCTACAACAGAAGGCTGAATCGTGCGTCCATCAACAACTTCTGCCTTCCTCTATAGAAATTAAGCCCTAATTTGAGGAAATCCTTGTTGGCGTCACTCCTTTGTCGATCTTGTTTGCCGCCCGCCTCGCCGTTTTATAGAAAAAAATAGTTTAACGGTCCTCGGTCCTAAAAATTGAGAACTAATACTTCGAGTTGAGAACCGGATCGGTCCAATTTATATAATGCTCACCCTTACACTTGCACTTCTTTTCTTTTCTTTTTTCTCTGACGTCTCACGCTCTTTTTCTGATTGCCACGAAAGAAGGCGCCCCCCCCCCCCCCCCCCCCGTCCTTGCAGCTCTTGGATGCTTTTGCAGGCTGCATTTGTAGAAAGATATTCGGTCAATCGTTGAAAGATTTGACCGAATATTTTTTTTTTCTTGCTTCATCACACGCCATATATACGCGGATTTCATTGTATCAGAACAATATATTACGGGCTCAATAATAATCAAGAAAGATACACCAAATTTCTCATTCACTTACCCTGAATTGCAGCTTTGTGTCGGATGAAGTTGGTCTTCCATGAATGTATCAAAATTTTCCCTCTTTCCCGCTTCCGCATATCTTCATAATCTTGATTAAATTTTCTAAAACATGCATAAAATCGATGCACATATTTTCTGAAAGATTATTTTCTGACTATTCATTACGTGACCCATTCTATTTTCCTAGTGTGGGAAGCCCTAGGACAAGACAGGTGGTCTCGGTTCGACCCGAGACCCGACATTTCAACGACCGGGGCCCGCCCCCACGCACTTTCTCTGCCTTCTCCCTCTTCCCTTTCTTCCGCGGGGGACGACGGGCCACGCTCTTCAGAGGCCGCGTTTGGTACTTTCTCAATAAATGGCAAAGAGACGCCAAAACCTCCTCCGTCACGTGTGACGAACTTGACCTCCTCCGTCACGTGTGACGTCCTTAAATGAAAAAGAAGACGAGAAAAAGAGATCCCCGGCTGGCCACGGAGCGTGGCCAAAAGACGATACAAAGATTCAATTTACAACGATGAACTCGTGACTCTTTATTTGTTTAATATGATTGTTGAATCTTAGTCCGATGCATAACGATATCCTTGAATTTTTAATTGAAAGCACATAGAGTTAAAATAATCGATCATATTGAGCAGCAAACTAAAAATTCGGACACCTTTTGTATCTTTTTTTTCAAGTGTGATATACTATGTAAGATTATGTAACATGACGATATTAATTATGGCCGATTAGAAACGTGCATGATTAAAGGAGATATGCTTATCATCATTAGACGTACCACGAATTAAAAGATTATAGAAAATCTCCTACATATGTGAAGAGATCCGAAGCAAAGTAAGACTTGTCTTCCTAGAGAGCCTAATCGAAGTCCTTGCCACCCACGCAATTCGAGAATTGAAATCCCCACCGATTAAATCATGGCTAAAGTCCCACCGTCCATAACCTAAAGTGGTATATATTCCGCGACATGAGGACCCTCCATACGAATCTAAGTCTTTATTCCTTCTTTCTCGCCGTTTCATATTTCGAACCCCAAGGCCTCTCCTATTCCGTCGTGGCATTTCGGCGTTTGACTCCTGAAGTCGTTCGTGTCCGACCGACATGTCCCCGACCGCCGCCGATGCCGATGTCCCAACCGCCTCCCCGCACCTGCTCGTCTATCCCTTCAGCTCATCCGGCCACATCATCCCCCTCCTTGACCTCACCGACCGCCTCCTCCGCCGCGGCGTCCGCGTGACCGCCCTCGTCACCCCCTCCAACCATCACCTCCTCCTCCCCCTCCTCTCCGACCATCCCTCCCTCTTCCACCCCCTGGTCATCCCGGTCCCCGACGCCCCCCGTCTCTTCTCCAAAAATAGCCTCATCGTCAATATCCTCTCCATGCGCCGCCACCACTACCCGGCGGTCGTTGAGTGGTTCAGGTCACACCCCTCGCCGCCGGTCGCCATCTTGTCCGACTTCTTTCTTGGGTGGACCAGAGGCCTGGCCTCCGAGCTCGGCATTCCCCGCATCGTTTTCTCGCCCTCTGCCGCCTTCGCTGTGTCCATCGAGTTCTCGCTCTGGCAAAACCTACCCAAGAACGGCAGCGACGGCGAAAACTCCACGGTTACCTTCGGTGACGTGCCGAATTCGCCGGCGTACAAGTGGTGGCAGATTTCGCACCTATTCAGGATGTACAAGGAAGGGGACGCCAACATGGAGTTTCATAGGGAGGGCTGGCTGGCAAACGCGGGGAGCTGGGGGATCGTTTTCAACACGTTCACGGAGTTGGAGAGAGTCTACATCGACCACATGAAGGCGAGGTTCGGGCCAGGCCGGGTCTGGGCCGTGGGCCCTCTCCTGCCGCCCGTGGATGACTCGGTGGGCCCGACCAGCCGGGGAGGGTCCAGCTCGGTCCCGGCCGAGGAGGTGCTGAAGTGGCTCGACGGCAGAGAGGAGCGCTCCGTGGTGTACGTGTGCTTCGGGAGCCGCACGACGCTGGCGAACGACCAGATGGCGGCCCTTGCGACGGCGCTGGAGATGAGCAGAGTCCACTTCATATGGTGCGTGAGGGAGACAGCGAACGGGCAGGTGATGAACGGCGAGGGGGTCGTCCCAGACGGGTTCGAAAGCCGCACGGCGGGGCGGGGGCTGGTGATCCGGGGCTGGGCCCCGCAGGTGCCGATACTGAGGCACCGGGCCGTGGGCGGGTTCCTGACGCACTGCGGCTGGAACTCGGTGCTCGAGGCGATCAGCGCCGGGGTGGTGATGCTGACGTGGCCGATGGGTGCGGACCAGTACACCGACGCGAAGCTGCTGGTGGACCAACTGGGCGTCGCGATCAGGGCGTGCGAGGCCCCGGACGACGCGGTGCCCGACCCCGCGGAGCTGGCCCGGGCGTTGGCCGGGTCGCTCGACGAGACGAGGCCGGAGAGGGGCCGGATCAAGATGCTGAGCAAGGCGGCGGCGGACGCGGTCGACGGAGGAAGCTCGGACAAGGACTTGGCTGTTTTCGTGAAGAGCCTGGCTGAGCTTCAGTCCGGAAGAAGGGACGCGGGATTGGTCGACGGCGAGCGTTGATGTCTCGTCCAATTCGTCGGCCGGCTATGGCTAACCCTATACTTTTATTTTATTCCAATTTTCTATTTTCCAATACTTATTTTTCTTCTTTTTTTTTTTGTGTGAAAGTGACCATTTAATACTTATTTTTCTCCTTTTATCTTTTCCATTTGTTTTACTAGTGGGAGGACTGCTTGTTTAATGGAAAGATGGAAGGTCCATATTAAGCTTCCATGCTAAGATTTCCTACCTATTTTCTCTATCTTTAAAAAGAATTAGGTAAATTAAAAAAATTGAAGATCAAGTTACCATCAATCTTCTTCCTCATCTTTCGGTGTTGATGAAGTGGAAAGTCCCATAAACCAAAATTTCCATGGAAATGGGGCCGTAGAGCGGCCCAAATGAAAAGATAGGGACAAATATTATATATAATATAATATGAAATTGGAATTAAAGTACAACCAATTCGACATGGCCTCGAAATTCTCGTTCCACATCCCACGCGAAAGCGGCTGAATGTCTAATCCACCCTCAGTTCAAGCGACTCGACCCCTCATTTTCTCATCAATAATGAAATCAAGGGTGAAGGACCATTGGTTGCAAATCCCATTTCATCAACATGGGTTCTCGAAATGCTCCTCTAAGGGGCAATAAATCCTATCGCATATATGAAATCGCCCTATGAGTAAATTTACTTCCCGGCTCCGTAATAGTAAGGAAGTCAATTGTTGCATACGTCTTTACCCTAACTGTACGAGGAACCTCGTCGCGTGATTTCATCCAATAATCAATTGCATCGACACTCGCAGGTCCCGTGCACACGACCTTTGGTGACGCACCCAAATCACCATACTATTTTTAAGCTAGGGGTTTGCATGGTCCAGAGCGTTTTAATTCCTTCATGAAACCGAGAACCGGAACGATGGGACCAGTCTCCGATCTCTAGGACCATGGACCAGACCACCTAGTGTTGGACCAAACCAAACCCGTTGGTCTAGTCTGATTCTTAGGAAATTTAATGGAACTACTGGGAATGGAGAAAATTCTAAAAAAAATTGAGTTTCTTTATTCTTTAAAAAATAAATTATTTTGATAAAGTTGGGTAAATATTAAAATGTTAGAAATTTAAATTAAGTTTAATTTACTTTTTTTACATCATATAAAAAAATTCGATCTAGTCCAACCCTCTTGGGAATCGAGAACTGGACCACTAGGACACCGGTTCCACTTTTGAGAATCGGAGATCAAA